>WFMF01000010.1:566162-586162 GCA_011033025.1 Beroe forskalii | reverse complement strand
GGCAATCAGGCACCCGTAACGCTCGTTGGTCGATCAAATGGAATTGGTCGATCGATCAACTCCTTTGGAACGAATGATGTGTTTACTGGTCCCTAGTGACTTGAATCGTGTTTAAATGAGCAATAGTTAGTTGTTTCCCTACTAGCTCAAAGATTTTCTATTTAAATCACTTCAGTCGATCAAATGAAGTTGATCAATCGAATTAATTCCATTCGATCGACCGACGAACGTTCAGGGCGCCTAATGTTTGATTGGCAATCATGTTCAATTTGCATGTCAATTCAAAAGAAGATTTATTAATGATTAGCTGATAATATTGGGCTTTTACCTTATTCTCAGAGATTGAATTTTATGAATTTGACCATTTTAGGGGAATGGAGAATTCATGGTGTGCTGCACCTGGGAGGTTGGCACACCTGGGCTATGTTTAAAAAATGGGTGATTTATTGGGATAAGGAAAGGAATTGATTTGATTTGATTTTATTATGTATTGAAAATGTACTTGAAGATGCCTGCACACCACTCATCTTGGTGTGACTCATTAAGATCCTACTGCTCACATTGCATTACCTAAAGGAATCATGTTGGTGTTCAAGTATGGAGTTGGAGAAAAGTCTTGCAGATTGATGTCTTGAAGAAAGATTTCTTTTAATTCAAAAATATTGAAAATGTTGATAAAAATAAATTTTGTCTCTAAAAAATTTTGCTTCTCTCATTCAAGGTTATCTCAGGAAAGGTTGACTATGCAAGCAATGTTTTTAGGCACCTGCATTGTGCGTGTCGATCGAATGAATTGATCAAATGAAAACGCATAACGCCGCTTGCTTTTTGGGCGTGGACGCCTTTCGTAAAAGTGTATTGTGCGCGTATTTCATTTGATCAATCCATTTGATCGGACGTGAACGATCAAACCACCTTAAAGTTAGTAGGTCAAAGGCAGTAATATTTTAAGTAAAATTAATAATAAGTCCAACAAAGATATTTGTAAGCTTTGACAGTGTTTTCTTCCAGATAGAATCAAAAATTACTGGAATAAACTACCTGGAAGTGTCAAGAACTCTGAATCTATTACTAGTTTTAAGATTAACTTAGAAAAATTCAAGCATGAATCTAAGAAGGACTCTTGTTATAACTTTTGGGAATTTTCTAGCCTGATAATTGATAAGATTGAAGGAAGCCCTTCTTTAAAAAAACACGTAAAGAGAAGTTTAATAATTACTTGTAATAGAAAATCCTTTTTGTAGCAAGGAAAAAGGTATAAATATTTATACTCATTAATTTATTCTTATACTGTGATCATTTTCTCAGGTTATTTTTCTTGTATTTTTAGAATTGTTATTCTTGATGTTATTATTGATGCTTGGAGTACAAACAAAGACCAAAGAGCAATTTTCAGTTTCATTCAGGCAGGTGGTCACTGCACTTGATGGTGCTATACCCTGGTACCAGGGAGTGACTGCTGGGGGGCCTACCTCATAAAAAGCTTCCGCAATTTAAACACCCCGAAAGCTGAGGTATGTTTTGGACTGAAGATGCCTGCACACCACTCATCTTGGTGTGACTCATTAAGATTCTGCTGCTCTCAACATTGCATTACCTAAAGGGATCATGTTGGTGTTCAAACATGGAGTTAGAGAAAAGTCTTGCAGATTAATGTCTTGAAGAAAGATTTCTTTTTGGGCATGTTTAATGACATGTGGCTTGTTAACCCAGGGTTTTCCAGTGCAGATAGTCGCCAAGTATTACATAATTCTAAAATTCAAAGTGTTCCATGTCAAAATTATAATTGTGCCAGTCCTTGCCATACTTCGATTGGAAATCTAGTAGCGATTGCTTAAGTCTTTGTTTGACGCACTGGATGGAAGTTGTGAAATCAACGTTTGATTTCCGGCATTTTATCCACAAGTTAGAGGATTGGTAATCAAAAAGAACAGATTTGTTCTGGCTTAATAGTTTATCATCACGGATTCTAGAGCGGTGAAAAAGTTCATATATTGGCATTGGTACTCGGAAGTTTCATAGCTTTGAAGAGTTCTAAAAGGCTGTGGTATTTGTGCAGGTTGTGAACAGTGAGAAGCCCATGTTTTTTGAATAGCGGTTTAGAATGCTCTCTTTCATAGAATTCTTCCCCGAGGATTTGGTTTTCAAACGCCCTCATCCTAGCACATGTCCTAAATTTTTCTAAATAAGATTCTCTATCGCCAAATAATACTCTTATACATTTCTTTTGGGTTATGAACAGCGGTTTTATAGCAGTTTTGGAGACACCTCCCCAGACCATAGCTTAGGTGGGATTCGAATAGAGTATGGTACAAATTTTTATAAAGTACAGTGGGAATACAACTCCTGATTGCGTTCAACTTACCTATTTCACATTTTAATTTTTTATTCAAATATTTGATGTGGGGCAGCCACGACAGATTTTCGTCAATGTTTACGCCTAAAAATTTTGTTTCCTTGACTCGGCTAATTGGTCTGTTTCTAGAACAAGGCTTAAGGTTTCGTCTATTTCAGTATTATTTCTGCCACGTGGTTTGAAGTACATATAGCAGCATTTCTTAATGTTTATGTGTAAGAGGTTACACCGCATATACTGGGTAATTGAGTGAAGTACCTTGTTAGCGTTTTCGAAAAGCGTTTTAATACACTTGTTAGATACAAATATATTGGTGTCATCTGCAAATAATACAAATTTGCATAACTTTGTTGAGTTACAGATATCATTTATATAGATAATGAAGAGAAGTGGACCCAGCACTGACCCCTGTGGGACACCGAACTCGACGAGTAATTTATCAGATTCTTCGTTTAGAACTGAAACGTATTGTTTTCTATTAGATAAGTAGCTTTTTATAAGTGAGTGTGCGTTACCGTGTATTCCATACTTATCTAGTTTGTGCAGTAACTTATCATGGCTGATTGTATCGAATGCCTTACTTAAGTCTATAAATATTGGACTAGAACATGATTTTTGTCTCTGATAAGTTTCTCTATGTGAGTAACAGAATAGTTTATAGCATGGTTTGTGGAGTGACCTTTTCTAAAGCCGTATTGATTTTCATAAAGTAGGTTTTTTGATGTTACGAAGCTATATAGTCTAGCAAATATAACCTTTTCAAAGATTTTGCCAAAAATGGGAAGTGTTGATACGGGACGGTAATTCGCCAGAGATGTGGGACATGGTCACATTAATAAATGTTAGGTAACGTAACGCGCGAAACATTTTTAATGAAAAAAAGTGAAAATTTAACAGCCAGTAGATTGATTGCGCGCGCGCGCGATCAATCTAGCTATCTGAACTGCGCGCACCGCTATGCACAAACATCTCAGACACTGTTGATGCTCCCCAGTGGTGGAGGCATATTTGCTAATTTAAATCATGTAAACCTATCCAATAAATAATTCGATTTCGAACAAATGAACGGTTCACTCTGCTGCTGTCCCCGTCTCCCCTCCCTCCCATCCGGTTTTGTTAAAACTTTTCAATATCAACTATCATTGGTGAAAATTAAAAATTGAAAATATTAAAATCAACTGCACCCTTCCTTATTAATCACTAGAGAATCAAATTGGCGAACATAATTTTATAATGATAATTTTGAAATTTGAATATCCTCGACACGAGACGACCAGAAAGTAACGTACGACAATACTTGTGAAATTAATAAATTACTAATAAAATTTCATAGGGTCGACAACAAGCTGAAAACGTATTTGATACCGCAGTTGAAGGTGACGATAATATTTAGGATTCTTCTGCTCCCGTGAGGGCTCTGAGAGGAGCGATTCCGTCAATGTCGCATCTGGTCCCCCCGGTGCTCATAGAAGCTGCTAAGGCAAATGAGCTTCCTTTCAGCAACCAATGTGTGATAGGGGCGGGATGCCGTTGCCTCCCGTGGGTCATCCCGGGCTAGCAATGAACCCCACCCTGAAGTTACAATTTTATTTAAATCTAAAACCTTAATTTTATTGAAAGTAAAGATTAAGCCGACACTCAAATTTGAGTTATTTGGTATAATGTCACAATGCACGACGCGACCAAAATTTAGTTAGGTACCTGATCAGGTATCAATAGTTACAGAAAATTGCGACTGCACGAAAATATTAATACGCACTAGTATAGTACAGTAATAGAAGTTCAGCTGCTAACATGTGCGTCCCGATTGGAACCATGTCTGAGGGGCGGCCGTTGGGTTGCTCCACCCCGACGGTGGCTGTGTGCCGGTCTCGGTTGCTCGTCCCCCCTTGCATTGATCAGACTTGATCGGCTCATGTAGCGGTACGCATCCGGACTTTAGAATTTCACGCCATTTGCTGCCGTGCATGAGCGGGCGGGCTTCCGATAGCGTGCACAGAGAGAGTGTAGTCTTGAGGGCCGTCCTTTCTTTGGAACGCATTAAGCGCATCAGGTCTGCAGACATTGCATATCTTGAAGCGATAGAATTTTCCAAAATCTCGGCTTGGTACAATTTAAGGCGGCAGTAACGTTCGTCGGTCGATCGAATGGAATTGGTCGATCGATCAACTTCATTTGAAAGAGCGATGTGTTTAACTGGTCCCTAATGACTTGAATCGTGTTTAAATGAGCAATATTTAGTTGTTTCCCTTCTAGCTCAAAGATTATCTATTTAAAACACATCAGTTGATCAAATGAAGTTGATCGATCGACCAATTCCATTCGATCGACCGACGAACGTTACTGCCGCCTAAGTTTCGGTCCTACTGGGTCACATTAATAAATGTTAGGTAACGTAACGCGCGAAACATTTTTAATGAAAAAAGTGAAAATTTAACAGCCAGTAGATTGATTGCGCGCGCGCGCGATCAATCTAGCTATCTGAACTGCGCGCACCGCTATGCACAAACATCTCAGACACTGTTGATGCTCCCCAGTGGTGGAGGCATATTTGCTAATTTAAATCATGTAAACCTATCCAATAAATAATTCGATTTCGAACAAATGAACGGTTCACTCTGCTGCTGTCCCCGTCTCCCTTCCCCTAACCAGGGGTGTCGCGAAACGACAAGGCGCGCGTAAAACTAGGGATCTGGTTAGAGCAATCCCCTCCCTCCCATCCGGTTTTGTTAAAACTTTTCAATATCAACTATCATTGGTGAAAATTAAAAATTGAAAATATTAAAATCAACTGCACCCTTCCTTATTAATCACTAGAGAATCAAATTGGCGAACATAATTTTATAATGATAATTTTGAAATTTGAATATCCTCGACACGAGACGACCAGAAAGTAACGTACGACAATACTTGTGAAATTAATAAATTACTAATAAAATTTCATAGGGTCGACAACAAGCTGAAAACGTATTTGATACCGCAGTTGAAGGTGACGATAATATTTTGGATTCTTCTGCTCCCGTGAGGGCTCTGAGAGGAGCGATTCCGTCAATGTCGCATCTGGTCCCCCCGGTGCTTTCCCCTAACCAGGGGTGTCGCGAAACGACACACCTGGTTTGGAGCAAGGCGCGGCGCGCGCGTAAAACTAGGGATCTGGTTAGAGCAACCCGGTGCTCATAGAAGCTGCTAAGGCAAATGAGCTTCCTTTCAGCAACCAATGTGTGATAGGGGCCGGATGCTGTTGCCTCCCGTGGGTCATCCCGGGCTAGCAATGAACCCCACCCTGAAGGTACAATTTTATTTAAATCTAAAACCTTAATTTTATTGAAAGTAAAGATTAAGCCGGCACTCAAATTTGAGTTATTTGGTATAATGTCACAATGCACGACGCGACCAAAATTTAGTTAGGTACCTGATCAGGTATCAATAGTTACAGAAAATTGCGACTGCACGAAAATATTAATACGCACTAGTATAGTACAGTAATAGAAGTTCAGCTGCTAACATGTGCGTCCCGATCGGAACCATGTCTGAGGGGCGGCCGTTGGGTTGCTCCACCCCGACGGTGGCTGTGTGCCGGTCTCGGTTGCTCGTCCCCCCTTGCATTGATCAGACTTGATCGGCTCATGTAGCGGTACGCATCCGGACTTTAGAATTTCACGCCATTTGCTGCCGTGCATGAGCGGGCGGGCTTCCGATAGCGCGTGCACAGAGTGTAGTCTGAGGGCCGTCCTTTCTTTGGAACGCATTGGGGCGCATCAGGTCTGCAGACATTGCATATCTTGAAGCGAGTCAGTCCAGGCCTTTGTATCTAAAAATTAATCCTGATAATTGAAAATTAAGTGAAAATGTAATGCATATTTGAGTTTGAATTATGACTGATGCATAAAAATGCGTGTTTGCAACGCATTTTTTGAATAATTTGATGCATGCATTATTATTAAAATTATAGAATATAGATGACTTCCTCATATAACTAATTGATCATTGATGTAAAATTTAGATCATTTCAACTAATATAGATCATTTTAACTAAACGAACACAGTTAAGTTATTAAAATTAAAATATATTTACATTTTACGAGCTGTGAAATATTAATATTATAATATTATATTTACAACATTGGAATTTTAAATTTATATTCGAGATTTTAAATTTATATTCAAGATTTAGAGATAGGGGCTGTCATGTCTCAAATTTAAATCATTATGAATATTAGAAGACTATAATCTATATTATCAATTGCAATTATTATAACAATAGTTATCGCTATAAGTATAAACGCCTCGTCGCATGCGTCTTTAATAAAAGCTATAGCTGAAATTAGCTGTAGCTAAGCTTAGCAGTATCTATATCGCAGTATCATTGCAATTGATGAAGTTTTTGAAATTTTCTAGAAAACAAGAGAATATAAGAGATATTGTATTATAAAATTTTGTTGTTGGCTACTAGATGCTAGATAGTACTTAAATCCCAACGTAACAATGTTAAAATTTTCGATTTGACTTGTGAGTAGTGTTACCCAGTTGTACCTGGCCCGTTGTGGCGCCGCGGTCTGTGCTGCGCACAGCGCCTGGGCTCTGGGTGCTTTTCCTGTGGTGCGTTGCACTGTCGCACTGAAGGTACCTAGCACAGTGTCGCGCGCCGCGGGAGGGTATCATTGCCCGGGCGCGCGCGCCATGGTGCGCGGCGCCCCGATGGGCTGGGGCAACTGAGTTAAGTTTAATTGTTAAAATTGGGAAATTATAGGGAAAAGGAAAGGAATTTTGTTGTTTTGTATTTTAAATGTATTGTAATGTTGATAAAAAATAAATTTCTTTCTCTAATTTCTTTCTCTTTTAATTCAAATAGATATGTTATCATAACTTTATAATAGCAGATAAGTAATTTTGTGGCAGAATGCAAGCTTAGGTATACCTGTATGTATATTATGATGTAATGAGCCTGCCTTTATGTTCTTTATTATTGGTACCTGCTTGTGGTGCAATATTCATGTTTTTTTTTAAACTTACTGTTGTATTTCGAGTACCTTGTTAGGCCGGTGTAATGGAACATCTATTGTAAAATCGGCAACAATTTCTGTTCTTGATTAAAATATGATATTAGGTTCCACTCAAATTGTGAACTTGTAACTTAGACATCCATGTAAGAAGAAACACTTTAGTGTTGGGCGAGTTGAAAAAACATCAATTCTAAATTGGCTGAATAATTTGATATCTTACAGGGATTTACAAGGAATATAAATATCCTTCATAAGATAGGTAACTAAATCAAAAAGACACAAAGAAGATTCAAGAACTTTGTGGTTTTGCTTCGATTTTATAACACTTGTTATGCAATTTGACCATTTTTTTTCTTGCATTATGAGATTTGGGCTATTTGCATTTTGCACGATTCTCATTAGTTTTGCATGAAGTTATAATGCTGATGAAAGACTACGAGAATAACTCAAATAAATTTGATTTCAAATAATTCTGCTTTTAAGAAGTAACTACTAATAAACTTATTGAAGTGTATTGAATCTTAAATACTTTTTAAATCTGAATAATAATAAAAGATTTCGGTGCATATAACATATTTGCTTATATATTATTGAGTTCAAAGACAATATTTCAACAATGAAAAAAACATAATAACAGTAATTATACTAACTTTGCAGCTAGCATAGTGGCAAATAAATACCCAGTCACATCCTTAAAAGCTTAAAGGACGAGTAAAGCGAAATTTAAGGTATATAAAAAGTTTCATATTATGACAGGTACCATAATTAAGAGCATCTGATGTTTCTATTTACTTCCTACTGAACCCTATAGCTAAATTAATTTAGAGCAACTCAAGGCGCACAATATGATTCAGAATGGTCTCCCATATCAAATTACTACCTCAGTTCACTATGTAAATACTGTATAAGTTGCACAATTTTTGACGATTTTAATTGATTTTTCACACCTCGATTAATAATTAGATACATTGGTTGGTTTCTATTATTGACTGAGACAATTGAGAATTCCACTAGATGAAACAAAATGGTAATTAACCATTCATATCAGGTGAATAGTTATACAATTACGCAAGGTAAATAACATGCAAGGACTGGTCGCGTGGATAGGAGGGGGACCAGACTTCAAGTGCATGTTATTTTTTGGTGCAATATCCAACGGACCACCACATCCCCTCTCGGGTGGGTGGCAACTCTCAATTGCAGAGAGTTCTACTGGGACCCACCTGGTTGCACTACTAGGCTTCCTAGCAACCTCTTACAATCTTACCTGGTACCAGGTGGTGATACTCTAGGAGTAACAATTGGTTGGGGGCGCCCCTCCGAAGATTGACTACCTTGATCCCTATGGTAAGAAAAAGGAAAATAAGACTCTCTCTAACTTTGTGTTCTGTGAACACGCCACTTCTTGAGTTTGTGCAACAGTCTATTACATTGTGAATGGATGAAGTGTGGACTTATGATGCTTGTATTTATTGGTGGCTATGATATGACACTATCGAGTGTATGGCATTGGTGCCGGCGTGCGTATGGCATTCATGTCAACATCGTAGGCTAGATTGGGAAAACCGTGTATGAGCACTGTGTCGTTGTGTGTATGGGATTTGTGTCGGAATGCACGTGCAGATTGGGAAAAGTAGTTCTGTTACTATGGTAACATGTGAAGTTTGAATTTCATTTCTTGCGTTGTTTGCTTTGTTATTTAAGTGCATGTTATGTATGATTAATATTTGGAAGGGAATATCTCGCCATGTGGGCGTTGGGGAATAATCTTTTTTAACGATTACATTTAAGGTTTCTACTTTTTTAAGCACTTGAACTCTTGAAGAACAACACTGATGTGAACATAGGAAGTCTAAATTCCTTCTGCACAAAAATGGACTTCTACAATGAACAATACATAATGCTTGCAATCATTGCACTATAATACTTATAATACACCAAGACTCCAAGAGAATCTGCCCACAAATTACTAACAAGTAAATTGAAAGGGTTTGATTCTGACCCCTTATAGATATGTAGTATCAAATACAGGGCGCATTTCTTATCCTGTAAAATCTAAAATACAGAAAGAGTTAAGAAATTGTTTCCACCATTTCATCAGTGCTTTAAAAAGATTATGGATAATATGGATCGCACCACAACTTGTGCCACCACAAAACCTTTTTGAATGACATGAAAAGATTACCATGATCTCATGATTAAAATGGAGGCCATAAATGACTGCACAATTAGTGGTTGTGCCATATGAGATTAATTTACACTGCCCATTAATAACAATTTGATCATAATTTTCTAGTATTCTTCATCCCGAAAATATACCCAGCAAATTTACTTCAAATAGTTACTGTTAGGGACCTGAGAAGTATTTGACCCTTTAATTACGTACTGTGATTCTTATCTTGCCCAACACCCGGACCTCCACTCAGTAAGATCACCACGCCTTTGCACGAAGATGTAGCTCACAAGGTAGTCAAAACATGCCACATGCACCATTGTTTGGCAATGCCCTTCTGTCAGAAGCATCGCCCTTATCTCAAAGAGATGGTGGAATTTATAGTATTCTTTAATGAAATGATACAATGCTAATAAAATTGATGAATTTACTTAATGTTAAGCTCTTTGACTCTACTGTTTATTGTGCTGTTTTAAATCTAATAACTTTTTGTATAATAATTTGATAATTTATAACCTTGCTTTTTCATAAGCAAGCTTTCAGTAACCTTTGTTAATTGAATAGGGAGCCAGATGAATCAGAATGGTAATAAAGAAGAGCCTAGTTCATCACAACACAAGTCTAAGAAGCAAAAGATCAGGCAGGGTTACATCTATGATGGCAGTAACCGTGTGACCGCCTGGCCAGAAGAGCGGATTAGTCAACACATTTCAGTTTCCACCCGGCATCTTATCTTAAGTGTGCTAGAGCAGTACACAGCTGATATGTCCAGATTAGAAAATGAGTGGAACTACATTCTCAAACATACCCCTGACTATCTGAATTCCAAACTACCTAAGCAATTGAAGTTGTCTGTCAATGGATATCAGTACCTTAGCCGAAAAATGAGCCAAATAACCCTTCATGAACCCAAAATAAATTCTCGTGAGCATTATGATTTTGCAAATGCAAGTTTCCTATTTGATCATAATCCAAAACAGCCAGTGTTCATTGCATCGCAGAGTCCAATGCCGTCAACTATAAACCAGTTCTGGAAGATGATTTGGGAATGCAACGTTTCCACAATTGTGATGTTATCTGTGGTCAGAGAGAAAGGGGATGTTAAGGGATGCAGGTATGAAAGATAGGAAGTGTTACTGTTACTCTCTTCCGTATCCATGGAGAATCTTGTAAAACACACTCTGCCTGTGCTCAATGAATGATATTCCGCTACTTGATTAATATTCAGTTAAGCTCATTAATAATTTAACCAAGTTTTGACTTTCATTTCTTAATATGCTGCAACTTGATAATTATTCAACTTCAGATACTGGCCCAAGGAAGGCGTAACAACATACGGTCAGTTCGAGTTGTGTGTTGTGTCGAAACACGCGGTTTGCCCACACTACCTTATCCGTAGCTTCTACATCAAGGATCTCCTCTCGGGTGCCAGTAGGACGGTCACTCAGTTCCAGTTTAAGAGTTGGAACGACGAGTCCCAGACTCCCTCCGACTTATCGTCCTTCCTGGAGTTCCGCAGGAAGGTCTCTCAGCTTTCATATTTTTATCTTTATAATACAACATTATAGAAGTGCTGCAGTATGATCATTGATCGATTACCTAGTTACTTAGTTAGTAATAATAGTCAATATTAGTATCTTGAATTTCTGTAGTTTTCGTGAGGAGGCAAAATTATGCTGCTCCGATTCTTTTATCCAGATTTTCGTAACGAATATGTGGTGCGCATACAGTTTAAATGTTTTGCAAAATTTATCAACATTATTAACCTCAAAGACATGTTCAAATAATAATTAATGATTAATTCAGAAAGAAGCTCCATATCATCAGCATTATAATATCAGTGTGATTCATTCACATTGCATATAATATAAAGTATCGTAAATGCAATTTCAAATCTTTCTGTTATATTTTCATATCATTAAGCTATTCAGCAATTAGGACTTATTGAGCAGTACCTTGAGCTATTTTCAACTTTTCAGGTTTATATGACGCAATGAAGTATCGCAAGGAATGTACTGAAACTGTAACTCCATAAATTTTAATTCAATTTTTTCAGATCCAGCGCAGTAACATTTCCTCTCAAACCCCTACTGTTGTTCATTGCCGGGATGGTTTGGGTCGGACAGGACTATTCGTACTACTGGAGCTGGCTATCAGAAAACTTATCAGAGATGGAAACAAGATCAAGGTAAGTGACGCCTTGTCGATGGCCGATGCACCGTTTTGTATTGGGATTATATAATGAGTGGGTAAAAGGTTTAAATAAAAGGTATATAAGATGAAATCATTGGGTGCGTTGGGCAATCTATGTAATGACGTTCTGAAACTATTCAATTTTCTATTTGGGTTGGCTCAGATTGTAAAAAAATACGAATGACAAAGATAATTACAATAATGATTCATTGTATCTATTGGGCAGTATTGAGATGCATTATATATTTGCATATTAGACGAGGAGAAGCCGAGTTTAATAAGGACAATATCCACCGAAATGTTGGTTTATTGGTATGGGTACGAGGTGAGCATGATATAAGTCTGCATAAACATTGAAGTATGCATATGCATATGCATGCATAATATGCAGCATGTGAAAAGTGAGGAAACCTTATAATATGTTAATATGCTGTCTCAGATTACATGTCAATCACCACTAAAATATTTCCCATAAACGATGCCTGCTGCAGCAAGTTTCGCGATTCCGTCTGCGTGTAACAACCCCCCTGTGTACCTGAACCACCTGGCGTCATTTACTGAGTTACTGGGGCACGTGTACTAACACCTTTAACTGCTGGTCTGTAACCGTTTTTCTAGGATTCTGTTTCAAATTGTAGATGTAATGTATAGAAGTATAGACTACAAAATAATACATGCATAATTAGGTAATGTTTCGTGGCTTCTGGTGGCTCATCCAAGTTAATAGGATGATAACGTATCAACTGGGTTGTTTCGATTACTTTTCTACAACTAACTTTAACGAGCGCGTATGTGTCCCTTCTAAGCTAAAAGGATATTTTGGGAATTAATTAGTTGTGGTACAAATACAACGCAACTGAGCGACGTCTCGTGCCAATTAGTGTACTAATCAAGTTATCACTACTCAGCTTCTTCTCGTGCAATTAGTGCAATTAGAACAACTTCAGTACCATTGTCCAGTTCCACTATGCGTAGTTATATGTTTATATTAGCGTATAGTGTACACAAAACACTGCTAACCCCATCTCGTCTCATTTTTGTAAAACATCTTTGGAAATTTCTGGTAAATACTGCTACTGTAAAGTAAACATGTATCGCCAAGACTTTTGGCACAAGGCAACAGTGATATATAGGAATGATCCAGAGCGAATGTCAATCCCTGTTTAATTTCCAGTCAAAGTCAGTTTAATTTCCCGAAACCAAACTGATTGATGTTTCTCATCGCTACCTACCATCAAATGTTCCAATGTAATGGCTAAGTTATGTGTAACAATATCCGAAATGGCACAAATCCACTCCGGTACCAATTTTTTCGCTGCATGTTTGTAACGCGTAATGGTATTAAATCAGATCTCGTCCCGCTGATTTGGCAATTAATTTAATGCGCGCGGCGCGCGCTACGGTTCCTCCTTTGGCAAATTGTGCAGACTTTAGCTCTTCCAATTCCAGTACAGTGGCCTTTCGGGAATAGCGGGTGACTAACTGAGCCATAAGTTAGCCATCAACTAACGCGAAAAAATTTGCAAAAGATCGAAAAATTGCAAACGATCACTGAAGGATTGCAACGAGATTGTACCTCTCCGGCTGAGTCTGACACCACTTCTCTCCGGCTGACACCATTTTTCGTCTGCTGACACCACTCTTCTATTTTCCAACTGACTCCACTATTACTCGACTGACGCCACTTTCATTCTCCGGCTGACACCACTCTTTCTCTGCTGACACCACTCGTTGATTATCCGGCTGACACCACTCCTCCTCGACTGACGCCACTCTTTTTTCTCCGGTTGACAGCACTCTTCCTCGACTGACACCACTTTCCCTCGCTTGACACCACTCTTTCATTATCTCACTGACATCACTCTTCCTAGGCTGACACCACTCCGACTGATTCCACTGTTCTTTGGTTGACAGACTCATCATAAACCGACACCACTCTTTTATCCTCCGGCTGACACCTCTCTTCCTCTGCTGACACCACTTTTTATATCCGGCTAATGTCATTATTCTCCGACTGACATCAAGAGTCTTTCTCGGCTGACACTACTCTTTTATTCTCTGACTGAAATCACTCTTCTTCTGCAGACTGCAGACACACTCTTTTATACTCTTCTTCTGCTGACACCACCTTTTTATTCTCTGGCTGACACCATTCCTCCTCATCTGACACCACTTTTTTTTTCAGACTAACACAACTCTTCCTCGGCTGACACCACTCCTCCTTGGCTGACACCACTCTTTTTCTCCGGTTGACAGCACTTTTCTTCTACTGGCACCACCCTTTTGTTCTCCAACTGACTTGACTATTCATTGGCTGACACCACTATTTTATTATCCAACTGAAACCACTCTCCCTCGGGCGAACACCACCCTTCCTCGGCTGACGCGACTCCTTTTTTCTCTGACTGAAATCACTCTTCCTCTGCTGACATACTCTTTTATACTCTTCTTCTGCTGACACCATTCTTTCACTATCCTTTTGACACCACCTTTCCTCGACTGCCACCATTTCTTTCCTCTGTCTGACGTTAGTTTCCTTCTGTTGACAACGCTGAAATTACTCTTCCTCGACTGACACCACTCTTTTATTCTCTGGCTGACACCACTCTTCGTCTGCTGACACCACTCTATTATCCTCCGGCGAACACCTCTCTCCCTCTGCTGACACCACCTTTTTTATCGGGCTAATGTCATTTTTCTCCGACTGACATCACTCTTCCTCGGCTGACACTACTCTTTTATTCTCTGACTGAAATCACTCTTCTTCTGCAGACACACTCTTTTATACTCTTTTTCAGCTGACTGGAGTGGTGTCAAGGATAAGGAATGGTGTCAAGGATAATGAGTGGTGTCAAGGATTGTAGAGTGATGTCAAAGATAAGGAGTGATGTCAAGGATTGTGGAGTGATGTCAAGGACAAGGAGTGATGTCAATGATACAGAGTGGTGTCATAGATTGTAGAGTGGTGTCAAGGGCTGTGGAGTGGTGTCAAGGATAATGAGTTGTGTCAGGGATTGTAGAGTGATGTCAAGGATAAGAAGTGATGTCAAGAATAAAGAGTGGTGTCAAGGATTTAGAGTGGTGTCAAGGACTGTGGAGTGGTATCAAGGATAAGGAATGGTGTCAAGGATAAAGAGTGGTGTCAAGGATTGTAGAGTGGTGTGAAGGACTGTGGAGTGGTGTCAAGGATAATGAGTGGTGTCAAGGATAAAGAGTGGTGTCAAGAATAAAGAGTGGTGTCAAGGATTTAGAGTGGTGTCAAGGACTGTGGAGTGGTGTCAAGGATAAGGAATGGTGTCAAGGATAATGAGTGGTGTCAAGGATTGTAGAGTGATGTCAAGGGTAAGAAGTGATGTCGAAGATAAAAAGTGGTGTCAAGGTTTGTAGAGTTGTGTCAAGGACTGTGGAGTGGTGTCAAGGATAAAGAGTGATGTCAAAAAAGGAGTATTGTCAAGGACTGTGGAGTGGTGTCAAGGACAATGGAGTGGTGTCAAGGATAAGAAGTGGTGTCAAGGATAATAAGTGGTGTCAAGGATTTCTGAGTGATGTCAAGGATGAGGAGTGATGTCAAGGATTGTGGAGTCATGTCAAGGATAAGGAGTGATGTCAATGATACAGAGTGGTGTCATAGATTGTAGAGTGGTGTCAAGGGCTGTGGAGTGGTGTCAAGGATAATGAGTTGTGTCAAGGATTGTAGAGTGGTGTCAAGGACTATGGAGTGGTGTCAAGGATAAGGAGTGGTGACAAGGATAAGGAGTGGTGACATTGACAAGGATAATGACTGGTGTCAGGGATTGTAGAGTGATGTCAAGGATAAGAAGCGATGTCAAAGATAAGGAGTGATGACAAAGATAAGGAGTGGTGTCAAGGTTAAGGAGTGATGTCAAGGATTTTGGAGTGATGTCAAGGATTTTAGAGTGGTGTCAAGGACTGTGGAGTGGTGTCAAGGATAAGGAGTGGTGTCAAGGATAATGAATGGTGTCAAGGATTGTAGAGTGATGTCAAGGATAAGAAGTGATGTCAAAGATAAGGAGTGATGTCAAGGATTGTAGAGTGATGTCAAGGATAAGGAGTGATGTCAAGGATACAGAGTGGTGTCAAGGATTGTAGAGTGGTGTCAAGGACTGTGGAGTGGTGTCAAGGATAAGAAGTGATGTCAAAGATAAGGAGTGGTGTCAAGGATTGTAGAGTGGTGTCAAGGACTGTGGAGTGGTGTCAAGCATAAGGAGTGGTGACATTGACAAGGATAATGACTGGTGTCAGGGGTCTGTGGAGTGATGTCAAGGACAATGAGTGGTGTCAAGGATAAAGAGTGGTGTCAAGGATAATCAGTGGTTTCAAAGGATTTCTGGGTGATGTCAAGGATGAGGAGTGGTGTCAGGGATTGTGGTGATGTGTCAAGATTGTAGAGTGATGTCAACAATAAGAAGTGATGTCAAGGATAATGAGTGATGTCAAGAATAATGATTGGTGCCAAGGATTGTAGAGTGATGTCAAGGATAAGAAGTGATGTCAAAGATAAGGAGTGATGACAAGGATAAAGAGTGGTGTCAGGGATAAGGAGTGATGTCAAGGATAAAGAGTGATTTCAACGATAAGGAGTGATGTCAAGGATAGAGAGTGGTGTCAAGGATAAAGAGTGGTGTCAAGGATTGTAGAATGGTGTCAAGGACTGTGGAGTGATGTCAAAGATCAGGAGTGATGTCAAGGATTGTGGAGTGATGTCAAGGATAAGAAGTGATGTCAAAGATCAGGAGTGATGTCAAGTCAATATAAGAAATGATGTCAAGGATAAGGATGAAGAGTGGTGTCAAGGACTGTGGAGTGGTGTCGAAGTGATGTCAAGGATAAAGAGTGGTGTCAAGGATAAAGGAGTGTGTCAAGGATAAAGGAGTGTGGTGGTGTCAAGGATAAAAAGTGGTGTCAAGGATTTGAGTGGTGTCAAGGATAAAGAGTGATGTCAAAAATAATGAGGATCAAGGATAAAGATTGGTGTCAAGAATAAAGTGTGTCAAGGATTTTAGAGTGATGTCAAGATGAAGATTGATGTCAAAAAGTGATGTCAATAAGTGATGTCAAGGATAAAGGATTGTCAAGGATAAAGAGTGGTGTCAAGGATTGTGGGAGTGATGTCAGGACTATGGTTGTTTCAAGGATAAGGAGTGATGTCAAAAGAGTGATGTCAAGGACTGTGAGTGGTGTCAAGGACAGGGAATGGTGTCAAGGATAAGGGTGATGTCAAAGAATATAGGAGTGGTGTCAAGGACTGTGGAGTGATGTCAAGGATAAGAAGTGATGTCGAAGATAAGGAGTTATGTCAAGGATTGTGGAGTGATGTCAAGGATTTTTGAGTGGTGTCAAGGATAAGAGTGATGTCAAGGATAAAAGAGTGGTAAGTGACAAGGATGAAGAGTGGTGTCAAAGATTGTAAGGAAGTCAAGAATAAAGAGGTGTCAAAGATAAGGAGTGATGCTCAAGGATGAAGTGATTTCTACAACGATAAGGTGATGTCAAAGGATAGAGAGTGGTGTCAAGGATAAAGAGTGGTGTCAAGGATTGTAGAATGGTGTCAAGGACTGTGGAGTGATGTCAAGGATAAGAAGTGATGTCAAAGATCAGGAGTGATGTCAAGGATTGTGGAGTGATGTCAAGGATAAGGAGTGATGTCAAGGATTTTGGAGTGATGTCAAGGATAAGAAATGATGTCAAGGATAAAGAGTGGCGTCAGGATGAGAAGAGTGATGTCGGATTATTAAATTAATTATGAAATAAGAACGTGGGTGGTGTCAAAGGGATGAAGTGGTGTCAGGGATGATCGGTGGACTTTAAAGGTTTTAGGGTGATCGAGGATGGTGATGATAGGGATATTGGTGATGTCGGGATGAGGTGGTGTAGGGATTGTGGGGTGGTGTCAGGGACTGTGGGTGGTGTCGAAGCATGAGGGTGGTGGGCATTGGGCAGCATTGAATGGGGTTTTTGGGGTGATGTCGACAGTAGGTGAGTAATAAAGAGATGGTGACAGGGATGAGGTGGTGTCGGGGATGAGGGTGATGATAAAGGGATGAGGTGATTTCAGCATTGGGGTGTCGGGATGAGGTGGTGACAAAGGATGAGTGGTGTCTAAGGATTTGTGAATGGTGTCAAAGGACTGTGGTGTGTCAAGATAAAGGAGTGATAATAAAGGATTTGTGGGTGATGTCAAGGGATGAAGTGGTAATCAAGATCGCGGGGTATTAAAGGATTTGTGGGTATTAAAGGGATGAGGTGATTTCAAAGTTTTGGGTGATGTCGGGGATGAAGTGTCAAGGACCAAAGAGTGAAAATTAAAGGATGAGAAGGTGGTGATAAAGTTGTAGGTGGTGTCAAAGGGCTTGTGGGTGGTGATAAAGAGATGAGGTGATAGGGGATGTGGTGATGTCGTGACAGGGGTGGTGTCAAGGGATGAGGTGATTAATAAAGGGAAAAAAATGGTAGTAAAAGGATTTGTGGGGAAGTGATGGGGAAGAGTTGGCCAAGAGATTTGAAAAAAAGGGATTTGGTTTTTAAAAAAGGGGGGATGGGGTTTGGTGGTGGTAAAGGGAGGGTAAAAAAAGGAGGGTTTGTGGCCAAATTTTGGGGGGTATTAAGGGAAGAGGGATTAATTTGGGTAAAGGGGATTTAAAGGGGGAAGGGGGGTTTAAAAAAAAGGGTGGTTTAAAGGGGACGGGGGTGGTAAAAGGGATGGGTGGTAAAAAGGGGTGAGGGGAAAAAGGGGATGGGGGTTTCCAAAGGATTTTAGGTATTATTAAAGGGAGGGGAAATTAAAGGGGATGAGGAAAGGGGGATTTAAATTTTAAAAGGGGTTTTGGGGGGTGGCAGGGGGGTTTGGTGTCGGTTGGGTGGTGGGTGAGGGGGGAAAAAGGTGGGGTGGGGGGTTTTAAGGGGAGGGAGGTGGTGTGGGATTTGGGGTGGTGAAAAAGGGGGGGGGAAAAATTTGGGGGTTGGGTTTAAGGGGACTTTAGAGATGGGGATTGGTCGGTGAAAAGGGCCGGGGTAATAAAGGGTGAGGGTGGTGGGGATGGGGGGGGGATTTGGGGGGGTGGTAGTGTGGGGGTTTGTACCAAGTGGAAATTTAAAGGGGGAAAAGGGAGGTAGTGTGAGATGTGGGTGGTAAAAAGGGTTGGGGGTGGGAGTGGGGGAAAGGAAGGTAAAAGAAATTTTTAAAGGTAAGAATTTTTGAAAGGTTTTGTGGAAAAAAGGATAAGGGGGTGGGGTAAAAGTGGTGAAAAAGATTGTGGTTTTAAAGGACTGGGGGTGGTTAAAAGATTTTGGTGGTGGTTGTGGGGGGATTGGGTGGGGGTAAAGGTGGGGGGTGTCGGATTTGGTGAAAAAGGGTTTAAGGGGGTTTTTAAAATGAGGGGGGGATGGGTTTTGGTGTTAAGGGTTTTAAGGGGGTTTTTGGGGGTGGGGGGTGGGGATGAGGGGGGAAAAAGGGCTAAATGGTTTTAAGGGATGGGGTGGTGAAAAAGGGGATTTGGTAAAAAAGGTTTTGGGGGGGTAAAAGGGGATGGGGTAAAAAAGGGTAGGGGGGCAAAGGGGGGGTGGTAAAAGGGATAAAAGAGTGGTTTTAAAGGGGATTTTGGGGTGGAAGGGTGGTGGTGTGGGAGGGTGGTTTTTTGGGAAAAAGGGTGGTGTAAAGGGGATAAGGTTTGGTAAAAAAGGGGTTTTGATGGGGATGAGGTCGGGATGCAGGGTGGGGATTTTTAGGGGGGGTGATAAAGGGCTGTGGGGGGTTTTGGGGTTTTGGGGTGTTTGGGGATTTGGGGTGGTTTAAAGGGAAATTGGGTGGTTTTAAAGGGTTTTGGGGGTGTTTGGGGGAAGATGAATAAAGGAGGTGTGGGGGTTTTTGGTGATTAAAGGGGAAAAAGGTGGTAAAAAGGGATGTGGTGATAAAAGGATTTTGGTGATAAAGGAGGGGCGGTGCCAAAGGGTTGTAGGGGGGTTTTAAAAAAAAGGAAAGGTTTGATAAAAAGGAAAAAGGTATGTCGGGAAAGGGTGTTTAAGGGGTAAAGATTTTGGGTGTTCGGTTTTGGGGATTGTGGGGGTGGTGTAAAAGGGGTTTTTGTGGGGGGGTTTTTAAAGGGGCTTGGGGTGTTTGGGGGGGGGGAAAGGGTGGTTGGGGGGGAAAGATTTGGGGGGGGGGGTTTTGGGGGGGTTGGGGGTTTTCAAAAAATGGTTTTGGGGGGGGGGCCAAAAAAAAAAAGGGGGGGGGGGGTTTTTTTTGGGGGGAAAAAGG
>WFMF01000010.1:178808-566062 GCA_011033025.1 Beroe forskalii | reverse complement strand
ATTGAGGACATATGTCTGACCATACCCTTCCAGAAACATTGGCCGACATGGTTCCTTGGTGGTATGTGAGCAGTAATCATATTTAGTACTCAGTGAGTACGTCTCTGCATTAGCATAGCTCTAGTGCAGAGATATGATTGTGATGACTGCAGTCGGCCCTGTCTAGTGAAACCAGGTAGGATGGGGTCTCTATAACTAGACTGGATCCAGTGTTCTGGTAGTTCCACATGCTCCAACTGCTGCAACAATGCCCTCAAAAGTTAGTGCGCGCAGGTTCTCCATTGGCTAGTGCCTATGCACAGCCGTACAGGAGGCCTGCACACTGCACAGGGACATGATCGATTGTACCTTAGGGAGTAGTCCTGAAAGAGTTGCTGAAAGGTTTCCTGAAAGGGTTGGTCGTTGAGACTTTTATGGTAACAACATAACTGATAAGCTGCATGCAGCATGCATGTGCACGCACTGCATGCTATGTGCTGCGCTTCAAAATGATTTGAATATGTGTAATTGGGATCTTGTGTGTTCGTTTGCATCTGTTTGCGATCAAAGTGAGTTGTGACTCATAGTATACCTTGTGTTAATCTGCGTGTCAGATCACCAGTCTCTGGGAGATGCCTGAAGGGGAAGAGAGGAGGAAAGTAGCAGAACTGCAAGCAAGAAAAGGGATTCAAGGGAACTGGGAAGAAGGGGTTACGAGGGAAGGGAAGAGAGCCAAGGAAAGGGCTGCGTGTGTGAAGTAGGGTGAGGAGGGTGAAAACAGGGGGGACAGAGAAGTGGGATGATATGGACACAGAGCTGGATGAGAGTCAGCTCTTGAAGCGTTCGAACCCAGCGTGACCCGGGTGCACCTAAGTGTATTTAAGTGTCGAGGGTGGAACAGGATTCTATTGGCTGCCTCAAGTGGACACAAGAAGTGCCAGAGATAAGACCTCACCTTATAAGAGAAAGAACATGCTGCCAATATCCTCCCAAGGACCCCTTTTATTTTGATTTTACCATTGAATAACTTCTTTATTTGTTTACTGTAAAATTGCTTTTTAATGTTACTATGGAACAAGCAATCGAGTGAAATGGTGCAAAATAATTGTTAATATTTGTTATTGATCAATTGGGTATGCGATTAGAGATGGTTTAATACCATTATACTTAGGCACCTGCATCGTTACGCGTCGATCGAATGAACTGATCAAATGAAAAACGCACACAATCGCGCGCGCTTCATGAAAGTGTATTGTGCGCGTTTTTCATTTGATCAATCCATTTGATCGACGCGTAACGATGAAACCACCTAACTTTACTTTACTTTACTTACTTACTTATTTTGCTTTTTAACTGATGAGTACATATTGCAGTAATTTGGATGTGCTTTGGTCTGTTTTATCACTTTTTGATTTGTCAATGCAGTTGTTCCTGGATGCCCATTTTCTCCAACTCAAAATAAGTGTCTTGGTACATGGAAAGTTGGGCCAGAGGCACCCCAGTGCTCTACTCTAGACCAGGGATGAGTGCTTGGGTCTTCAACCCCTCTTGGCTGGCCTACCTTAAAAGCTATTCAATTTATTTCACTGCTATCTCATAAAACTATCAACGTTATTTGATTTTTAAATGTTTTTGAAAATTGAATAAATGGACACTGGGTTAAACGGTGTGTTTTTAGTTGAAGCTAATGTTTTGATATAAGGACACGTTTTTTTATAGTCCTAGGATCATTCAGATCAATGGCCAATAGATCACTGGATCTTAAGATCCAGTGTCTTTGAACTTTAAAAAAAATGATAATGTTTTTCGGTGTTAAAACTATACCATGACCATTGTTCTTTTCATTGTGTAGACTGTAGGTAAACCTCATTTTGATGATAAAGTAGCTGTAGGTGCATTTGTAGAATTGTTATTTTTTCATTGAGTTAATAGATGCTTTTTAGAGAGTTCATTCTTAGGTTTTCACCATGGGTTCATTTATATATTGTTGTGTTTTTGTGTTTTAACATTTTATATTGATTTTCATACTTTCAAACATCACTTCACATTAATCTGGGGGGGTCCACCGGCCAACGGCCAACCGTCTAAAAAATTTGCCGTTTCGGCCAATTGGCCGTTGGCCGGTTGGCCGTTTTTTTAATTTTTTATCCCTGGTTTCTGCCAGAAGCATTTTAGTTGAAAGTTGTGAGAGAAAAAGTTGTTACAATCTCTATGACCAACATTTTCCCACTTAATTTGATTGGTGGGGGTGTCAAATGTGTCAATTGAGGTCGTTGAAACAGTTGAAATTTGCCCTTATGCTTCAAGAAGGCTCAAGCTCCATGCATTTTTATATAATCAAAGAAAGTAAGAATTTTGAAAGTTTCTAAAGGTCTAGGACATGTAGTTCAATTGGTGACCATCCCCACTGTCATTTTCTCTTATAGCTTTTATAGTCACATAAATCAATTCCAGAATAGTCTAGTCATATTGTTTATCCCTGATTCCCTTCCAGGTTCCACACCTGAACTATTTCCTGTTCATGTATGAATCACTCGATTCTATTGGACTGTCTCCGTGCATTTATATGACCTAGGAAGATTATAGTTCAATGGTTTTTTACTGCCCCCACCTGTCTCTCCCGACCCCCCTTTGTGAACTCCTTTTATGATGACGCTTCACCTATTAATTAGGTACCAAGTTAGTTACATAAACATAACTAACACGGTAACACAAGTAAGTAAGTTAGAAAGTTGGGGTCACCAGGGGGTCAGTAGGGGACTAGGTTAGTGGGGGCCTGCAAGCTGGGGCAGGGTTCGCCAGGGGCCAGCAGGGTGGTACGGTGTATAGGAGTTCACCAGGGGTCAGCAGGGGTTCAGTATATGGGTCAGCAGGGGTCTAGTAGGAGTTCACTAGGAGTCAGCAGGGATTCACCAGGGGTCAGTAGAGGGTCAGCAGGACACCAGGGGTTCAATAGGGGGTCGCCAGGGGGATAGTGGGGTCACCAGGGGGGTCAGTACGGTAAGTAGGGGTCACCAGGGGTCAGGGGTTAGTGGGGGCTGTAGGGAGGTCACCAGGGGTCTGTAGGGGTTCACCAGTGGTCACCAGGGTTAGTACTAGTAGCTAACCAGGGAGTCAGCAGGGGTTCAGTAGGGGTTCATGGGGGTCATAGGGTTCAGTATGGGGTCAGCAGGGGTTCAGTAGGAGTTCACCAGGGAGTCAGCAGGGATTCACCAGGGGTCAGTAGAGGGTCAGCAGGACACTAGGGGGTTCTCAATTGGGGGTCACCAGGGGATAGTGGGGCCTACCAGGGGGCCGTAGGGTAAGTAGGGCCACTAGGGCCGCAGGGGTTAGTGGGGGGCCGCAGGGTTAGTGGGGGTCAGCAGGGAGGTCCCCAGGGGTCTGTAGGTTCACCAGTGGTCACTGGTGGGGTTAGTACTAGCAGCAACACACCAGGAGTCGTAGGGGCTCAGCAGGTATTTTAGTAGGAGTTCACCATGGAGTCACCAGGGGCTAAGTAGGGTTCACCAGGGGGTCAGCAGGGGGTCAGCAGGGGAGCAGGGGGTCAGTTCCAGGGTTTACCAGGGGTCAGTAGAGGGTCAACAGGGGGTCAGCAGGGTTCAGTTAGGGTTCACCAGTTTCAGTAGAGGGTCAACAGGGGTTCAGTAGGGGGTCAGTATGAGGTCAGTTGGGGAGTGGACTAGGAATCCATTGGGAAGGGGCTACAGAACAGGAGGAAAAGACTGAGGAGGAGACTGGGTAGAAGACTCAGAAGGAAGTTGAGAGCAGTGGCTGGTCAAGTGAGGAATCATGAGGCCAAGGTACTAACTTCTAACGCGAGACAAGGCTTCTTTAATAAGGAATGCATGGTTCTATAGTGTGAGGCACTTTCAGGGCTAAAAAGGGGCAAAGAGCATAGGAATGTACTGGAAAGAAGGGCAGTGGAAGAATGGAGGCAGGAGGTGAAGCTGAAGGAAACACTGCTGTTGTATGTAATAGGTAATATTAGTTGTGGTAAGGTGATATTAGTGGTGGAAATGCCTGACGGGAGCAGGAGGATTTCACTGGTTGCAGGGACTTGGAGTTGATAGAGATATGGAAATTGGGGAAGCCAAAGTTAGCTCCAATAGTTCATTGACAATGTCAGCTCTGTGTTGCAGTCTTTACTGGCAAGCCCTATCATCAGAAGTAAGGAGCGCTCATACAAGGACATTTCCTTCAAGCACTCCAATACTTTCTCCTGGCCACTGAAACTATTCAATGCCCTTTTGGTGAAAAGCTATTGAGATTTTAAAAGTAGGATGATCCTGTTCTTTGAGCTAAATTATCTTTAACACCAAATTTTTGTGATTTCGATAATAAGTGTCTTCAAATGTACTCAGGTGTGTTCTTAGAACTATAACAAGCAACTTTCTCTCTGGGAGTTTCTTGATTGGACCCCCCTAAAGAGGGGTAAAATATCAAAATTGAAAACGGCCAACCGGCCAACCGCCTAAAAAAAATTTCCACTTCGGCCAATTGGCCGTTGGCTGTTGGCCGGTGGACCCCCCCCCCCTAATCTCAGAATGTTGTGTTGCACTATATGGAGTTCCTGAAGAAGAGATTTTTATAATCTTGGAACTTTCAGTAGAATAGTGGAGTATAGTGTGTGGGTTAGATTACTTTATTGAAAGTTGTTTGTTTCACTGCATCAATGATCAATCACATCAAACATTATTTATTCTATTTATATTTTTATCAGGTGAGAGAACAATAGAGCAGTGTTTAAATATGAGTAATTGAGTGGTGTCAAGGGAGGATGAAGGGTGGTGGGTGGGTGGCAGCTCTGAGGAGAAAATCAAAATATAACAGTACAAAAATTATAACAAGACAAGAAGTGGTGTCAGTAGTTTGAGAAATGGATTCCTGAGTCTCTGGGTTTGAATGTAGTGGTGATCCTAGGGATAATAAGATTCGAGAGGGGACTGCATTTGGGGGCGCTTCCTGTCCTGTTCAGTGAAGGTTTCCTCATTGAGATGACAGCCTGTTCAGTGAGGATGTGGATGTTGTTCCAGGTGATGTTGTGTCTGATGTGTGGTGATGGACTGAAGAGCAGGGGCAGTTTTCACCCAGTCTATAGTGTTGTCAACTGCGTTGACATGTTGTTAAGTCTGTAGCATCTCTGTTGAGGAGGGGGCAGTAGGTCTGTCCATTCTACTTGGCTGGCTGGGCAGTCAAGGATGCTGATCTCATAGATGATGTTGGGAGTCTGGGAGGAGGGAGGAGTAGTCTTCGTCTAGGTGAAGAGGTTCCAGAAGGAGGTGTTGAATGTGAAGGTGGTCGTTGTGGATCCTCTTCGTTGTGGAGAGGGAGGGATGGAAGGGTAGGAAGGCCTTGAGGGGGGGGGTCGGGATCTGATCTGTCGGTTGAAGGAGGCAAGGGATTGGTGGGTTGAGGGTTTGATGAACTTCTTGGAGACTTCTGTCATGATGGAGGTGATGCGGGAAGGAGGGAATCTGTCCTGGAGGAGGGTGTGTCATACCGTCTGGAGTTCTGCATTGAGGTGTTAGGGAGAGCAGAGTTTTTAGGCACATCTCATCAGGGATCTGATGACACTGTCCTTGGAGGATGTAGAGGTGCAGGAATCATAGCATGTGTAGAGGTTGGTGTGGGTGGGTTTCCTTTAGTCCAAGGTGGACTTGTCAGGGTAGTGAGGATGTCAAGGAAGGGTATGGTGCCGTCAGGAGAAGGGTGTTCCAGAGTGAAGGTCAGGTTGTCCGTAAGGGAGTTGATGAAGGTGAGGAAGGTGTCTGGATGTTGTCCGTCTCTGACTGATCCTATGCTGTCATCAACGAAGTGGCAGTAGGAGTGAGGAGGGTTGGGAGAGGTGGAGAGGGCGAGGTCTTCAACTTTTTCCTGGATTTCTGCTAGTTGCACCGTGAGGGGGGAACCCATGGGACTGCCAACAGTCTGAGAGTGGAAGGATCCGCTGAAGTTGAGGTAGTAGTTGTCGAGGCAGAAGGTGATGAGGGAGTGGATGGTGGAGGAGGAGAGGTTGGAGGGGAGGAGGGAGGGGTAGGCATCAAATGATGAGATGGCAGACTCCATTGCAAGGCCCATGTCACAGAAGGTGTAGAGGGACTGGACGTTGAGGGAGGAGTGGTAGGAGTAGGAAGGGTTGAGGGATGCTAGGAATCTGGATTGGAAGTCTGAGGAGTCCTATTGAAATTGAAGCTAGTAGTTATTGGACTGATAATATCTGTACACTTATCATCTTGTGTGACTGTGTGATATGGCTTTCTATCTTCAGATCCACCTTAGATCAACATAAGTTTTTTTTTGTTTTTTTTCTTTTTTTCCTTAAAGTTTTTTTGGTGCTCCTCCAGATTCTCAAGAAAAGTTCTTGAATACTTGTAGAAAAATCCATTCATTTTTATAATTATTAAATGAATAAATTAATACAAGCAGGTATTACCACCACAAATATGATTATTCATCCTTATACTTAGTTCTTGATAGGAGGCCCCATTAACAGATTTCAAATTTGGCTCAACACATCCCTCAGCACATCCCAGATGCTTCATTATATAAATAAAAATATATGTCAAGAGAAAAAGCTCTCACAATTTAAACACCCCAAAAGCTGAGTTAGGTGTTGAACTTATGATGCCTCGACTCATCTTGGTGTGACTCACTTGGATATGGCTGCTCATCATGTTACATTACACACTGAGGTAGATATTGGACTGACGATGCCTGCAGTCCACTCATCTTGGTGTGAATCATTGGATATGGCTGCTCATCATGTTGCATTACAAGCTGAGGGAGATATTGGACAGATGATGTCTGCACACCACTCATCTTGGCGTGACTCACTTGGATCTGGATGCTCATCTCATAACATACCCTCATGGGATCATGATGGTGTTTGAGTACAGAGTTGGAGAAAAGTCTTGCAAATTGATAATCATGAAAAAATCTTTCTTTATTTTATGGATACGGTTACATCTAATGGTAATATATCTAATAGATGTCTTGAAGAGAATTTTCTTTGTGGTTAAAATATGGTAATATCTAAATACTTTTTTGATTTTACATCGAGAAATTCATCATCAATCCTTTCTAGATATGCTGTGAAAGATGGTTGAGCAAAATACTGTGTCAGATCATGAGATTCACATCAAGTATGAAGACCAGGAGAAGATAAATCAGTTTGCACGCTATAATAATAAACTCCTTGAGATTAAAGATGATCTTGTTGCAAAAAATAAACAACTTCAAAACTTAAATGATGCCAATCAAGATGTTGAAGAGCTTGAATTATCTGAAGATTCATTTCCTTTCCAACTTGGTGAAGTGTTTGTAGAAATGTCTGGAGAACAAATTGGTGATATGATAACAACTTACAAAAACAAAGTTAATGATGAAATATCAGGATTGAAAGACAAAGCTGCAGATATTGAAGAAAATATGAAAAATCTAAAAGCTGAGCTATATGGGAAATTTGGAAGTGCAATTAATCTAGAGTATGACTGAAATTTCAGTTAATAGCTTTGTTTGATATTATTTCTATATAAAGTGTTGTATTTTATATTTAACTTGTTAAAACCTGATGTTTTCTGTTAAGCTGTTAAACAAAATATAGATACTTTATATAAATTTCCTGGTGTTAGATGATTGTGCATCAGCCAATAATAATTATAACATAATCTCACAGATTTGATGCATTCTGATGGTGCATTAATGAAATTTAGATCTTTATCTACTTTGATAGGTAAAACTTTCTTTAGCAAAAAATTATTACTATGTTGAGCTTAATTTCCACTTTTAACAATAACAAATATTGCCAATGCATAAGATTAGATGCCTCAATTGGGTCTCTAATCTCTATTGTGCAAAAGCATCCTGGTTCACCTTGTTTGCTAGCTCAATTTTCTTTGACCCACTCATGACACATTCTATTCACTCATTGAGAAATATGTAAATTTGAGTCCCCATTTATTTCTGGGCTTTTTATGCCCACCTGGGCACCTCATGCTTGTCCTGGTCCTGGTTATCTTGCAACATTTACATGTTGTAAGGAGCCAACAGTGAACTGCCCAATATGCATGGCAAGTAGGTACCAGCACTTCAATTAGATAATTCGTTTCCTATTCCATGTTTCATATCAAACCTTAATTAAAACATGAAACTATCTGAGGAGGTTTACTCAAGACAGGATGATGCAATCTATGGTGAGTTTCTAGGCTAAATCTAAATTTTTTATCATTTCCTAAAATATGATGGTGATAATCGATGAAAATTATTTTTGGTATTATTGGGGGATCAATGGCAATTATTCTGACTTTGTTTGATGTTAGTCAGAAAAATTGAGCTGATTTGAACAAAATCATTGCTGTAAGCTTAGAATTTAAAGCTTTCAGATAATATGATCATGACATGATTCTACTTTGACAAATGCTAAATTTTTAATGACACCATAGTATTATGCATATTAACGACATTGAATGTTAGCAGAGTCTTAGGATGATGACCAACTGCTGACATTTGTCTCTTTCAGCAACCCCGGATTATCCTGCTGAAAGAGGGAACAGACACCTCTCAAGGAGTGCCTCAGATTGTGAGCAACATCAATGCTTGTCAGATGGTTGTTGAAGCTATCCGCACCACCCTTGGTCCCCGGGGCATGGATAAACTCATTGTGGACAGCAAAGGTATGAGCCAACACAAGTGGAATTTTAGTTTTGTTATTCGTTTTTTTAATTAAAGTGAATCATCCCATTTTGATCATTGATTCCATGCAGTTAATTTTCCATGTTCAACTGTCTGTCATGGCAATCAAACAATCAACTAGTTCACAAAATCAACTAGTTAACTATTTTACACACTGTAATTGCGTCGATCGGCGACAAAGAGGAAAAGGACTTTAATGTTCTTTAAAAATTGGCAATCTGGATGAACTCTGGGTGCTTTTAGATTCTTACTGTAAATTTCAAACTGTAGTCTGTAGATTTTTTAAACATTAAAAGCGATTAATTAATTTCGTAACCCTCATGTCTCCGCAGAAAAAGTAACGATATCGAATGACGGTGCCACCATCCTGGGGCTTCTTGACATAGTTCACCCTGCTGCCAAAACCCTCGTGGACATTGCTCGTTCTCAAGATGCTGAGGTAAGTAGTATGTAACATCATAAATAACAATGTGTCAAACGTGTTGGCTGTGATACTTCGTTTGAAGTGAAGTCTTCAGGATATGAAGTGAAGCTGCGTGACTCCGCTGATTTTCACTACCAGGGACTATTAGCATGATATAGACTGAAACAGTAAGTTCATCGCTGACTGTATTTCAAGATGCTGAGGTCGGAGACGGTACTACTACCGTTACTCTTCTGGCTGGAGAGTTCATGAAGCAAGCCAAACCTTTTATCGAGGATGGCATCAACTCTCAGATCATCATCAGGAGCTTCAGAAAGGCTACCCAGTTTGTAAGTTTCACTGCGATAATACATGGATTACAAAATTATATCGAACTTTTCCCTGTTCAGAATTGTTACAATTTTTATTAATAAAACATAGGTCGAATGTCATTGCGACATTGTGTATGAAACACCCTGAACCCCCATTCAAAAACCAAGGCAACCTACGCAACATATTGCACTAAAATCAAGGGTATTAAAAGGAGAAAGTTACTAACATGTGACCTGGTTGACAGTTGACAACAAACATTGACAGAAATGAAATTGTGAAAATAATTTGGTAAATATCAACAGTTCTGATTGTATACATAGACTAGTCGCTAGTGGACACTGTTCATCACCGTTTACACATGCTATTGCAGTATTGCTCGCTCTGCTAGGAAGCTCAAGTTACAGAAACAGGCAACCCCGTTCGTATTTGTATGTCAGGTTGCCCAGATCTAGGCAACCCACTGTATTATTGTATGTTGCGTTGCAAAAAAATGTTAGTCATTTTTATGTTAGTCCAACAGTGAAGTGGGGAGGTAGATAATCGAATTGGCACTATTTAGAGAGAGCGGGTGTCCTGCTCTGACATGTTCCATAATTCAATCAAAAGGCTTGCATATCATTCCAAATTCCCATCAATATGCAAGGTTACTACTCGAAGAACTGTACCTACAAATACTTGAAAACTTGAATAGAGCTCGGTGGTGGCTGGTAATTAGCAGCCAAGTACGTGCCCATTTTAGAGAAGAGTAGAAACATGTATGAATGTTGTGATGTAGGTATATGTCTCTTGATGTAGGCAATAATTAAAACTTACCAAGTGGATCTATGACTATGTATACAAATTTGGCTGAATGTATACTGTATAGTTATGATTGTGCGACGACACTGAAACCATACTAACATGACGACCATCAAAAATCAGGTTGTACTAACATCACTACAGGTTCTAGAATGGGGCCCTGAACCATATTCATTCCAGGCCCTGAAGAAAATCCAGGATATCCAAGTTACTGTGAAGAAAGACGACCCAAAGGAGGTTGATTCAAACTTACTTAAACCTTTTAAAAAGTTGAAACTTTGATTTTCTAATTTCCTTATTACTAGTTTACTTGGGACCTCCCCCTTGAAAAAGCACTGTAACGACTGCTGAATGTTACTCTTGCTAACTTAACAAATCGTATAAAGCCCTGACCCCTTCTGCTGATCTCAAGGAGCAGAGAGAGTTGCTGAAGAAGTGTGCTTCCACCTCCATGTGCTCCAAACTCATTGCTTACAACAAGGAGTTCTTCTCGGAAATGGTGGTGGATGCTGTCATGTGCCTCGGACCTCTCATGCCCCTCAACATGATTGGTATCAAGAACTTTCATGTTCAACTGAAAGAATTGTTATCAACCTCGTGAATCAGAAATCATTAGACATTAAATTGTGTATGCTGGGTTCGGCAAGTTGGTTTGCCTGTTGCCCTGTTATTAATTTGAATTCGGGATAATTTTACTACAATTATAGGAAAGTTTTCTCATGATATTGCTAGTGTTGATCGTCTACTTATCTCTCTCCTCAGGTATCAAGAAAGTGACTGGTGGTTCTGTCACTGATTCCCAGCTTGTAGCTGGTGTTGCTTTCAAGAAGACCTTCTCCTATGCTGGTTTTGAGATGCAACCTAAGACCTACATGAACCCCAAGGTCCTGAGCCTCAACATCGAGTTGGAACTCAAAGCAGAACGAGATAACGCTGAGTGTAGGATTGATAATGTTGAGGTAGGTCTCCAATTGCCAAAACTGGGGCAAAATTGCTGGTGTAAAGTTTGTATGTGCCAGTGCCGGTCAGTGTTATGAGATAAATGTCGCCTATTATTTCGAATAAAGGAATAAAGGAGGGTGTCTGATAGAGGAGGGTGACCAGCCTCCTTTCATAGTTGCCTTCTGTCCCACTTCATCTAATCTCATCCCAAAACAAAGTACCACCAGCAACACTCACTCCTCCTCTATCTGACGACTGTTACCAGGACTACCAACGGATCGTTGATGCTGAATGGTCCATCTTGTACGACAAGCTCGATAAGATGGTAGCGTCCGGTGCTAAGATCATCCTCTCTAAGCTACCCATTGGAGATGTGGCTACTCAGTACTTTGCTGACAGGTCCGAAGCAAAATTTCTGTCTCTTTGAGTCATGAACCTTGATCAGGAAAATATGCTTAAGCAACACACTTCTTGATTCTTTGATTCTTCGTAGAAGTTTTAGATATAGTTTTACTGTATTTAGCTGTATGGTCTAACTTAAACACTTCAATTGTTGGATAATTCACCATAACTTTACAGGGACATTTTCTGTGCTGGCCGAGTTACCCAAGAGGACCTCAACAGAACAGTTAAAGCTTGTGGTGGTACCATTCTAACCACTGTAAACGACATCAGACCCGAGGACATGGGAGCTTGCGACCTATTCGAAGAAGTCCAGATTGGTAATGACAGGTACGACTACAATGCTGCAAATGAATGTTCCGGGTTAACCATCGAAGCTGGATACTGCTATTTTTATTTTTGTTGATCTTTCTACATTTTAACCGCCGTTTCGGGAAATTTTTGATCTGCCGTTTCGACAATCGCCAATTTGATGATCAAAATAACGGCATTTTGACAAACTTCGCGTAACGCGCGATGCAAATTTATCATAAGGACATTATTTTTAATGCGCGGCTTGCGTGCGCGTTTTTGCCTCGAATGTTCCGTAGCCTTCGATAATCCGAAGCTGTAGAATTCTCGCCAGCAGCTTGCTTGCTATCTGATTCTGTCACTGAATTTGCCAAGTAGATATTCTTGATCGTTCAATGAAGTTGCTCAATTGAGAAATTCCTCGTGAGAAACAATGTCAACTCCCGATTTATGTCATTGCCTCAACAGTCAACTGCTCACTTAGATTATTCAATTTCATCAGCTTTATTTACCATCCGTCAATGAAAAAGTGAAAATGTACCATTTCCAGGTATAACCTCTTCAAAGGATGCCCCAAAGCCAAGACCTGTACCCTCATTCTGCGAGGTGGAGCCGAGCAGTTCATCGACGAAACCGAGCGATCTCTACATGATGCCATCATGATCGTGCGAAGGTTGGTAAATTTGAAGAAATTGCCGACATATTAATTAACTTGTTGCTTTTGGAAGCATCGATGTCAAATTTGGCAAAATGTGTGAATAATACAAAACATTGACCCCGACGTGATTTGAACACGCAACCTTCTGATCTGGAGTCAGACGCGCTACCGTTGCGCCACGGAGTCATGTTGAGGAATGTATAATTAATGCCTTTATTCTAGCAATATTTGAATTTGTCAACCGTCTCGTTATCAAAACTTTTGTTGTCGCCTTATTTGACTTTCTATAGCGTATAAGACTCCGTGGCGCAACGGTAGCGCGTCTGACTCCAGATCAGAAGGTTGCGTGTTCAAATCACGTCGGGGTCAACTTTTTATTTGTTTGATGCATGTAGAGTCTTTCAAAACTCGAGATGGACCTAGAAAAGGTCGAGGGTCCCTGTTTGATTTTAGTGAACTTCGTTTTAAATGCTATGATTCATTCCAGAGCACTGAAGAATGACTCAGTCGTCGCTGGTGGTGGAGCAATTGAGATGGAACTTAGCAAGGAGCTCAGAAACTACGCCAAAACGATCCATGGTGAGTTTAATTTGAATTTCCCTGCGAGTCTAAATTTTGTGTTGATGCATATTCCACTGACCACGCAGTTATACGAGCGAATTATTGCGGGAGTCGCACGGGAGTTCCCTATAACTAAGTCCGGAAGGACTTTGTAATGTCCACGGGGGTATTCCCGTAGGACTTTCGGGGTACTTAACTCCCGTAGGAGTCCTGACAAAGTATTTTAAAGGACAAAAATGACTTGGGTCTTTCGGAGCATTAATGGGTGGTAGAAAATGGGTGTTAATGGTCATTTTAGAGCATAAAATGCTTGATCTGGCGACCACTAGAAAAAAATAATTCCATTTTTGCCCGTTTGGTCGTTTAAAAAGTGGCCGCTTAAGATCCTTGACACCACTCTTAATCCTTATCATCACTCCTTATCCTTGACAGCACTCCAAAATCCTTGACATCACTCCTTATCCTTGACACCACTTCACAGTCCTTGACACCACTCTATAATCCTTGACACCACTCTTATCCTTGACACCACTCCTTATCCTTGACACCACTCCACAGTCCTTGACACCACTCTTTATCCTTGACATCACTCCTTATCCTTGACACCACTCCACAATCCTTGACACCACTCCTTATCCTTGACACCACTCTTATCCTTGACATCACTCTACAATCCTTGACACCACTCTTATCCTTGACATCACCCTTATCCTTGACATCACTCCACAATCCTTGACATCACTCCTTATCTTTGACATCACTTCTTATCCTTGACATCACTCTACAATCCTTGACACCACTCTTATCCTTGACACCACTCTTTATCCTTGACATCACTCCTTATCCTTGACACCACTCTACAATCCTTGACACCACTCTTTATCCTTGACATCACTCTTATCCTTGACATCACTCTACAATCCTTGACACCACTCCTTATCTTTGACATCACTTCTTATCCTTGACATCACTCTACAATCCTTGACACCACTTTATCCTTGACACCACTCCACAATCCTTGACACCACTCTACAATCCTTGACATCACTCCTTATCCTTGACATCACTCCTTATCTTTGACATCACTTCTTATCCTTGACATCACTCTTATCCTTGACACCACTCATTATCCTTGACACCTCTCTTATCCTTGACATCACTCCTTATCCTTGACATCACTCTACAATCCTTGACACCACTCATTATCCTTGACACCACTTTATCCTTGACACCACTCTTATCCTTGACACCACTCTACAATCCTTGACACCACTCTTTATCCTTGACATCACTTCTTATCCTTGACACCACTCTACAATCCTTGACACCACTCTTATCCTTGACACCACTCCTTATCCTTGACACCACTCTACAATCCTTGACACCACTCTTATCCTTGACACCACTCCTTATCCTTGACATCACTCCTTATCCTTGACACCACTCCACAGTCCTTGACACTCTACAATCCTTGACACCACTCTTTATCCTTGACATCACTCCTTATCCTTGACACCACTCTTATCCTTGACATCACTCCTTATCCTTGACACCACTCTATCCTTGACACCACTCTCCAATCCTTGACACCACTCTTCAATCCTTGACACCACTTTATCCTTGACACCACTCTTACAATCCTTGACACCACTCTTTATCCTTGACACCACTCTAATCCTTGACACCACTCTTGATCCTTGACATCACTCTTTATCCTTGACATCACTTCTTATCCTTGACACCACTCACAATCTTTGACACATCCTTGACTTGACACCACCCATTATCCTTGACACCACTCCTTATCCTTGACACCACTCTACAATCCTTGACACCACTCTTATCCTTGACACCACTCTTTATCCTTGACACCACTCCACAGTCCTTGACACCACTCTACAATCCTTGACACCACTTTATCCTTGACATCACTCTTTATCCTTGACACCACTCCAAAATCCTTGACATCACTCCTTATCCTTGACATCACTCCTTATCTTTGACATCACTTCTTATCCTTGACACCACTCTACAATCCTTGACATCACTCCTTATCTTTGACATCACTTCTTATCCTTGACACCACTTTACAATCCTTGACACCACCCATTATCCTTGACACCACTCCTTATCATTGACACCACTCCACAGTCCTTGACATCACTCCTTATCCTTGACATCACTCTTTATCCTTGACACCACTCCACAGTCCTTGACACCACTCATTATCCTTGACACCACTCTTTATCCTTGACATCACTTCTTATCCTTGACATCACTCTACAATCCTTGACACCACTCCAAAATCCTTGACATCACTCTTATCCTTGACACCACTCCACAGTCCTTGACACCACTCTACAATCCTTGACACCACTCTTATCCTTGACACCACTCTTATCCTTGACACCACTCTTATCCTTGACACCACTCCACAGTCCTTGACACCACTCTACAATCCTTGACACCACTCTTATCCTTGACATCACTCCTTATCCTTGACACCACCCACAATCCTTGACATCACTCCTTATCTTTGACATCACTTCTTATCCTTGACATCACTCTACAATCCTTGACACCACTCCACAGTCCTTGACACCACTCTACAATCCTTGACACCACTCTTTATCCTTGACACCACTCTTATCCTTGACACCACTCAGTCCTTGACACCACTCTACAATCCTTGACACCACTCTTTATCCTTGACACCACTCCTTATCCTTGACACCACTCCACAGTCCTTGACACCACTGTAATCCTTGACATCACTTCTTATCCTTGACACCACTCCAAAATCCTTGACAGCACTCCTTATCCTTGACACCACTCCTTATCCTTGACATCACTCCTTATCTTTGACATCTCACATCACTAGTCATCCTTGACATCACTCCAAAATCCTTTCCATCACTCCTTATCTTTGACATCACTTCTTATCCTTGACACCACTCCTTATCCTCAACATCAATCCTTATCTTTGACATCTCACATCACTCCTTATCCTTGACATCACTCAAAAATACTTGACATCACCCCTTATCTTTGACTTCACTTATCTTTGACATCACTTCACAGATCTTGACATCATCTGTAAAATCCCTGACATCACTCCGCTTTCCTTTTCAACATTTTTATCCTTGACACCACTCCCCCCCCTTTTTTTCCGACACCCTTTTTTGCACCTTTCAATTTTTAAATTCGTTTGAATCCAGATTGAACCCCCCAAAATTTGCATTTCTGAAAATCAAACCTTACATTCTATCCTTGACACCCCTTTATCCTTGACACCCCCTTATCCCCTTTACACACTTTTAATGTCAATTTGACAAAAAAACCCCAATGGCAAGATTGTATAATTGAAGATGCCAACAATGTGATGTGGTGGTGTCAAGGGTGTCAAAAAAATGATGTCAACGTGTTAGGGGGTATGTCAGAAAAAATAATGATGTTGGTGTATAATGCAAGTGGTGTCAGGAAAAACTGTATATGTCAGGTAAGAAAAGTGATGTCAACAGGATAGTGAATAAATTGGTGGTATGTTAAATGGAGTAAAAATGTCAGGAATCAGTGGTGTCAAAGGGAAAAATGGTGTCAGATGTAGAATAGTCAAGGATGTGGGGGTCAGAGATATGAAATGGAATGTGTAAATGTCAGAGTAAGTGATGATGTCAAGGGTGTAAATTTTTCAGGGGTATAGTGTACAGATAGAGTGGTGGTAAGCGGATAAATGTGTCAGAATGATGAACAGGTGAATGCAGAGACACAAAATGGTTCAAGACTGTGGAATTGATGTCAGAGACAAGATAGTGTCAGGATAAAGTGATGTCAAGGGTAAAGGGCAGAATTACGGAATATAGGCAAGTGGTAAAAAGTGGTGTCAGGGAAAGACTGGCATAGTGTGTCAGGGCTGGGTGTCAGGGCTGGAATGGTGTCAAATGGTGGTGGTGTCAGGAATAAAAGTGTCAGGAAAATGGTTCAAAAATGGATGTAGGAAATTTAAGTTTGGGGGATGGTCAAATGATGTCAAACCGTGGGCAGGGCCCCGTGGTGTCAGGATAAGTGGTGTCAGGGTTTTTGGGGCAGGGTGTAAATGGTTTTTAAAAAAGGTGTCAGGTAAAAGGGTAAATGATCAAAGGGAATAAAAATAATGAAAAAAATTGGGGGAAAAGTCAAAAAAATCAAAAAGTGTTAAAAAGATTGGAAAAAGGGGTCAATGAAAGGGGGTCGGGGGGAAAAATGGGGGCCCAAGGTTAAAGGGGGGTGTCAAGGGGAAAAGTGGTTCAAGAGTTAATGTGTCAAAAGGGTTGTGGGAAATGGTGTCAAACATTGTCTTCTGAAAATTCTGAATTGTCTACAAAGGTTTCAGATCAAAATGAAGAGATCAATGCACTTACATGCCAATTGTCAGAAACAAGTGTTCTCCATGGTGAAACAGATCTATTGAAGGAAACGAAAATGGCATCATTAGAAAAATTACTTGGTGAAAAAGATCATTCTTTATCTAAGTTACAATCTGATCTCCATGAAGTGAAAGAGCAACATATGGTCGATATTGATGAACTTAATACATTGAAGTTAGATCTTGAGCAGCAAATCATTGTTCTAGGAAAGGCAAATGCTGAATATACTGAACAGCTACAAGATGCAAGTTACAAGCTGGAACAGTGGATTTACTATAATGAAGAGCAGCAAAGTATTATCAGAATTTCAGAGACAGCTAAATGCAGCCAATGAGCATAAGGAGAACTATGTCACTCAGCTGGCTGAAGCTAGGAGTCAGTTAGAATCTTTAGAAAACGACCTTTCAAAAAGTAATGTTGATTGCACAGAGCTTAAAGAAGCTTTGAGGAATGCTCAGGACTTAGAAATCCAGAAGAATGATGAAATGGACAATTTAAATGCTGACATGATGAGTCTGAGGTCCAAGAACGAGCAACTACAAAAAGAATTGCTGGAGTCTTGTGAAACACTCGAAACTTTGAAATGTGAACTCACTGTTGTTAAAGATGAACTGCAAATGTCAAATCACATTAAAGAGGAGTCAGGTTCTCGGATTTCAGACCTGGAAGCCAAGGTTCTAGAAATATCTCAAGAGAAAGAAGATATTGAAGATCAGAACAATGAACTTAAAATCAAGTTACTTTCAGTAGATGGTATTTCTATTGATCAATGCAACAAACTGAAGGGCCAAGTGGAAGAATTGCAAGGACAGATCCACGAAAAAGATATGAAAATTGATTGCACAGAATCATTACTTCTTGAGAATGAACAGAAAATGCATGAACTCGAGCAAAAAACAGCTGATCTGAACAGGTTCATATCAGAAAAAGATTCTTCTATAAAATTGCTGGAGCAGCAACTAGATGATGCTTATTCTGGTAATGAAGAAGCAACAAACCTCTTGAAAAATGATAACAGCAATCTTAAAGATGAGAATTGTAAGCTAATTGAAAGGAATCATCATCTCCTAGAATCCAATGACACTTTAGAAGAAGGGATATCGAAACTTCATGATAGTCTAGAACAGTCAAAGGTTACAATTCAAAGTTATGAAGGCATGTTAGCTGAATGGACCACATATGGTGAGCAGCGTGAAGCATATATTATCAACCTCAATGGACAACTCAAAAACAATCAAGCTTCAAATGATGATCTTGTCATGAGTATTCAATCTAAAGATCAAGAAATAGCTGATTTGTATCAGAATAAGGAGGAAGTAAAGAAATTGCTTGAAACTGTTACAGCTGAGAAAGATGAAGTTGAATGCAAACTGCACGATCTTTCTAAGAAATATGATCAACTAAATGACTTGAAGTCGTCTTACTCAGTACTAAATAATAATCACAATGAACTTCAGCAAAATATTTTGCAATTGAAGAAAGATTTAGAAGCCTCAAATCTTGAAAAGGAGGCAATTACCAAGAAGGCTAAGGATATCATGAAGGCATACAAAGAAAGTAAAATATTGGTTGAAAAGTTGAAAAAGGATACATCAGAGAAAGAAAATGAACAAATGGCTAAACTTAGTTCAGAAGTTTTGCAACTTGAAGCTTCGAATACTGATTTGATGTCTTCAAATGAACAACTGAATGCAGATAAAACTGCATTACTGAATGAAATAGATCAATTCGAAGTAGAAAGAGCAGTGATTACTTCTCTGAAAGATGAAAATCACAATCTTAAAGAGGCTGCCACAAAAGACTCCGATATGATAATAGAACTCAAAGCTCAGCTTGTTGCAACTCAAAACACCTTACAAGAAGCTTCAAATCAAGCTGAGGATAAAATTTCTCAATTGAATACACAGATCATTGAACAATCTAATGCTGTGACCAACATTACTAGCTCATATAACATGTTGGCTGAAGAATTACAATCAAAACTTTCTGACATTGAAGTTAAAGATGCAGAAATCCTTGACCTTCGATCGATTAATGTGCAGCATTATCGGCTGTATGAAGATCTTGGCATTGATTATGAAAAGCTTGAAGAAGTTCTTCCAAATCTTGTTAATGATCTAACTGATAAAGTTAATGATTTGAAGTCAATCAACTCCCTAGTTCACTCATTCCTTGATAACATTGAAAGTAACAATTTTATTCAAAGCACTGGAGTCGAGACTACAACTGAGGCGAAATTTTCTATAATCTGTGATACGATGGCAGAGCTGTCTAAAAACTTACGTTTTGCTCAAGATGAGATTCAAAGTTTGGCCGACAAGACTAAAATGTTAGAAAAGGATGCAGAGCATTTACAATCTGCAAATGCTTCTTTGGATGAATCAAGTAATGTGAATAAGGAGCTTAAAAGGAAACTAGAATTCTTGGAACGAGACCGCAGTGAACATGAACATACTGTTGAGCTTCTTCATCAGAAATTTGAATCGAATTATCAAGAACTAGAAAGTGTCAAAAGTGTTCTTTCAAAGAAGGAACGTGAGGTAGTTGAAGTAACCAACCAATTCCAAGCTTCTATCGCCAAATTGGCCTCTACAGAGGAAAGGATTAGAGAACTGGAAAAGGAAGCATGTAAAAAAGATTCTGAAAAGCTATGCCTACAACAAAATTTTGATGACCAGATCAAGCATTTTCATGATTCTTCATCTCAATTACAAGACGATTTGAACAACTCTAAACAAGAAATAGATTCTCTGCAAGCTGATAAAGCCGTTCTTGAGCAAGATTTATTGTCTAAATGCAATAAAATAACAGCAATATTGGAAGAAATGGATGGTTACAAAAATCAAGTATCAATTTTAACAAACGAGTTAGGCAACTCACAGGATGGTTATGAACAACTTTTGAGTAAACTTCATCTCACAGAAGAGGAATTCGAATCTGTCTCTGAGCAGCTAACTTCAAAAGAATTGGCAATTCAACTTCTTGAAAATGAAATTTCGTCAATTCAAAGAAGACTGGAAGCTGCGAATTCTCCAGACAAAGATGAGGAATTGTTGAATGCTATCAGGCAGAAAGATGATGTTATTGAGGAACTGAGAAGTAAGCTGGACAATCTTACTTCTGATTATAGAACTATTTTTGATCAGAATAGTAAACAGAGCCTACTTTTTGACACTGAAAGAAACTCAATGATCCAAGAAATAAAATGTCTTCAAAACAGTTTGGAATCATTGAAGACTGAAATTGAAACCAGAAATTCATCTGAAATATCTCAGTCGAATGAAATTTCAGACTTGAAAAAGAATCTTCAAAGTGCTCTCGAAAGCAATACTCAGCTCAAAAACATGTTGGAAGATATCAATCAGAATCTTTCAGAGACCAAAACCAAGTTTGATGAGGTATCAGTCATGAAAAATAAATTCAAGAGCGAATTAGAAGACGCCAAAACTTCAAATGAGAGTCTCCATGCCAGTTGCAATGATCTTACTGAACAGATTCATGTTTTGGATGAGACGAATAGTAATCTGAAAGCTGAATTAGCTAAGTTGTCTCTGGATCACAATGTTTTACAAACAAGTCTTTCAGAACTCAACAAAACTGATACTGATGTCATCAACATAAAGATAGACTCACTTAAAGAACTTAACGAGAAGTTGGAGAACTCGCTCCTCAAGTCTGAGGAGCAAATCGGTGAAATCACTGCAAATTTTGAACAGAAGTGTTTAGAAGTGTCCACTATTGAGCAAGATCTCTCCATCAAGAAAAAGCACATATTCGATCTGGAAGAAAGGATCAGCAGTGCTGATCAAAATCTTAATGACAAGTCAGCAATGATTATTCAGCTCCAGACAGATTTTGATGCCCTGGTATCTAACAATGCTGATCTTGAACAGAAAATAAAATGATTTCACGTCAGAGAACTCTTCAAAAAGGAGTGATGAATTCGAAAAGCTATCCAGTGATTTCCAGGAAGCGCTCGTGAACAACAGGACCCTGCAGGAAAATAATACCTTGTTGGTGGCAAATAACACCCAATTAACAGACAGCTACAAGCAGCTCCATGAAAGCATATCAGTTTATCAGCAACGAGATGCATATCTTAATGATATGTCTCAAAAACTCCAAACCCATATCAGTTCACTGGAAGAGCACATCAAAACCATCTCTAACGACTTTCTTTCAAAAATAAAAGCCATTGAAAATGAGAAAATGGAACTCAATGAGAAGTTATCCTCAGTCGGATCTAGTGGGCAAGCAGTAGCTCAAGTTTCTGCACTTGAAAACGAGGTTACCCATTTGAAAGAGAGCAAGTGTAAATTGGTGAATGAAGTTGATGCATACCAAGCAAGATTAGGAGTAGCGACAGCAAAAGCTGAGAACCTCGAAAAAACTCTCCTTGACCTCACCACCCGGTACAATGATCAGTGTGGTGTGTTGGAGAAGAAGACTGCCGACATGACAAAACTCGGCAAGCAATACAAATACTTGAAACAAAAGCTTGTCAATGAGCTTAATAACCGCAAATCGTTCCTCCAAGAAACTATCAGTGGCAAGGACAAAGTTGCAATGCAGATCGGAGAAAAGTCGAAGCGTTTGAAGGTACTTATTAGGGTGGGGCATGGGGGGCTGAACAGGGTGGGAATTTGGTATTGGATGGCCATATTCACTGCTCAATCGCACTCCTCCCTCGTTCTTTCCTTCTTTTAATTTAGTTCAGGGCACACATGGATGAAAAGGACTCAAACCATTAGTAGGGCACCCAAGGGTGTTCGCAGTGAGTCTTTAGGGTGGGTGTGGGAATTTCTGTTGGTAGATGCCAATGCATCCATCTACATATAGTCGTATTTTTATAATGATGAAATTTTGAAATGTGAAAATCACTCGTTAACCTCTGCCATTTTTTCAAAAGATCACCTAAAAATTGGGTTATACGCTTTTTCATTGCTTATTAATGGCTGATCTATCTCATATCTAATTAATTTTACTTTGAAGGAGTTGCAAGGACAGTTGGTTTCATGCCAGAAGGATCGGGAGACTCTTACCTCCGCTGTAGAAGGTTTGTTTATATTTTACTATTTTGGATTTCTTATTTATTTTGCGAAAAGGTGGGAATTTGCCTTGCACTTTGCCACATGAAAATAGATAAGAAAAAAGTATCAATAAAAAATCATAATATTCTGTTGTAATAACCATGTATCAGAGCCTTTATGATTTGATGTTGCCGAAGAGCGAAAAGCACCTTCACATAGTGATTGGTGTTTTTCTTGCCTCCTGATGTATTGGAGGAGTAACAAAGGTAACAATTTAAAATTTCAGGCATCCTAGACTGTATTGCTCCACTGAGAGGGAAAGTTGTCAGTACTGATGGGACTGTGTCCAACTCGTAAGTTTCCACGTTTAGATTTGTTGATATATCGTTTCTTGTGCGTTTGCTGGCCATGCTGTCCATAATGTCGCCCCATATTTGCTTACGTTTACTGTTAAAGCTAATCTGGATTATTAGGGTTACAGGAAGTCACACAGCCGATGCAGGGAATGTCAAAATATCGTAACAACTCAACAATTTACGGTTTGTTGACACAAAACCCTGTCATCTCCAGGTTGAGCGAGCACCTTTCCACTACTCTCGACTCTGTGGAGCACAAAACGAAGGACATCCTTGCCTTCCTCGCCCGTCCTCTGCCATCCTCCTCCTCCCTCATCGACCTGTCGTCCTACAGGACGGACTCTGACCTTTTCTCCGATTACTCATTCGCTCCCAGTGACACAATCAGCGATTCGGGTGAAAACAAATCACTTCGCTCGGACAATTTCAGTCTCCTCAGCGACATGACCAGTAATTCCATACAAAACTTCAGTGGCATCCCGGGTGTCCAGAGCACCCCCATTGCTGTGAGGGACAGGACGGGATCGGATGCCAGCTCAGCTTCGGAGCGGTTACTCCGAGCGAGCTCCGAGATCAGTCGCACCTCCGCGGGGGTGATGAGCAGGCTAGCCAGCTCCTTCACCGGCCAGCCCAGGACACAGCCAACTCACTCCGGGAATAGTTAGACTTCCTGGAGCTGCCACGTGACAACACAAACTTGTATATTTTAATTGTTTTAATTTATTTTGGGCTGTTTTTACGTGATATTAGGTTGTTAATTGTTATTCTTAAAATGAATTTCCATGAAATAGTGAATATTGAGTGCTCTTATTTCCCTCGTGGCAATCAGTGTGACAAGAACTACAAGAATTTGAACCTTTATTTCACGTGAACTTCTGGAATGTATCGCGAGAATGCATAGGAAAATTATTCTGTTGGTAATTTATTCATAAATGTATTGTAACTAAGTCCTCGTTGAAATCAATTTCCTTGATAATTAATGAGCATGGTTGATATTATAATAATTTTATTATTAGAGACTATTACGAGAGTGTAGGTTTTGCATTCAGTTGTAGATAATATTTCCCCAAATATCCAGATGTTATTTTTGGACAATTGAAAATGATAGATGATGAAAATGTGTGGAGTTGAAGTTATAGGGACTCCTGTGCGACAGCGATGCCTTTGTTAATGTCGTTTTTTGATTTTTGATAAAACTGAAAACATTTCAGGTTTAAGTTTAGATATAGAAAACTGTAGTATCAGTCAGTTTATTAATAATGTTATCTTTTGTTGCTTGATTATAATTGATGAATTGGTAATTTTCAGTGCAGTAACAAGGACTTTCCTTTCTTTCTTGAGTTAAACTTAGAGTTAGACTAAAGTAGCACAAGTACGGTATTTTTCATTTGAATGTCTTGAGAAGGTATACCATCGGTGTCATGTCCATTAACGAACTCAATCTCTTGCAATTTGCAAGAAGCTTCTTAGTTCTTATCTTACTTCTGGTGCTGTTAACTCTCAATCGCAAAATCATACTGAGACATGAACACTGTTAAACTGATCGAGTCGGATGTGCTTCGGCAGTCGGCACGATCCGAGTCGGATGTGCTTCGGCACTATCCGAGTCGGATGTGCTTCGGCACGATCCGAGTCGGATGTGCTTCGGCACTGTCCGAGTCGGATGTGCTTCGGCACTATCCGAGTCGGATGTGCTTCGGCAGTCGGCACTGTCGTAGTCAAATGTGCTCGGCATTGTCCGAGTCGGATGTGCTTCGGCACTGTCTTGTCAGACGTTGTTCGGACCCTATTTTTCTGCGAGTCGGCGCGGGCGCGTCCGCCGAAGACAACGTCCAAGCACTGTCGGAGTCGGATGTGCCCGTCTATTTTTTTCTGACTGGATAAAAAGTGATGGCAAAGTGACGTCCAAAAACTGGAACGTTGCGCCGAAGCACGAAGGTAGGGTCAACTTGTACTTAGGCATCCCTAAACACGTATATGCCATAATGCAATGATAAAGCACGCCGCGCGACGGCGCGCTTCCCCAGTGAGGCCAGTGTGTCCCGTAGGGAAGCGCGCGGCGCGTACACACACCTATGCGGGCTTAGGAAGTAAAAAACCTATTAGTATTTTGCGTTGCCTGGCCCATATTTTTTCTGCGAGTCGGGGGCCAAGACAACGTCTGGCGCCAACTTTGCGCGCCCAAGAGCGCCAACCTCATCAACCACGCGTGTTCAGAGATTTTCAAAAAGGCGCGCGAACAAACAGACACATCGACAGACGTTGCCCGACATTTCTTCTGACACGGATGGCTTGATAATGATGGCAAAATGAGTGATGGCAAATGATGGCAAAACGTCCAAATGTGCGAACGCCCACCGGGTAGGGTAACCTAACATCCTTCGAACTCGAAGTACGCCCGACTCAGATAGTCAATAGTGCTCATAATGATAAAGCACGCCGCGCCCGACTCGGACTGTGCTTATAAAGCACGCCCGACTCAGACAGTGCTCATAAAGCACGCCCAACTCAGACAGTGCTCATAAAACACGCCCGACTCGGACAGTGGTTATAAAGCACGCCCGACTCGGACAGTGCTTATAAAGCACGCCCGACTCGGACAGTGCTTATAAAGCACGCCCGACTCGGGCAGTGCTTATAAAGCACGCCCGACTAGGATTGTGCTTATAAAGCACGCTCGACTAAGAGTAAGATAGTGCCCAATGATTATAATTATAAAGCACGCCGACTCAGACAGTGCTTATAAAGCACGCCCGACTCGGGCAGTGCTTTTCAAGCACACCCGACCCATGCCATTACGGAATTCAAAGTCAATTTTGAGCAAACGCCTAATAAAAATAAAATTTATTCTTCTGCTTTCAAAGTACTCCATTTGTTATGAATCAAAATGAAGTACGTCGGAAGCAGAATCTTCAATTTCAACAATCAACATGTGTCATTTGATTTTTCACATATAATGAATCAGTTAAATTAAAAATCACAAATTCAGATCTTTATCAGATATTCAGATCTAGTCTAATTGTTCTTCGGTAGTTTTGATCGCATTCTTTAACTCTACCATAGCTTCCTGAACACCACTCCCACTGAATGCTGATGTACCAATGACACAACAGGTTCTCGTCCTGAGTTAAAGAATCAGTTAGCCGTCGTGAGTAACTACAAATGGGATTCAGTGAATTGAATTCGGATATAGTGAGCAGGACTGAACAGTGAACCCCTCACTGGATAACCCAGACTTAAGATTAGTGATTCACGAAGATCTAAATAAACTGACCTATCCAAGAGATGGATGTCTAAGTGTTGCGCGACTTGGTCCGCAGTGAAAGCACAGTCTACGTCCTGCTTGTTTGCCATGACTAGCACTGGTACACACTCTGGTATGGACGAGTCAGATAACACCTCGTGGAGGACTGTTCGTGCTTCCTACAAGCGGGAAGGAGGAAATGTAAAACCCTTGAAGGAGAAGAGACAAGAAACAGGATGCGCAAAGAAGATTCAATTTAAATTCACATAGTTCAATGAAAAATCCTGAAATTGCTTTAGAATTTCGCTTAAAGTTTACAAATGCAGACCGAGAATCTGAAGGAGTCTGTGCTGTCCACAACGAAGAGTATGGCTCTACACGCGGCGTAGTAGTGGTTCCACATGCTCCTCAGCCGATCCTGCCCTCCCACGTCCCACATCGTGAACTTGAAACCTTCGAAACGAGTCTAGATTCACAAAACTACAGGGATTATAAGCTATTTCAGTATTTCCAAATCGCGAACTTGAAACGAATTACAGGGATCGCCAATTTCAGCTATTTCCAAGAACAGCAGATCTATTGTGAAGATTGTTGAAAGGGGGCATAAGTTGTGAATCATGTGTGATGGATAAATCATGTCCATTGGACCCCTGCAATGATCAACTTGAGTTGAGCATGAACTGGAACAATTTAATTTAACTGGAACAATGGTCGTGCATTAATTATGGTCGTGCATGGTTTGATTAAGTCTGACAGATTAATAAGCGTAGTTGCTTTATTTTAAGAAGCAATTTGAGGCAATAAATATTAACTAGACCTTTGACAGGAGAAAAGACGTCCACATTATAGCCGGTTGTCGGCTGGGTTGTCAAGCAAATGTTGATTTTCAGCCTGTAGAATATGGTGGACTTGCCGGCGCCATCCAACCCTAGCAGCAGAACACTGGGAAGATCAGGGGGAAGGGACTGGAGTACGAAGGTGTTGTTAACGTTCTTTGTGCAACAGGAGCCCATCATTGGAAACAAGGCCGAATATTACTACTGAGAACCAACAGAGAAACACGTGCTGATCATAACCATAGGAATGTTCGGGATACTTTCGGAAATCTAGAAATGTAGGAGAAACATATTCAGAGCAGAACAAAATACAAAAAGCAGAAGATAGCCGTTGCTCGTGCTATTCATTCTGTCTTCTGACCGTGAGTAGTGTAATGGAAGACGTTTTGTCCAATGAAAACTATAGAAATTGGAGGGAAGGAAGTTGTGGAAGCAAATAGAAAGTTTGTGAAATCTAAAACTGACTTTGAGTAGAAATAGAGTTTATCTATAGCTGCAATACAGGCATTGTAAGAGGTTGAAAAGAATCAGAAAACTCCATGATACCCTTGCTCCCAGCTCTGCAGAGAGAAATGTCACTTCCCACTCCACAACACTTGTAGGAAAAACTAACTCCTGCTTCGCCCCAAGCTGCTCAAACACACTTGCATAATACCGATAGTGGATACTTAAGAAGCAAAACCTAGAGCCAATGACAGCTTACTCATTTGCTTCAGGTATAATAGGTGAAGCCTCGACAATTGCTTAGCTCTGAGGGACATACCATTCATATCAAGAGAATAATCTTACACATAAAGTTTACCTAGAACAAAACCATGTGATTTTCAAGTGAATAAATAGAGATCATAAAGTTTGTACAATGCTGAATTTCATATAAAATGTTAAAAAGAAGAGGCGTACTCAGAGCAGATCTAAATTGAAAATAAATACCCAGGCCCTTATGATTAAAAAAGTCCCGAGATATCTTTAATGTTCCCATAGATAATCATTTTACTGAAGTTCAATGCCAGACTGTCTCTTTCCACTGTAAAACTCTAAAAGTTCTGCCCCTCTTGTCTCAGTGTATGACCAGGGGAAATAATGCTCCATGGGACCCTATGTGAGTGTTGCTTCCTCTCTTCAGTGTCATTACCTCTCCACTGAGTTGGCAGGGGAGGGACACGTCCTCACCAGCTCAGAGCACAGCTCCCTCTGCTCCGAGTGACGGTCGTTCTCTGAGGGAAGCAGTATGATAACGAAGTCACTATCAAGCTTCAAATCGTTATTACCACTTTCATGCATTACATAGTTACATCATTATCTTGTGATTTTAAAAATTTTCACTTTCATTGGTCAAGTTTTTGATACCAACCTAGTTTTGAGAGGAGGTTTGAAAGGGTCCGATGGGCGTCTGCTGGCAGCTGGATATGCTCGTCACGCCGGAGGATCAGTAAGGTCCGTAACGCGTGATGTAACGTTACGTCATGTTCTGAGCTATCAGAAACGTAGCAGAATGATAGCAGCTGCAAGGGATCGATGTCAGAGCAAAATCTATAGAATCATTCATTTGAACCTCGAAGAAAGCAGCTATCTATTCTTGCAAACATAGCAATAAACTGACACATTTTAGATATGACCGTAAATACGACTGTAACCGCTTAGTACAATACATGTTGATTGTTGATATTACCTAAGGACTCATGCGGCAGGAAATTACGTCCATCTATATACATAGACACTCGCCTATCGGGCGAAAGCCCGAAGGATGTATCCGACTTGGGCCCGGTTTTCCCATGATCTCTCAGCTGATCGGATATTCCCATGCTGGAGTAGGTGGAGCACTGGTCCGGGAAATCAGTGCAGATGTTACTGATCAGGAAGAGGGCCTTGGTCTGCAACTTCTTGACGCTGGACTGCAGTGCGCGCAGCAGCACGTTGTACCCTTCCAACTCGTTAAACTTGTCCAGAGCACTCCGGTTACCACGAACTAGACCTGTTGATTAACGATGAGCGTTTCAAAGATATACAAATGTTCTGCCAGGGTCGTTCATTGGTTACACAGTGGATATTCCATTGTTTGAAAGAGATCTCTAAAGGTTCGTCAAAGGGTCCAAGGTTCAGCAGCCATGACTAAGCAGCCAGGGGTTAGGAAAAAGGTAATGACTTTGGATGGAAAACTTACAAGAGAGTGCGAAGAGACTCTTGATCCTAACAGCGTCAGTGAGCTTCTCGTCATCTACCATTTTCAGTAGGTCAGTGAGCACGAAGGACTCCGTAGCAAACCTGACTATCTTCTCGTTATTCTGTACGGCGTTACCGATCACCTCACACGCTAGACTCCGCAGCTCACTGAAAGTGAAATATAAGTTTCTCAACAACAATCATATCAACCTCCCTCTTCTAGGGGGACAGTGGATCAAACTGTATTGGCAAATGTTCAGTGTTCACGTGTTAACGAGTATAAAAGCCCTTACGAAGTCCACATGGTCACCCTGGAAAGAATCAGAAATTCTTTGGCTTGTGGAAAAATCTGTACAAAACTACACGATAATTTGATTTTAGTGGACGCTCTGTGATGCTGCTTAATGGGAAAGGGCAGTTTTTGGGTCTTGGGGTCTTTCATGGTTCAAAGAATTCATTTTAGCCCAAACATTGGTGTTTTCAAGAGGCTATGTAATATTATGTACATCAGTGATCTTGTAATCAGATAATTCAAAAATTCCATTTAAGCCCATTATATCAGTTAACCTGATACTGACACTACCATCGATTACAAATCCTTTTTGAAATGAAAGCACACTCACGGGTCCCTGTGTTTGATGTAAGCACAGCACACTTGGAGACCGCCCAGCAGGTACAGATCTGGAATGGTAGAGTACTATTAGTAACATGAAAGCAAGAAGGCATTGTTTCCTATTTCCTAACTTTGATCGGAAAAGGTCAAATTCATGATTCGTGTCCTTCATCTCAATCAATACTAGAGAAAAGAACTCAAAGCCTCTCGAATGAGCACTCACCGTTAGCTTGGTCCAAGTCCTCTGCGTAGTCAGCAAGTTCCTCGAGTGCTGCGATACAGTCCTCCTTGGTGCTCTCCGTGTTCCTGATTGTGGAGAGGTGTTCCCGCATGTTCTTTACAGGGTCCTCAATCAGTGCACTGGCCTCAGCCAGGGCAGCTGTCAGGAACTCTCTCCGCTGAGGAGGGGGGGTTACAAGGGGTATACACCAGGTACTAATAGGAGGGGGAATGGGGGGTTTAGGATTCCCACTGGGTTGCAATAGCGATCTGTCGAACTTAGACCGTTGTAACAAATGCCCAACGAAATTACAAAACGAAAATTGAAAATAAAAGCCAGTCTGGCTTTATTAAAATTTCATTTTCTAATTACACCTAGCTTAGTCAGGGTAATGAATATATCATAGAACCCATCGAAAGTTCTAAAACTCTTCGCTCCTCGTCCATAGGCTCCAGCTGTCTGCCCTCCTGCTCGGAGTCCTGTAGGCGCAGGGACCATTGCAGAACAGCGTTCCAGTTAGGATTGTTCTCAAGGTCCTCATCACCCATCCTAATTAGTTGAGTGGAATTGTAAAATTAACTGTCAGTGAAGGAGGGGGACTAAATTGCATTGGTAAATGGTTTGAGAATATGAAAGTTCGTCAGGCTTTTAGGAAGGAACGCAAAAAGATTTATTCCATTCTATAGGAACCAATATTAATAAATATTCGAATGTGTTGATACTTCGTTGAATATTTTGAAAAGGAAAACGGGGCGCTAGTGAAACATGTAAAGGAGATGAAACGTCATATAATCCCTAACAATCAATAAACCCACATGAGATACAACTGTACAGGTAAATAAAACTCGAATAATAAATAAAACCTATGAAGCATAATACAACACGTCACTACTGCTTTCCCCAGTCAGGCAGGAAGGCTTTAAGAACTTTGAGTTCGTAGTGCGCTTTGACGCAGTTGGTGAGGTACGCTTTGAGCGAGTTAGGTATCGTGTTGGGATCCATTGCAGCTAGGCAGGAGCACAGAGCAATGTCAGCGATAGTAAGGCTCTGGCCTGCAAGGTAGGGACTGGACTTGAGGTAGCCAGCAATTTGGTTGAGGAGCTGTCCAATATCGGAGGAGGTCGCACCAGTGATACGTTGCTGCAAATAAGATGTGGATTAGGACTGAGTCTGATTACGGAAAATCACCATCACTGATATAGGTCAGCACAGTTGATACCAAAGTCCGAAAGAATTTAGCACCTCAGCCTCGGTTGCCTTAATGAAATGTGAAAAGCAGGAACTTACCTCGAGTGAGTCCACTAAGGAGAGTATTTCATCCACCAGAGCAGCTTCCAGCTGATTCTCGTTGTAGAGGGAGGCGAAGCCTTGGTGTCTGCTTATGTACCGTAGTATGTTACCTAGACCGGATACTGCGATCTGGCGGCCTGAGCAAGGTATTATTGTTCTGGGAGATAGTATCTTCATTGTTTGATTAGGATTCATTTATGCGGACAGGCACAGGCACAGGTGGCTCCGCCGTCCAATTCATGGCCATCAACTTACAAGCTTCAGTACCGAAGCTTCTGGGGTACCCAGATCTAAGCATGGAAATTGTTGTTACTGCGTGTTATCAAAAGTGCAAAATCGTAAATCTAACCTGGGTAAGCCATGAAGTAAGGGGCCGAAACATCCTTGTAAATGAGGTTCAATCCAAAGTAGTCGGAGTCGTGTTGGTTTATTTTGTGCAACTTGTCGGTAATGGTGCTGTCGACTTCCTTCTTGTTGCTCGAGTGGGAGAATACCTGGATAAACAATGACTTTCATGGCGTCTGGAGTCATAGATAACAAGGACTATTTTCGTACAAGAATCTTATGCGGATTGATTACAAAATCCTAGTTCATCTGTCAAAAAACCCTTTTTTGTTTCAGCGTAATAGCGTAAGTCGAATGACCATAGAGAGTTATCGCACACATTACCTTGATGAGACAGTTGACTTTCCGAGCCATGATAGCAGCAGTGTATACGGCAGGGGACCCAACAGAGCACCCTATAACCAAATCCAGCTTCTTCGAGCTGCCATCTGACTTAGACCCACTACACTCGGTCTGAAATAAAGCACTGGGAATCAAGTTAGGAAACATGCAACAGTAAGAGGAATCGTCTGAAATTCCATGTGCTGAAGTGAATGCCACTTAACAATAATTAACATTTCAAGAAAGTGAAATAAGGTATTATCAAGGTAATCGCTAAAGTTATATTAGGACCAAAACAGCAAGTCAATAATTGCTGTCCATAGAAGCTGTAAATAGAAAACAGACATTGAATTTCAAGACCAGTACTGAGGCACTGGGTCAAAATTCAGAACATGATTTATGTCAAGGATTGTGGAGTGATGTCAAGGATAAGGAGTGATGTCAAGGATACAGAGTGGTGTCAAGGATTGTAGAGTGGTGTCAAGGACTGTGGAGTGGTGTCAAGGATAATGAGTGGTGTCAAGGATAAAGAGTGGTGTCAAGGATTGTAGAGTGGTGTCAAGGACTGTGGAGTGGTGTCAAGGACTGTGGAGTGGTGTCAAGGATAAGGAGTGGTGTCAAGGATAATGAGTGGTGTCAAAGATAAGGAGTGATGTCAAGGATTTTTGAGTGGTGTCAAGGATTGTAGAGTGATGTCAAGGATAAGAAGTGATGACAAAGATAAGGAGTGATGTCAAGGATTGTGGAGTGATGTCAAGGATAAGGAGTGATGTCAAGGTTAAAGAGTGGTGTGGAGGACTGTGGAGTGGTGTCAACGATAAGGAGTGGTGTCAAGGATAGAGAGTGGTGTTAAGGATAGAGTGATGTCAAGGTGGAGTGATGTCAGGATTGTAGTGATGTCAAAGGTAGAGTGATGTCAAGGATAAGAAGTGATGTCAAGGATAAGAAGTGATGTCAAGGTTAAAGAGTGGTGTCAAGGATTGTAGAGTGGTGTCAAGGACTGTGGAGTGGTGTCAAGGATAAAGAGTGATGTCAAGGATAAGGAGTGGTGTCAAGGATTGTAGAGTGGTGTCAAGGATAAGGAGTGGTGTCAAGGATAAGAAGTGATGTCAAAGATAAGGAGTGATGTCAAGGATTGTGGAGTGATGTCAAGGATAAGGAGTGATGTCAAGGATAAAGAGTGGTGTCAAGGATTGTAGAGTGGTGTCAAGGACTGTGGAGTGGTGTCAAGGATAAAGAGTGGTGTCAAGGATTGTAGAGTGGTGTCAAGGACTGTGGAGTGGTGTCAAGGACTGTGGAGTGGTGTCAAGGATAAGAGTGGTGTCAAGGATAAGGAGTGATGTCAAGGATAAGGAGTGATGTCAAGGATTTTGGAGTGGTGTCAAGGATTGTAGAGTGATGTCAAGGATAAGAAGTGATGTCAAGGATAAGGAGTGATGTCAAGGATTGTAGAGTGGTGTCAAGGACTGTGGAGTGGTGTCAAGGATAATGAGTGGTGTCAAGGATAAGAAGTGATGTCAAAGATACGGAGTGATGTCAGGGATTTTGGAGTGATGTCAAGGATAAGGAGTGATGTCAAGGATAAAGATTGGTGTCAAGGATAAAGAGTGGTGTCAAGGATTGTAGAGTGATGTCAAGGATAAGAAGTGATGTCAAAGATAAGGAGTGATGTCAAGGATTGTAGAGTGGTGTCAAGGATACAGAGTGGTGTCAAGGATTGTAGAGTGGCGTCAAGGACTGTGGAGTGGTGTCAGGGATAATGAGTGGCGTCAATGATAAAGAGTGGTGTCAAGGTCTGTGGAGTGGTGTCAAGGAATGTGGTGTTAGATTCTAACATTCCAACTCTCACTTATTTATGTCTTCTTTATAGAGTTGTGCTGAAGTGTATTACTGTTCACCTCAGTGGTGAGTTATGATTTATTATGTATAAGTTATTTAGGTTATATCAATTTATGTTATATGATTTGTAATATAACTAGCACTGATATGATTGTGATTATGTGATTGATATGACTTTGGTATCACCATTTACATCATTGATTGTTACCTATATTTCAGATTGGAGTCAGCTATAGTGTTTCATTGCTTACCATCTGTTTTCCCATTTAACAATGGTAGCAGTTCAAGCACACACTGGAATGACAGAAATGGAGCAAATCCAGAAGGAAATTGATGATGCATTGGATAAGTTGGCTGATGACCATGGATTGAATACAGATCATCTTTCTATATCAGAAAACCTATTTCATGGTGAGCATCAGGATTATTACAACTGGAGATTTTCTGTGGAACATTGGAAGAACCATACCATTGTAAAAGAAGAAAAACAGGGCCCCTTCTTGATTGTGAATATGCTAAGAGGAGATCCCCAACTAGATGCCCTATGTTTAGATGACCATGACATCAATGAGATCTTATATGAGCTTGATATTGCATATGGGAACATAATGTGGATAAAGAAGGTGCAATGTCAGTGTAGGGAATGTAAAAGTTTCTACTCAGTCATCGTTGAAAAGGAAAGTGTAGGTGAATGTGATACAGAAATAAATTGCACATTCAAAAATGAAAGTGACTGTGAGGTTAAGCTTGATCACAGTCTTGCTGTAGTAGCACATGTACATCAAGATGGAAATATGAGGGAGAATGGGGTTGTTATGATGACTGATTGTTCTACTGTTGAGACACATCTAATTGCAGGGAATGAAAATGAATCTGATGAAATTTATGTTGACTGTCCTGTTGCTGAAAGAAATGAAAAGATGGATGCTGTTGACAATTACACTGTAGATGGAATTAGTGATGCTGTCGATAATGTTCATTATGGTCAAAATGATGAATTGGATAGTCTTGACTTTATTTTCAAGAAAAATGTTCCTGAAGCAGTTTTGGGCTATAATACTGGCTGGATACCTGAGATCAACTCCAACATACCATCAAACTACGAGACAACTCATTCCCAACAAAATGAATTGTCAACATACCCAAACAAATACCTCAAATACTCTGATGGACTAGAAGATCAACATGAAATAGCTGAACCTAAAAGTGCAATCGATTCAGATGAAATTCCGCTGTTTTCACATATACCCTCTAACCAAAAGAGAATCATGCCAAAGAAACATGATCACATGCATGGTAAGATTAACTCCACATGTGAAATTAAGAGAAATGGATGGGGCTTCAAGGTTAACATCTATCAAGTATTTGCATCACTGATAATGTTTCTGATCAGTCCAATGACTCAATCACTGCAACTTCACTGCAGACCAGGAATGGGCAACTTGTACAAATAATTTTTGTACCTACTTACTGGTAAACCAGAAGTTCCATTTTGTGTAATTGGAGCATTGTGAACCACCTGATATCTCATGTAATGTCTTGTTGTTGAGGTCCATCCTGGAAAAACCATTAAATAGAATGCATTTTGTGTCTTCTGGTGGGTGAATGAGCTTCATTCCTGATACCGAGATGGTTATTCATTCACCTAATTTGGGGCAGTATGTTCTCAGGGACATTATTATGCAGTGAATGAGGATGTCACACTGAGGATTGTAGTTCGAGGATATGTATTGTGACTCACTGCTAATAATGTGTGAGAGGTGAGGTGGTTATTCAGAAGACATCTTCCCCTTTGATAACAATGTTTAGCTTATTTGGGTCGGAGATGGGACCAGTTGCTCACCTGGGTGGTTCATGTGCATGATGGGTGATTTCTCTTGGGGTGTGAATCTTGACAATCCAGAATATTTTTGAACAATATGATGGTTGATCGCAATTGAACTCACATTTGAACTGTTTGAATTGTACCTATTTAAATGTTTACCTTAATATTCTATTCAAGTATATTGAATTTCATATCGTTTTTGATAACCAATCACTGAATTCTGGGTATAATATTTGGGCTCAGAGTCATTGATTTTCATGATATTTGAATTTTCCTTACTAAGTTACTATAGACTAATATATTTGTATATTTCGAATGTTTTTAAAGTTTTAAGGGTTAAATGTTTTTAAAGTTTTAATTGTTAAATGAGATCTTTCTTATTTAGAAGTTCTGAGTTAGGTAGGAGATTGTTAATATAAATCTTTCTTGCTTATTAAGAAGTTCTGAGTTAGATGGGAGATTGTGAATATAACTCTTTCTTATTTTAGAAGTTCTGAGTTAGGTGGGAGATTGTTAGATTCTAACATTCCAACTCTCACTTATTTATGTCTTCTTTATAGAGTTGTGCTGAAGTGTATTACTGTTCACCTCAGTGGTGAGTTATGATTTATTATGTATAAGTTATTTAGGTTATATCAATTTGTTATATGATTTGTAATATAACTATTTGCTACTTTGATATGATTGTGATTATGTGATTGTGATATGACTTTGGTATCATTCCATTTACATCATTGATTGTTACCTATATTTCAGATTGGTTTTATCTGGAGTCAGCTATAGTGTTTCATTGCTTACCATCTGTTTTCCCATTTAACATGTGGAGTGGTGTCAAGGATAAGGAGTGGTATCATGGATAATGAGTGGTGTCAAAGATAAGAGGTGATGTCAAGGATTTTTGAGTGGTGTTGTTTATTGATATAATAGTGATTCAAGGTTAGTGAATACTGATTATATAAACCTAATTCACTAAAGTGATTCCCTAACATAAAGTGCAAGACCACTTCCCTTGTTTGCCACTCATTTTAGATTGGTATGTGGATTGGTAACCTTTAATATTAAAAGATTTTTTGAAAATGATTTTAGAAAAGCGCAATGATTTTGAAAAGCGTATTTTCAAAAAATCAAGAAAGGAAGGAAAAAAGCTTAAAATTGTTTAAAAAGAAAAAAGAGAAAATGAAAAAAAAAAGAAAAAAAGAAAAAAAAAAAAAAAAAAAAAAAAAGGAAAACTTCAAAACAAACGATGTAAATAGAACCATTAGGTATTGTCTGATACTGTGTTTAACAGTATGAACTAGTGGGTGCATTACGGTTAAACAGCTCTCATTTTGTTCCTTGCTGTTCGATTCTCCTCATTCGTTCCTATACCTAAAGTCAAGATTCGATTTGACTATAAGATGGTATTATTAAAATCTAAATTTTATTCCTGGATGCTTGGTCAGTTCATGATAATCACCCTTATAGATAGGACCTTGGAATTCAATTTGGCAATCTACATTTCTATCTTGCCTTTTTCCACGCCCTTCTCTCCCTTTATTTTCGTGTGTTGTGTGTTTATTTTTATTTTGGAAAATTAACAGCTATGCAAATCCCAGTTAGGTAAGGGTTATGGTAGAGGTTATGGTGGAACCACTTGAAACCGCCTGACCCACCCGAAACAAGCAGCTAACTAGAGCCCACCCAAACCCCAAAATACGAGTTTTGGCATTGATACTAGAAGCAGGGACCACCTACAACCACCCAAACCCACCAGCCCATTTGAACCCACGCTGAATCCACTGGATTTAGCCTCGAACCACCTGAATTACCAAACCACCTAAAACCCCAAACCATCTGAAACCACTTGAAACCACCCAAAGCTCATACTTTGGTGGGGTTGCTTAGTTCTGCTTGTTTCAGGTGGGTTCAGGTTCCACCAGAACCCACCCGAACCCACCCTTAACCATAACCCAACCAAACACTGAATTTTAGCGGTTTGGTTTCAGGTGGTTCCACACTTCAGTAAAGTTTTTTTCGTTTCGGGGTGGGTTTGGGCAATTTTCATATTTTGATTAAAAAATGATTGAAAAACGAAGTTCGGGTAGCCGTGGGTTTGGGTGGGTTCAGATGGTTTTGGGTGGTTTCAGGTGTGATTGTTGGTTTAATGGTTTCAGGTGGTTTGTGGTGCGTTCGAGAGGGTTTGGTGGTTGGTGGATTCAACATGCAAGTTGTATTTTTTGAAATAAGGAAGCTGCTATATTAGTATATTAACTTGAATGGAAAACTGACAATATTGATAATATGATGATAATATGATATTATTTTATTGATGATCAAAAGATAATTTTATTCTGAAAATTTCCTTTCATTGATAGGAATGTGAAGATGAACCTGAAAGGAGCATTGCTCATCATTTACCTGGTATGTACTTTCAGTGATTAGTTTACAGAGCTGGGACCATCTACATGGCGACCATTGATTCAGTGATCAATAATAATCTTGAAATGATTTGTAGTTTTGATGTTCAATAAGACAAATGAGTTTGACACAGCTTACTCATACTCATTACTCAATGCACCTTTCCCAGAGGAATTCTCTTCTCCGAGGAACTAGCAAGATTGTAACCCGTGTTAAAATTCGTAAATTGTTACACATGCTACCTACATTCAACTGCGAAGTTCATAAACCATTGTTGTAACAGGTTTTAAATGCTGCTGACAGTGCCAAAGTTCCTCTGAGCATACTTCCACAATGGGATGAATCCTTCGACAGGTGAGAATGTACCTAATTACTTTGATAAATTCTTGTATTCTTGTTTGTTTGCAAACCCACTTGGGGCGCCACTAAGGGCCTTTTTTGTAATGAATATGAATAGAAATACCGGGTGTCCTATAAAGGTTTACAAAATCAAAGCTCAATAACACAATCTGTGATAAGAATTTCTCAATAAAATTTTGACATGTCATTATAGGTATGTCATAGGTATGTCATTTTTGTACCATTTCTAGCTCACAAATTGTCCGAGTTATCAGTGAAATGCGGTGGTTTTCGGCCATATATCCACTCCTGTGGTGCAAAATAAAATTTCAACATCGGTACCATGTCCTGCAGAGATAAACACTAGCTTGTTTACTATTGATTCACATAAAATGGTAATAGTACTGCGCTTATTTTTCATTTTGCTATATATTTCATAAACATGGATGATCAGAGTACAGCACTTCTGTACTGTGGTTCTTAGAAATATATCAAATACACACTTGGGTGTTGAAATTCTATTTTATAAAAACGCACGATCTTGTAAGTGGGATTTATGTACAATATAATATTATGCACGATCTTGCGACTGCATTTATTGGAGTAACTAAGCGGTAGCTAAACCGGTCAAAATAGCTGAAATCCGGGTTTGCTATAAAGCCCTTGTTTTGGAATATCTAGCTAATTCTTCCTAACTGTCTAACTGTCTCTCCTTACCTTTAAAGTGAGGGTTAATCATGATAATGTCTTCGATTCGGAATACTAATTTACTTTTTAACTAAATCTGTATCATAGCTGTGGTAGGATGAGGTGATGAGATGTGGCAATTCAGACTTCAGTTGAGTTTGGCACAGGCTTCACAGGGGCATCTCGCTTGACATTTTGGCAGGCAAAAATTGAACCTTGCGTATTATACTATTATATCTCTCCGTTCTCACTTTCCACCTGCTGATGTCTGTTCTCTCACTCCTCTGAAATTATAGATAACTAGCAGGCCCGCTGTGCCGGCAAATACACAGCTCACTCGGCGCTGCTACGCAGCACCTCGATCGCTAACACTACCATTGATTCCTTGATCGAATACTTTTTACCGCATCAAAAAATTCCAAACAGATCAAAAAGTTACAGAGCAACGAAATCAAAACAACGTTTTTAACCGAAATCAACACGCGCGCAATTAACGTGCATTTTCCCCCATTGCGCGCGCGTTGCCATGGGGCGACGGGGCGTGGCGTACGGAGAGATATAAGTATTTATGCAGTATTTATGTTATGTTTGTCATATACCCATAAGCCCATAGACACACACACTTCTATAAATTTCATGCGCTAAACGGCACAATATGATAGCGGTACTGTTGCTGTAATTGCACGAGGCGAAGACGAGTTTGGTTAGTGCAACAGTACAAACAGGGGGGCGTTAGATTAGTGTTTTGTACATCGACAGAACTGAGTTGGACAGTCTAGGGAACGCCGATTTTCCTTAGGTGGACCGAAGGCGAACTCACCCTTACCTAGCTTAACTATAACTCTATCTATTACTACCCTTACCCTAAACCTTACCATCATCACAACCCTTATCCTTCCCTGGCTAGGTTATCCATCGGTCTGATGAAGCGCCTTAGGACTGCTATACGTAATTTAAGGAAAAACAGATCTCTGATCTATGAAACAATGTGGACTGCCACACTCACTAAACATATATAACTATAGGATAGCCAAAAACAATTTAAATTGTTTGGGTTTCGCAGCCACTACAGTACCTAAAATTATACGATTAAAAGTATTGATATGAATTTTAATCGCAGCCCGGTCGTGGCGGTGCACTGTGGTAGCAGACTACCACAATTTCATTGTAGTAATGGAAAAACAGCATTAATTGATTGTGTAAATCCGTCTTTGACTTTGTCAGGATCGAGCTGTACCTAAACACAGAAATGTGTTTGAAACCAAAATGCACCGCCACGACCGGGCTGCGATTAAAATTCATATCAATACTTTTAATCGTATAATTTTAGGTACTGTAGTGGCTGCGAAACCCAAACAATTTAAATTGTTTTTGGCTATCCATATCACTCTTTTTTGGCAAGAAACTCACTACATTCAGTACAAGTAGAGATAATTGCTTTAATCAGTCAATTATTCAATTAAGCGGTTGACAACCTGTACTCAAATTAATGTGTATAACGTGATTTTGGCTCTGGTTAATGATACCATTGGAATTAAGTCGCTATCATTTTTACTTTTCGAGTTATACACGATAATTACTTTAATTGGTCAATTATCTCATTAGGCGGTTGAGAACCGGCACTCAAGATAAACGTATAAAGTGTCATTTTGGCTCTTGTAAATGATACCGGTGGAATTAAGTTGCTATCATTTTTACTTTTCGAGTTATACACGATAATTACTTTAATTGGTCAATTATCTCATTAGGCGGTTGAGAACCGGCACTCAAGATAAACGTAAAAAGCGTAATTTTGGCTCTTGTAAATGATACCGTTAGAATTAAGTCGCTATCATTTTTACTTTTCGAGTTATACGCGATAATTACTTTAATTGGTCAATTATCTCATTAGGCGGTTGAGAACCGGTACGCAAATTAAACGCATATAACGTTATTTTGGCTCTAGTTAATGATACCGTTGGAATTAAGTTGCTATCATTTTACTCTTCTGAGTTATAAGCGATAATTACTTTAATTGGTCAATTATCTCATTAGGCGGTTGAGAACCGGCACTCAAGATAAACGTAAAAAGCGTAATTTTGGCTCTTGTAAATGATGCCGTTAGAATTAAGTCGCTATCATTTTTACTTTTCGAGTTATACGCGATAATTACTTTAATTGGTCAATTATCTCATTAGGCCGGTACGCAAATTAAACGCATATAACGTTATTTTGGCTCTAGTTAATGATACCGTTGGAATAAAGTTGCTATCATCAATACCTTCTGAGTTATAAGCGATAATTACTTTAATTGGTCAATTATCCAATTAAGGATTTGGCAAAAATATTTTTAACATGCCCTAGTGCACGCACCTCATTCTAAAGTTTCATATGCCGTTTAGATTACGGTTCTATCTTTTATGGTTCTCCCGTGAAGTGTTTTCCCGTTTTGTGGTAGTAGGAGGAGGAGGAGGAGGAGGAGTCGTACCGTCCATAACACTAATTTTCGGCAAAATGGGATTTTTTGATAATTTATTATGAAAAAAACGGTGCGGTCGATTTTCATGAAATTTTCAGGGATTGTTCTTCATACCATGGACTACAACTGTGCAAATTTTTGTGTCCAACAGAGCTCGTTAACGTGTCTAGAACGCGACTCGAAAATCGCGATCTTCGCAAATCACTGAATTTTTATATATTGGGCGCTGGCAAACTCATTTTTCAAGACTTGAAAATTGGTCCCGCTACGACTTTCAGCACTTCGTGCTGGTACTCCTGGCCTTTTTACTGTGTCTGGCCAGCAGTCCCGGCCCTTCGGGCCGGGACTGCTGCCCTCGGCCCTTCGGGCCGATGGCAGCACCCCCGCCCTCCAGGCGGGGGTGCTGATCGTTCGGAGATGCCCTCGGCCCTTCGGGCCGAGGGCATCTGCCCGAAGGGCAGATGCCCTCGTCCGGAGAACCCATAACGTGGCTGCGTGCGCTTGCCAGCGCCCTGATAACAATCCTAGCAAACATGCCGATAGTTACATTAGAGTAACCAAGCACACTCGAAATTTTTTGGTTGCTATCTAGGGTTTATAACACGATTACGGAAATTTATTGGAAATAACAAGTGGGCAGACCAGATCAAGTTTATCCTATGAATCTTTAAAATTTGAATCTTTATGAGTTTTGCAACTGCACTTACTTTCTACAGTCAAATTTGAGGTAATTGGAACCTCTCTTATGATTCTTGCACTGGTGATGGTGGGAACCTACAACAACCTGATTGGTTAGTTGTTGTGAAACTTGGAAATCGGCAGATGACTGATGATTTTCAATGGTATTTAGTGATGACTTAATATCCTCGTTTTATTTCAGTTTGTCAGAAGCTCAGCGCCACTTCATCCAGGTCAGGAATTACTGTGGTTACTCTGCAGTGCCTTATTACATGGGGACTGGGGGAGGGCTGAATTTCTGGTGCAACAAATCAACTCTTCAAGTGTTAATGTACCATGCTGGATTTAAAGTTAATTCTAGAGTAAATTTGGAGCAATCAGCTGGTGAACAATAGGTGAACTGGGCTGTTCCACTGTAACTTTTTGCTTGAAAATTGCAAGCGTGCCCCCCCCCCCCTGTAGGCTGCAATTAGGCACTGTATGAGTAATATAACCAGGTTAGGCAGTTTACATGATATGATGACGTAATTATCACTTGTTCCTCCCATAATTAATCTTATCTAATCTAATTACATCAGTTAAATTCCATCTAATCAAGCAACTGAAATTACTCAACTAGATAACTTGGGGATCGAAAGTATTTGATAATTGATTGCAAGATAAAACCCCTGCTTATACAATCTCAAGTTTCACAACCGGAAAACGGACTCTTTATACTCTACAATTAATAATACCTTGGCATGTGGGGATATTAATTAGATTTGGTGTACTTTCGCCTATCAGACAAAAATACATTATGTTAGATATCTGGGTTGCCGCAAAGTATGGGCTAATTTACCTACACCTGTGTTTACATTAGGTATTACATTCTTAACAATATTAGATTCATCTTGTGTAAACAATATTATTACAGGACAGCTTGGTTACATCAGCTATCAGATGGGTTGAGGAAAATATTAATGTTGAGTCGAATTCAGAAACTCTCAAAATTCCAAGGTATTGATTATTGATTATTTCATTGTCTCAAATTCCAAATAGTTACTTGTTATGTATAAAAAGAATCCATGAAGTTGTCAACAAATGTCAGTGAATTAGTGAATACCAGCAAACTAATAATATTGAATTAGGGGCTAATGTGTCATCCGTCCCAGACAATGCAAAGTGAACCGTGTAGTGAAACTGCAAGGGATTCTGAAGTGTGTACAAGGCTGCGAGTCCCAACAGTTCTGTGGCACCCACCGCATATCAGACGCACATTTAGGGGTAATAAATAACGGAATTATTACTAACTTATTAATATCTAATTATGTTGTCTACCGATCGTCATCCTTATCTCGAAATATTTAAGAGAAACTTTCATTGACGGATGGCGCGCGCTTCAATTTCCAAACTCTTGTTTAAAGGCCCTCAGAAAATACCCACTGGATCAAAATTTTACCGCGCAAACGCGCGCGGCGCGCGTTGCCAGATTCCTCATTTCCTGAAGATGTCATCAGTAGACATTAATTTCTCTTATCACCGAACACTTTCGGGCTTCACCAAGTAGCATGTAACTATAAGGCATAAACCCGCTCAAGTATGATATCACAACTGATAAGCCCGACGAGGGTGCCCAAGGATATTATCGTGTATAAGCACGAGAGTTTACACCAGTCACCATATTGTGTCATTGAATTTGGCCGGGTCTATGCACCAAATACACAACAGTGCGAAGCCCATTTGTGTTCATATCTTTGAAACTAAATCAAATCAAAAGTTCTGAAAGTCCATCTCCAACCATCGCCACTGACTGCTAACAGTTTAACCTGACAGGACTGTAAGAGAATGATCGGAATGACTAGTTTATCTGCGGGGCCTGGTGTCCCAGAGCAGTTCATACTTTACGTGAGTGTAGCAGAGTGTGAGGATAAGGATCCTGCTAACCCGACTGTAAGGGGGAAGTTCTGCCAGTCCAAACCTAACTACGATGAAGGGTGGGTGTGGACATTCACTGCTAAATCACTGCCAAATAACTAGTAAATCACTGCCACATCACTGCTAAATCACTGCTAAATCACTGCTACATCACTGCTAAATCACTGCTAAATCACTGCTACATCACTGCTAAATCACTACCAAATCCATGCCACATCAGCACATCACTGCTAAATCACTGCTACATCACTGCTACATCACTGCTACACCACTGCTACATCACTGCTACATCACTGCTACACTACTGCTAAATCACTGTTAAATCACTACTGTCACATCAGCACATCACTGCTAAATAACTGCCATATGACTGCCACATCACTGCTAACTCACTGTCACATCAGCATACCACTGCTACATCGCTGCCATATGACTGCCACATCACTGCTGCATCATGGTGCATCACTGCTAAATCACTGTCACATAACTACTACAAAGTTGGCTTGCTAACTAAAAGGTTTTGATAGTTTCTGTAAGTTTGTCATCCCTATTTTCTCAGGCGTCCAGTGCATGGATGGATAAGTTTCTGTAAAAAGGAGGTGGAGGATAACGCTAACCAGTACGAGCAGCTTGTGCATCAGACGCTCCAGAAAATACTACAAATACTGGTAATTACAATGTTCTCAACTCTACTACCTTAAGGCCACATACCCAGAAACTCACAAGGGATTCCGAACTTAGATTCCTCAATTTCTTTCATGTGAATTCATACAGAACTCTACCACTGTTGCCATAATTTCCATCAATATTTAATAGTCGACATTTTCACTATTCCAGGCGTTCGATCGCTCTCTGCTGAGCCGGTTCGTGGACCCCCAAGGCAACAAGTACCAAGGAACCATACAGCAGATCAAGAGGGACTACGATTCAGCTCATGGGGCTGTTATGAAGAACCTGGACTACATCGTCCTCCCATCTGTAGTTGTGAGTTCGTGGGAATACACAGTACTCGCCTTCTTAGGGGGCGGGGGTGGGGAGACGAATCTTATGGTGCCATGGTGGTGTTTAGGCCCACCATCTTAGATTTTCTTACCATGGTAACACCTGTAGTTGTAAGCGTTACCATGGTACCACCGTGATACTATGGTAACATCTGTAGCTATGAAGGCTTCCATTGATGCCGCGTTCTATTTCATTTCACAGTTTTACAATGATTGATGCTTATTAAACTGCTACGGATCAACCCAACCGAATTCTTTTTGCCCTTTCAGGAGGCAGTAACAACGCACTTCGGTTGTAAAGGTGTACCGGGAGCCCAGGTGGAGTCTGCAGACACGGGCTCAGATCACATTTACCTTGAGAAGCTCTTCTTCGGGGTAACTTTTCCTTCTACTACTTATTAAACAGATTTAAGTAGTAACTAAAATTTTTCCGCTCCTCAGCTATTTTGTCTTACAAAAAAGCATTGATGGAGGGTTATAAATCACAATTTTTGTGACAGGATCCAACTTTGAAAATTCATAGATTCCACAATGTGATTTAAGCACCTCCCCCAGAACGAGTTGATGACAGCAGGGCTGCAGGGCCGCGGGGTCGTGTCCCCCATCACACGGGCACTGCTCAAGGACACCGGCTGGTACGATGTCTCCAGAGACTTCACTGAGCCGCTCCAATGGGGCAGGCTGGCCGGCTGCTCTTTCGCTCTCAAGTTCTGTTACGCGCAGTTGTCAGATGACAGGTAGCTACTGTATTACTATGTTACCACCCTCAACCCTTTATTACACACAGTGTTACCACCCTATATTAACCACCCTGTATTACCACCCTCTGATACCACCAAGTGTTATCAGCCTTTGTTACCACCCTGAGTTGTATTGATACCACTATGGTAGTATGGTACAGCTGCATTACCAACCACGCCCCTCCTCAGGCCCGACTCCGTGTTTTGCTCCTCTGCCGCCTCCAACTCCTGTAGTGCAGACCATCGTGGACACGGAACCTGTAACATCGTCCAATCAGATAAAGACTTGCCAGTGGAATACCAGAACTTCGATAGCAGTAAGAAACATCAGCAGGTTTTGAGAACCAACGTTGTGTTGCCCCAAGAGTTACCCGTATAGAGCTATAAGTACTACGGTAACTCAGAAAGGGTCCCACTGTAGTTCTCTGCCAGAGGATGATAATATATTTTCAGCTAAACTTTGAAGTTTGCGCGCCATTTTAGGGAAGGGTTCAAAAAAGGTTTTCCAAGTTCACTGTTGTCTTCGCTAGCAGTGCAAGTCTGGGGGGAGAGGACGAGTTCGCAGACAGGTGCCCCTACCACCCCACCGAAGTGCTGTGCCACGACATATCCAACCACCCCAGGGGTGGGTACCGCAGAGAACCCACTGAGTGTCATACCAAATAGATCAATCAGATGGCTGTATCTAACCTTACCAACGTCAAATACAACCATCTGATTGGTCTATTTGGTATCGCATACGAAGAAAATCACATTATACTGATAAGCTGCTTAAAATCCGTGTAATCCGCCAATTCATAAATCGCCGAGTACATAATGATAAATTCTCGGAAGGAGGAAAAAGTTTACTTCGCCAGCACCTTGTTTACATTCGGACAAAGCCCGATATTATCTACCTTCTCTCGCAGGTTTAAACTATTACGGTGAGGAATACGCTGGTTTCTCCAGATGCCTCAACTTTGTGGGGGAATGGGTCAGTGAGCAAGTGAAAAACTTCGAGGCGCCCAAACAGAGCGGCTGTTACCCAGTAAGTAAGAAAGTGTATTAGTGCAGGGGTTTAGCCAGGGGGTGGCCTCCCTCTTGAAACAGAGATTCTGAATATGGGTGAGAGAAGGGAACCAAAGCAAATGAAACTGTCAACATAATAATATGAATTATGGTCCTTATGTTTAAAGCCCTGGCCAATGCAGGAACTTATCGAGAGAGTAAAAGTTTGACAGCCAATGTCCTGACCAGGTGGAATGTGGCAAGTGATTCCTACACGGTTCGAGTGAACAAGGCAAAGTACACGTGTGTGAATGGCGGAGACACGCTCGCAGTACAGAGTGACATCATGGGGGTGACTTTCAACGGCACCCTCTCCTGCGCTGACTACTCTGTCATGTGTGCTACAAACCAGGTACACCCACACAGACTTAGCAGATTGTGTGTTGATATTTACTGCTTAGAACATGGCTGGGAATGCACGAGGGGAAGCCGAGTGTAATAATTTGTATCAGCGCCATGACCATTTGCCATGCACTAGAAACGGTTGTTATGAATTAATTTCTTGTGAACTTTGGAAATTGAATGAACTGTGCACCCCCAGGTTTGCGAAAGCACTGTCACGGAAACGGGAAGTGCATAATTGATGAAGGAGTAGAGCAGTGTGCTTGTTATCCTGGTTACCATGGTGACGAATGTCAGAAAACTTACAAGTTGAACCTGTGCAGTGGCACGCCTTGTCACCACGGCGCCTCCTGTGTTGACGACGATACCGGCACTTTCAGGCATGTTATTGTTACCAAATTATCACAATTGTGCAAAAATCTCTATTTTCTATTCATGCTTCTAGGTTGCGAGTTCCAAAAGTCCCAAGCTTTACGTGCGAGGTTCGGAGGTTGGTTCATGTCGGACGGATTTTTACAAAGTAACACCCATGTTGTCCCCAGGTGCGAGTGTGGTGCAGTTCGGTAACACCCATTGTCCCCAGATGTGGGTCTGAGGTTGGACGGGCGTTTCCAAGGTAACACTCATTGTCCCAAGGTGTGAGTGTGGTGCAGGTCAGACGGGTGTTTCCAAGGTAACACCCATTGTCCCCAGGTGTGAGTGTAGTGCAGGTCGGACGGGTGTTTCCAAGGTAACACCCATTGTCCCCAGGTGTGAGTGTGGTGCAGGGCGGACGGGTGTTTTCTGCCACCTCTCCTCCTCGTGCACTGCTGGTTCCTGTTTTAACGGAGGACGGTGTGAGGACGCTGTTCCTTGACATCACTTTTTATCCTTGACATCACTCTACAATCCTTGACATCACTTCTTATCCTTGACATCACTCTACAATCCTTGACACCACTCCAAAATCCTTGACATCACTCCTTATCCTTGACATCACTCCTTATCTTTGACATCACTTCTTATCCTTGACATCACTCTACAATCCTTGACACCAGTCATTATCTTTGACACCACTCCTTATCCTTGACACCACTCCATAGTCCTTGACACCACTTTACAATCCTTGACACCACTCTTTATCCTTGACATCACTCCTTATCCTTGACACCACTCCAAAATCCTTGACATCACTCCTTATCCTTGACATCACTCTTTATCCTTGACACCACTCCACAGTCCTTGACACCACTCTACAATCCTTGACATCACTTCTTATTCTTGACATCACTCTACAATCCTTGACACCACTCATTATCCTTGACACCATTCCTTATCCTTGACACCACTCTACAGTCCTTGACACCACTCTACAATCCTTGACACCACTCTTTATCCTTGACATCACTCCACAATCCTTGACATCACTCCACAATCCTTGACATCACTCCTAAATTTGACATCACTTCTTATCCTTGACATCACTCCTTTTTCCTTGACATCACTCTTTATCCTTGACACCACTCCTTATCCTTGACACCACTCCAAAATCCTTGACATCACTCCTTATCCTTGACATCACTCTTTATCCTTGACACCACTCCTTATCCTTGACACCATTCCACAGTCCTTGACACCACTCTTTATCCTTGACACCACTCTTTATCCTTGACACCACTCTTTATCCTTGACATCACTCTACAATCCTTGACACCACTCATTATCCTTGACATCACTCCCTATCCTTGACACCACTCTTTATCCTTGACATCACTCCTTATCCTTGACATCACTCCTTATCTTTGACATCACTCCTTATCTTTGACATCACTTCTCATCCTTGACATCACTCTACAATCCTTGACACCACTCATTATCCTTGACACCACTCCTTATCCTTGACACCACTCCATAGTCCTTGACACCACTCTTTATCCTTGACACCACTCTTTATCCTTGACATCACTCCTTATCCTTGACACCACTCCAAAATCCTTGACATCACTCCTTATCCTTGACATCACTCTTTATCCTTGACACCATTCCACAGTCCTCGACACCACTCTACATCCATGACACCACTCTTTATCATGGACACCACTCTTTATCCTTGACATCACTCCTTATCTTTGACATCACTCCTTATCTTTGACATCACTTCAGTCACTTCTCATCCTTGACATCACTCTACAATCCTTGACATCAGTTATTATCCTTGACACCACTCCTTGACACCACTCTTTATCCTGACACCACTTTATCCTTGACATCACTCTACAATCCGTGACGACGCCCTCCAAAATCTTGACATCACTCTTATCCTTGACATAACTCTTTATCCTTGACACCATTCCCCAGTCCCCGACACACTCTACTATCGCCGACACCTTTATCTTGACATTCCTCTTTATCATGACATCTCCTTATCCTTGACACCACTCCAAAATCCTCGACATCACTCCTTATCCTTTACATAACTCTTTATCCTTGACACCACTCCACAGTCCTTGACACCGCTCATTTTCAATTACACCACTCTTTATCCTTGACACCACTCTCTATCCTTGACATCACTCCTTGTCCTTTACACTACTTTAAAATCCTTGACATCACCTTATCTTGACACCACCCTGATCCTATTTACTCTACAATCATGACACCTCTTTATCCTTGACATCACTCACAATCATGACATCACTCCTTAAATTTGACATCACTTCTCATCCTTGACATCTCTTTATCCTTGACATCCTCTTTATCATGACACCACTCCGGTCCTTGACATCCCTCCTGATCCTTGACACCACTAACATCCTTGACATCCTCTACCTCATGACTTCCCATCCGTGGTAACTGGGTGGATACTAAATGGTAACTGATGGTAACTAATGGTAACTAATGGATACTAATTTAGTATCCACGGTGGATACTATTTTAGAAAATTAGCCACCAGTATCCATTAGTATCCGTGGATACTAAATCTGAAATTTAGTGTCCACCCAGTGTCCACCCAGTGTCCGCCCGGTTGCCGCGGATACTAATGGTAACTAATGGATACTAATTTTCATCATGTTCCTGTGGTACAACATTGCCTAAGTTACTAAAATCCTGATATAAAAATAAGAACAGATTAGTTTGCAGGGCAAATTGAACATAACAAAAAAAATAACTTAAGCTGATTCTTTGGTTTTGCTGATATTAATTCCTTTCTTCTTTGCTATAAAAGGATTATCCATTAGAAATTCATTAAACTTTTCCTTGTTATATAAGTAGTTACAACCTTCTATTTTATCAATTATCAAATCAGATACTTCCCCAGAAATTGTGTTCAGAGCTTATTTTACTGTCATTCTTGAAACTTTCTAAATTATATTTGAAATCATTAACATTCTTAGAGTTCTTCACATAGACAGGTAACTTATTCCAATAGTTTCTAATTCAGCTCAGGAAGGAATGCAGATCTCAATTTACAAATGTTCTGGTTACGATTCTTACCTCTACTAATGATGTTGAGACCAGACCTACTAAGTTTGAAGAGGTCCTTTCCATAATCAACTTGATTATTCAAAATTTTAAAAGTTTCTATCAAATCACCACGAATACGTCGCTCTCCTAAAGTAGTTAATTTCATGATTTCCAGTCTCTTGCTGTAGGGTAACATACCAATGCCATTGCACAAACGGGTAAAACGACGCTGAATTGCCTCCAGCTGCAAAATCAATGACCAGTTACCATGGCAAGCAACTGGATTCCAGATGTTAACACAGTATTCTAACTTAGGTCTTATGATACTCTTATAAATACTACATAGGATTCCAGGATCTCTTTCAATAATATTTCTAGATACCCATCCAATAGTTCTGTTGGCAGCTTTAAGACAAGAATAAATGTTTTGCTTCCAGTTCAAATCAGAGGTGACAAACATACCTAGATCTTTCTCTTCTAAAACAGAGCTAAGTAATTTTCCATCGAGAAAATAGTTGTTCAGACCATTATCATTGAAGTTAAGGTGCATGACCTTACACTTTTCTATATTAAATTTTAGAAGCCAAGTTGACTCCCAACTCTCCAAAGCATTCAAATCATTACATACTTCAGATTTATTGTTTGCATCAGCAATAAGTTTAAGATCATCAGCAAAGAGTTTAATGACATTCTTAACAATTCCTGGTAGATCATTGATGAACAATACAAATAATAAGGGCCCCAAGACAGAGCCTTGTGGGACACCTGACAAGACAGCTCTCAGTGAGGAATAATTTCCTCTGACACTAGTTCGTATTGATCTACCAGTCAAAAAATCTCTTATAATACCTAAAGTGTTACCCTTGATGCCATAATTTTGCAGCTTGGTCAGGGAGCCTGTAGTGTGGAACAGTGTCGAAGGCTTTCAGAAGTCAAAATACAAAATATCTACAGGACATCCAGACTCAAGCATATTCATTACAGCATCAACAGTTTCTAACAAATTAGACACACAGGATTTCCCATTAACAAATCCATGCTGATCAGCACTAATTTTGTCTTTTAGGAAACTTGATATATGTTTTTGAATCAACTTTTCATAAATTTTGCATAGTACACTAGTCAAGGAAACAGGTCTATAATTGAGTGGTTCTAATTTAGACTCTTTCTTATGCAGAGCAACAACATTTGCCATTTTCCATAACTTAGGGATACATTCCTCCTTGGCACACTTCAAGTAAAAAGTAGTAACTATTAGTTGCTTCTGAAATGATTTTAAATGATCTTTTTATCCTTAACTACCTTTTTGGCTTTATTCAACTTTATTCAATGGGTTATATACTATATAGGCTTGTCTCCCATATAGCAGATATTTGAAAGAAACCACCCTTGTGGAATGCTGCTCGTATGGGCAAAAGAGTAAAATTTATAAATAGACAGTAATAGATTATACCCAAAAAACTTCTAAATTTAAACTAAATTTTTCCTAAGATGTGAAACAGCTAAAGCACTCAACTTTCAGAGGTACTGCACCCAATCCTTTATCATACGCTATTTGAGTCTCATGTCACCTAGTGACCTAGTGTATTGTAGTGACCTGGGATGGTAATGTGGTACATTCCTGATAGTGATACAAAAATATCGTTGATAGACCCTTCGGAGCTGATGCAAGCACCTGCGCAGCTAGTGCCAGTGGGTTAGACATCGTCTGACAAATCATTTCATCTCTTCAGTACCCTATGTTCAGCGTTATAACGTTGAAACAGGGACATTTTTTGCACCCAACGAAGCAAAATCATAATGATTTTTAAACATTGTCAGACGTTGTTTGACCCCTCCGCCTTTTGATGGATTTCTCCCATCCCTGCGCGCAACACTCGGAGGTTTGGAGGGTCGTGTTGCATACTCCCCGCGGAAAACCTTGCGTGCGCGGCGGAGGGTAGGGTAACATCCTACAATCCGCCTTCGGCAGGCGCGCGCGCGAAGCGCGCGCGTCCGCCGAAGCTAAACACGTATATCCCTGTTTGGCTCGCGCGGCGCGCTTCCCCAGCGTAGGGAAGCGCTTGGCATGTAAACACACCTATGCGGGCTTAGGAACACCAATGGTGCCATTGGCAATAATGATGCCATTGGTGCCAATAGCACCATCAAAATGGCATGCAACTGGTGCCATTGACAACAATGGTGTCATTGGTAACAATGGTGCCATTGGCAACAATGGTGCCATTGGCAACAATGGTGTCATTGGCAACAATGGTACCATTGGCAACAATGGTGCCATTGGCAACAATGGCGCCATTGGCAACAATGGTACCATTGGCAACAATGGTGCCATTGGCAACAATGGTGCTATTGGCAACAATGGTGCTATTGGCAACAATGGTGCCATTGGCAACAATGGTGCCATTGGCAACAATGGCGCCATTGGCAACAATGGTACCATTGGCAACAATGGTGCCATTGGCAACAATGGTGCTATTGGCAACAATGGTGCTATTGGCAACAATGGTGCCATTGGCAACAATGGTGCCATTGGCAACAATGGTGCTATTGGCAACAATGGTGCCATTGGCAACAATGGTGCCATTGACAACAATGGTGCCATTGGCAACAATGGTGCCATTGGCAACAATGGTGCCATTGACAACAATGGTGCCATTGGCAACAATGGTGCCATTGGCAACAGTTGTGCCATTGGCAACAATGGTGCCATTGGCAACAATGGTGCCATTGGCAACAATGGTGCCATTGACAACAATGGTGCCATTGGCAACAATGGTGCCATTGGCAACAATGGTGCCATTGGCAACAATGGTGCCATTGGCAACAATGGTGCCATTGGCAACAATGGTGTCATTGGCAACAATGGTGCCATTGGCAACAATGGTGTCATTGGCAACAATGGTGCTATTGGCAAAAATGGTGCCATTGGCAAAAATGGTGCCATTGGCAAAAATGGTGCCATTGGCAAAAACGGTGCCATTTAAATAGCGACAATGGTACCAATGGCAACAATGGTGCCATTGGCAGCAATGGAACATTTGGCACCATTGGCGCCATTAGATTTATTGGTACCAATTGTGCCATTGGCACAACTGTCAATTGTAATGGCATCAAATATCAATGGTGCCATTAGTTCTATTGCTACTATTGGCACCAATGGTGCCATTGGCACCTTGACCTATGGTAGCGCCAATGTTGCCATTGCGAGCCAATGGCACTAATGGAATATTTCGGGCCATTTAAATGGCGCCATTGGTACCACTACCATAAGTGCCAATGGCATCATTTTTACCATTGGCACCAATGTTGTCTATCGATGATAGACCCTCCTGAGCGACGCAGCTGCTTGGCGGCCGCATCAGCGGGCTTGGTATCAGCAGGCACTGGCAGGCGCCAATGGCAACATTGGTGCCAATGGCAACATTGGTGCCAATGGTAGCAATAGAACCAATGGCACCATTGATTTCATTACAATGGTGCCACTGCCAGTGGCCTTTGTCAGACGTTGTCTGACCCCTCCGTCTGACAAGTGGCGGCAGTCCAATGGAACCAATGATGTCAAATATTCCATTGGTGCCAATGGCACCATTGCTACCATTCACCATTGCAGCACGCCAATGGCATCATTGTCTCCACTCTCCAATAGTACTATTGGTGCCACTCCCCTCTAACGGCGATTTCGACTTTAGTATCGCTTCTTAACGGTGCCATTGGACCATTTAAATGGTTCCATTGGCATCCAATGGCGATCGCCAATGGTACCAATGGCGATCGCCAATGGTACCAATGGTGATCGCCAATGGTACCAATGGCAATAGGGTACACCATTGGTGCCAATGGATCTCCATTGGTGCCATCTAGTGGCACCATTGGTACCAATGGCGCCATTGGTGATATGTGCTATACCCGGTATGACACTTTCGCCAGTTATTCACGTTGTGCAGCGCACTGCCGCACTTCCGGCCAGGGAACTGGAAGCGCATTCGCATACCTATGGAGACATCCATTAAGGACGTCCGCAAAATATTGCTATTTAGTATTTTAGAACCCTCCCTCCTATCCACCTTGTCGGTGTTTGCAATCTGAAATACACCCCTCCAGACGTCCGCATTTTTTTCAAAATATTTTGGGCCATCACTTTTTAATTTTATGCCCGTTTTCTCAAATATGGTGACGAAATCAATTAAATTTATTTTATTTGACTCAGTGTCGAAAATTTAAGTCTAAATTCTAAAAATTAGACTATTTTCTACTTCTTGTAAAAAATAGTCAAATCGACCAATCTTCATAATTGCGGATGTCTAAATTTGGCCAAACACCCCTCCCTCTACGTCCGCATTGGCCAGACTCCCCCTCACCCATCTTTGAGGACGACCTTTATGGATGGCCCCATGCGAGATTTTGAAGCGATAACATGTGTTAACTTGGAGCTGAAGAAAAGAAAGTAACAGCTTTAAAGAACATTTAAGCCTCTAATAACAAATCTTAGTAAGTAATATTTTGGTCTTAAAACCGTCAGGCGGCTTTCACCTTATGCAAAGTCACTAACGTCAGTTAAATAGGCAGCTGTCGTGACATCGAGAACCATTTCTAAAACCCAAGTCCGTGGTTGGGGTCCGGCACGCCATGTACGTACGTTGTACTTGTAGGTTGTAGTGCAAAATAAGTATCACGTACGAATTAATTGCGCTCGTGTTAACATAATGATAATTTCACAATCACTCTCAGATGACGCCTAACCAGGACCCTGGTTACGCGACGCCCCTGGTTAGGTGAACTCTCAGATGTCGCAACACCTCTGATAAAAGGAGAATCGAAATTAATTTAAATTAATTTCAAACTTCAAATACATAGAATTATTAGATGGTATAGCAACATCGATTTAAAGTTTTAAAATGTGTAACCACTTCTTGGAAGGCATTAGGATCCTAGATATCCGTTCAGATTGTTTTCTGGGGTCTGAAGCAGCACTAGTATTCCTCGTCTTCTTCTTCCCCTTCCCCCTCGACTGAGTCAACTCCAACCTCCTCGTAATCCTTCTCCAGAGCAGCCAGATCCTCACGAGCCTCAGAGAACTCACCCTCCTCCATACCTTCTCCCACATACCAGTGGACGAAGGCTCTCTTGGCGTACATCAGATCGAACTTGTGATCCAGACGAGCCCAGGCCTCAGCAATGGCAGTGGTGTTGGACAACATGCAAACAGCTCTCTGCACTTTAGCCAAGTCACCTCCGGGGACAACAGTTGGGGGCTGGTAGTTGATTCCAACCTTAAATCCGGTGGGACACCAATCTACGAACTGGATGGTTCTCTTGGTTTTGATGGTGGCGATGGCGGCGTTGACATCCTTGGGACAACATCTCCTCTGAAGAGCAGACAACAAGCCATGTACTTGCCGTGTCTTGGGTCGCATTTCACCATCTGACAGTGAAAAGGAGATAATAAAAAACCCTCCCATAAACATTCTGGAGTTTGACTCGAATAAATTCAAACAGAAATTCAGCATTTCTAATTTGATAAGTTGAATTGGGAATACTGAATTCACGGAGTACCTGATTAGCTGGTTCGAAGCAGGCGTTGGTAATCTCAGCAACAGAGAGCTGCTCGTGGTAAGCCTTCTCGGCAGAGATGACAGGAGCATAGGTAGCCAGAGGGAAGTGGATCCTGGGATAGGGCACCAAGTTGGTCTGGAACTCGGTCAGATCAACGTTGAGAGCTCCATCAAACCGGAGTGAAGCGGTGATGGAAGACACGATCTGACCCATCAGTCTGTTAAGGTTGGTATAGGTGGGCCTCTCAATGTCAAGATTTCGTCTGCAGATGTCGTAGATGGCTTCGTTGTCGACCATGAAGGCACAGTCGGAGTGCTCTAACGTTGTGTGAGTTGTAAGGATGGAGTTGTATGGCTCAACAACAGCAGTGGACACCTGTCAAATCAATTAGGTGGTTTCATCGTTCCGCGTCGATCAAATGGACTGATCAAATGAACAACGCGCATAATACACTTTTACGAAAACTTCCGCGCAAAAAGCGATTATGCGCGTTTTTCATTTGATCAGTTCATTTGATCGACGCGGAACGATGCAGGTGCCTTATGAATGCAACATTATCAGGACCTCAGATACAACATTTGATGTGATAGACGGATACTAGCAATATCTTTTTATTCAATGTTTGAATCGTCATTACGTAGATAGGACCTTTGGACTTAAGGAGGGGGGGAGGGAGGGGTAGGAGGGGAGGGGTTAGGGGGGGTAGGAGGGGAAGGGGCAGGCTTATTCCTCAAAATAGCTCAAATTTGAGATGAGTTGGTCAGGATGGCCTAGACCCGTACCAAAATATTGACGGTGAATTGATCTATTTTAAGTTTTATACATTGATTGTAAGTTATACATTGATTGTAAAGTTTCGAAGCCCTTCGTGGTGTTCCTCAGGGGTTTTCAATCAATCTCAAGCCTATAGGTCTGCCATTGACTATGCAAGGCTTCGGAGCAAGAATGGGGTCCAAAAACTCAAAAATCGAACTTTCAATGAAAGGGAATAGAGCTTAGCTTTTGGTCCTATTACTTCCCAGCCGGCACAAAGAAACCAAACCAAAAATAAACCAATAAAAACGACGTTTTTCTTTTGTTTAATTCTGGTTATCGTCAAACGTTATTTCTAAACGTTTTTGATACGTTTAATTAAAACGGATCCCATTTGAGTATTTGACCCAAAAATTTGCGTCGAATGGGCTCAAAACGTTTGGAGTTCGAAATCACAAATCTGGATGTTTTAGTTTCTTGACAATTTAGTCTAGCATGGGATACTAGTATCCATGCTAAACATTATATGGGAAATGTAAATCAACGCCTGAGAAATAGGATCAAACATGAAAGTCACTTTGGAAAAATGGTGTTTCGAAATATTTTTTGGATTTTTTGGGATATTGATTCAGGTAATATGGTCTAATTACAAATCCATTCAATTCGCTTCAAATTCGGTTCAAATTCGGTTTGACCCACAATATTAACCTCAATTATGGGCAAAAGGATCAGGAGTTTGAAGATCATATATCGAAAAATGTGGACATAATCATTGCCATCTTTAGGTCCAAAATAACTTAAGCCAATTGCCACTTTGGCGCGCGCGCTTCCGCATGGCATTGGCCATTATTACTTGGCCTTTTTTCCTCCAATCCTGACAAGTTGAATACACTAAAATTATCGGCTCGTCGAGGTGCATCAAAAAGCTAAGCTCTATCTCCTTCCGTTAAAAATTTGATTGTTGGATAAATGAAATAATGGAGTAATGGATGCCATTTTTGCTCCAAGGCCTCGCATAGGCAATGTTAGACCTATGGTAATGGACTCGAGACCACCGTCAAAATGTTAAATGTTATAGTAGAACACGACATGAACTCCTGGCAAACTCACATCCCGAATTCTTGTCTTCCAAAATATGAGGGGTGACACCCCCTCCCCCCCCCCTAAAGTCAGTGAGTCAGTGATCTCATATCCCACAGATGGTGGCAATAAAAATACATTACCTGAGGAGCAGGATAAATTGCAAACTCCAGCTTTGATTTCTTGCCGTAGTCCACACTCAGTCTCTCCAGGAGGAGGGAAGTGAACCCAGATCCAGTGCCACCCCCGAAGGAGTGGAAGACGAGGAATCCCTGGAGACCTGTGCACTGATCAGCCAACTTCCTGATCCTATCCAGACACAGGTCCACAATTTCCTTGCCTATTGTGTAGTGCCCTCTGGCGTAGTTGTTAGCAGCATCCTCCTGAAAATAAGTTCAGCGATTGATCATTATGTTGATGAGCGGATCCAATAATGGCCAAGAATCAATCTCTTGGTTGGAAAATTGCGGCCTCAACTTGAACAGGGAAACGGTGAAATTATTAAGAAGTGCTGATTTGAAAATCTTTAAAAAAATTTCCACAAGTTTTATTTTTCCAAAGGAAACTACGGTGAACAACATCAGATAAAACTCTTTTTAAACCTGAAAAGCTATCCCGTCATGTGTGAGGTGAATTTATTACTGAAATTGTTAAAAATCGCTATGATTTTGCCACTACCTTTCCAGTGATGAGCTGCTCGGGGTGGAAGAGTTGTCGGTAGGTTCCAGTCCTGACTTCGTCCACAACAGTGGGCTCCAAGTCCAGGAACACAGCTCGGGGAACGTGTTTCCCCGCTCCAGTCTCACTGAAGAAAGTGTTGAAGGAGTCGTCCCCACCTCCAATAGTCTTGTCGGAAGGCATCTGACCATCAGGTTGGATGCCGTGCTCCAGACAGTAGAGTTCCCAACAGGCATTACCGATCTGCACTCCAGCTTGTCCAAGATGAACAGAAATACACTCTCTCTGAAAGGTGGAAGCGTTTGGAGTAGGATCGAGGATACCAGGGAGAAATGCATTGTTGGGGGGCTACTAGGGGCTTAGGGGGAACACCATCAGGGAAAAGCACTGTTTTGAGAATACCAGGGAGAAAAAGCACTTTGAGGATAGTAGGGATAAAAAACTGTTTTTAAGGATTGGAAAACGGTTCTTTGCAGTTTGGAGTTCAGTACGGCCAAAACACTGATTCAATGGCGATAACTTGAGGTACAAAGTGATGTTATAGGGGCTATCCAGAAATATGTTCATCACTTGACAAATAGCCACTGTGTGCTTTCGAGCACAGCTCCCAGCAGCAATTGGTTCCCGAAAAGTATTACAGCATGGCAATACAACTTTACGATAAGGTAAGAGATGGAACCCACCATTGCTATAGAAAATCTCTTGCGTCACGTTGCAGAAAACAAAGGTAAGTAACAAAACTTCGGTTTACGCATGCCTCTTAAGTCAAGGGAGAGCCGCACCGTTCTCAAGCCGTGAGTGGTTGGGAATGGTCACGTGACACGTTGCAGGGCAGTGATTGGTCGGGTGTACACCGGCAGCTCTCAGCAGGGGGCAGTGTAAGTTGGATTAGGTAGCCGTGTAGTTAACACACCCAAAACAAGCAGAGTGTGGGCGAGCTCTGCTTAACAATGTGCAGTTCTTGGCAAGGAGTCATTTCATTATCTCCAACTGTAGGGATTGGCTGTCGACCCCACACAATTGTTAGCGTATCTCATATTATGTGAAATGGCATAATATTATGTTGGTGATCCACCGCACCATTCGGATTCAGAAAGTTCGAAAGATTGGACTTGGATAATGTACCAGCTCCAGATCAATTTAAATTAAGATTTCATATAACCATTCATTTAACCTCCCCTCTTATTCGGAACCCCAGCCTTTTTAAAATACACACTGGGGGCAGTAATCATGGCCGTTTCGTCTATTTTGGCCTGAAGAAAAGCCACTTTTCAGAAATAGAAATGTACATACAAAGCCAATGTACCAGCTCCAGATCAATTTAAATTAAGATTTCATATAACCATTCATTTAACCTCCCCTCTTATTCGGAACCCCAGCCTTTTTAAAATACACACTGGGGGCAAATCAATTTCGTCTATTTTGGCCTGAAGAAAAGCCACTTTTCAGAAATAGAAATGTACATACAAAGCCAATGTACCAGCTCCAGATCAATTTAAATTAAGATTTCATATAACCATTCATTTAACCTCCCCTCTTATTCGGAACCCCAGCCTTTTAGTTTTTAAAATACACACTGGGGGCAGTTATCATGGCCGTTTCGTCTATTTTGGCCTGAAGAAAAGCCAAAAACATTCCACCGGGAACAGGTGCTTCGCAAGGCCATTTGTTCATTCGATGTTGGTAAACAAAATATTTTTCAACAGTAAAATTTAATGATTTTTGGGCTCCTTTTTGCTCCGAGATGTGAGCATTGGGCAACATTGGGCGCCCACCCGCAAACTTCAAAGTGAAGGTACACGTCCCGGCCAATCTGATCAACTTATACTCCAACTCTCCAAAATCGAGTTTTCCAAAACATCAGGCAAGTCCCCCCACTCCTATCAATTCTACTGGAAATGAGGGTCCAGATTTTCCCACCACATTTTCCATTCGAACTTAAACTACATACGCATTTTTACACTAATACACTATCCCTACACTAATACACTATCCCTACACAAATACACTATCCCTACGGACGTTCTGGAGATGGCTTCAAACAGATCATGAGTACGTGTCAACATGGAAATCCAAATGAGGCACAATGGGTCTCCACTTGCTCTTACTTGAATAAAACATTCTTGTCTTAGGGTTGCGTCGCTTCCTCAGCTGTTTTTTCAATGTGATCCTTTCCAGGGCACAAAGGTCCTGGTAACCATTAGTATTTGCTTCTAATCTTACCCCAGCATCTCATACAAACCTTATTATACCCCTCCCGAGCTTGTTTTAGTGACCGTCCCAGCTGTTTCCGGTCGGGGTATAATCCGGTTCCATGATCTCAGCTGTGACCGTATACCTATGATAATGAGCTCGGCACGCCTCGTCCATTATCCAACTTACACAGTCTCGGCTGTCGCCTCGACCATGTAAGTTGCGGTATACGGTCACCACTTCGACATGTAACCGCTTATTATTACATTCCATAGACTCCATAGAGCCATAGTGGCAGAGGGCTATGTTAACGTACAGGGCTTGGTGGGTGGTGGTTTGTTTTATTTTGTGAATTCCAAAAGTATATTTGCATTTTTTGCAAATTTTGGGGGGTAGAAAGTCTGTCAAATTTGACATTTATAAACCCGAAGAGTTACTGACAAAGATCTTTGAAATAACCCCTTAAAATCATCTCGCTTTTATTTATAAGATTTTGCTTCTATTCCAACAGCTGTAATAGCCAATGACTGGAATGGAAGGATTCAAGTCAGTGACTTCAGACTTGAAGCATATTCCATTATACTTAATTCGCCCGAAACTTCGCTGCAATGCGCAGCTCCTCGTTCGAACCTCCTGCACACTTTCCTGTAGGCTCGTCTCTAGATAATTTGAATAGGTGGTAAGCCCCAAAGCCCCAAGAATCATCTTTGTACTGTTGACAGTTTAGATGGTGGTTCTAAAATTTTTGAATTTCCGAAGAGTGCAGACATAATTATCACGGACTTTAGTTTCACGGACCTTAAAAGCTTAAACTTCACGGACATCAACATTCACGCGTTAACCTGGCACCTCACACTCTCAACAAAAATACGAAATTTTCGGCTCGATATTTTTTCTATTTTATTCCATGATTTAAATAATTCTTGAATAGACGATTTTCAATATTTTTGTTGAAACTAATCATAAATTTCCATATCACAGTTCCTAAGATTGTAAAAGAAGTATAGGTAAATTCCGGAAGAATTTTATCCTTTTTTGTTCAAATGGGGCTGACATATCGTTGCAATGGTTGTCCATGATCGCATTGGGCCATAACAAAGTTTACTTCATTACAATAACTCAATAATATCATTATACCACTAGAATTACTGAAGGATACATCAAATGAAGTTTGTTTTCTTGACTCTGGTACTTGGCTGCTTGTTCTTCAAACCTCAAGCACAGAACGAAGCTTTGACGACTGAAGCTGTTCCTACTCATCATACTGGTCCTGCAGTTTTGTATGTCGAAAAGAGGGCCCCACAGGAGATTGAAATAGGAGTGTCTGAGGATGGAGGGGCTGAGGCTGAAAAGACTGAGGATGAAGCGACTGAGGCTGAAAATTCTGAGGATGGAGGGACTGAGGCTGAAAATTCTGAGGATGGAGGGACTGAGGCTGACAATACTGAGGATGGAGGGGCTGAGGCTGAAAATACTGAGGATGGAGGGACTGAGGCTGGAAATACTGAGGATGGAGGGGCTGAGGCTGAAAATACTGAGGATGGAGGGGCTGAGGCTGAAAATACTGAGGATGGAGGGGCTGAGGAGGAATGGGAACAGGGGGAATGGATTAAGGATCTCAAAAGGGTTCAACGATATCTGTGGTGGGATGAGGATGATGCAGAAGAAAATTGATGCCTGAATCGGTGAAACGTGATGTCCCCCTTTTAAAAATTCAAAGGGACAGAAGTTCATGAATTCAATTTATTCGATACGATTGACTAAGTAAATAATATATTCATTTGACAGCTTTTATAGCAATACCTTAAGGAGTTTTATTTTGTAATAAAACAATAATAATTGTTAGAAACAATTTTCTAGCCGCAATCATATTAAAATTCCTATTGCTAGAGGTGAAAAATCCAGTTTTATTTCCAGGCAGCTAAAGTCAAACAAGCAAGAATTATTCTAGTTATTATGTCTTTTACTTTAGCACAATCCTTGACATCACTCCCTATCCTTGACATCACTTCATATCCTTGACATCACTCTACAATCCTTGACACCACACCACAGTCGTTGACACCACTCCAAAATGCTTGACACAATTCTACAGCCATCAACACCACTCCACAAACCTTGACATCAGTCCTTATCCTTGACATCACTCTATATTCCTTTACAACACTCCACAATCCTTATCATCACTCTACAATCCTTGACACAACTCTTTATCCTTAACATCAAACCTTATCCCTGACACCACTCCAAAATCCTTGACACCACTCCAAACTCCTTGACATTACTCTTTATCCTTGACATCACTCCTTATCCTAGATATCACTCTTTATCCTTGACACCACTCCACAATCCTTGGCATCACTCCACAATCCTTGACATCACTCTACAATATTTGACAAAACTCCTTATCCTTGATAACACTCCACAATCCTTGACCGTTGATACTAAAAGCAGGGACTAGCCGAATAGAGCCGAAACAAGCCGAAAAAAGCGGAACGACCCGAAACCATCCCGAACTAACCCAAAAACCTCCTGAATCAAGCCGAAACAAGGCAAAACGAGCCGAAACATGCAAATCAAGCCCGAAACAAGCGAATCAACCCGAAAAAGCCGAAACAAGCAGTTTTGCATTTTTCTCTTTTTTGGCTCGTTTCGGCTTAAATCAAGCAAATCAACCCGAAAAAAGCCGAAAGAAGCAGTTTTGAATTTTTCTCTTTCTTGGCTCGTTTTAGCTTGTTTCGGGTTGTTACAGGTTTTAGTAAACTTTTGGCTTGACTCGAGGTTGTTTCGTGTTTTCCTGCCATATCAAGCAAAATAAGGCAAATCAAGCCGAAACTAGCGAATCAAGCCGAATCAAGGCGAATCAAGCCAAAAAAATGGAAAATGCAAAAATTGTTGCAATTCGAGTCGATTCGGCTTGATTCGCTTGTTTCGGGTTGATTCACTTGTTTCGGATTGATTTGCTTGTTTCGGCTCGTTTCGCCTTGTTTCAAGGCGAAACAAGTTTAATCAACATACAACAACCCGAATCAACCCGGAGTGATGTCAAGGATAAGGAGTGATTCGAAGGATAAGGAGTTATGACTAGAATTTTGGAGTGGTGTCAAGGATTGTAGAGTGATGTCAAGGATAAGAAGTGATGTCAAGGTTAAAGAATGGTGTCAAGTATTGTAGAGTGGTGTCAAGGACTAAAGTGATGTCAAGATAAAGAGTGGTGTCAAGGATAAAGAGTGATGGTGTCAAGGATAAAATTTTGGTGGTGTCAAGGATAAGGAGTGGTGTCAAGGATAAGGTGTGGTGTCAAGGATAAGGAGTGGTGTCAAGGATTGTAGAGTGATGTCAAGGATAAAAGTGGTGTCAAGGATAAGGAGTGATGTCAAGGATAAAGTGGTGTCAAGGATTGTAGAGTGGTGTCAAGGACTGTGGAGTGGTGTCAAGGATAAGGAGTGGTGTCAAGGATAGGGGTCAAGGATTGAGTGGTGTCAAGGATAAAGAGTGGTGTCAAGGATAAGGAGTGGTGTCAAGGATAAGGAGTGATGTCAAGGATAAAGAGTGATGTCAAGATAAAGATTGGTGTCAAGGATTGTAGAGTGGTGTCAAGGACTGTGGAGTGGTGTCAAGGATAAGGAGTGATGTCAAGGATAAAGAGTGGTGTCAAGGATTGTAGAGTGGTGTCAAGGATAAGAGTGGTGTCAAGGATAAGGAGTGATGTCAAGGATAAGGAGTGGTGTCAAGGATAAGGAGTGGTGTCAAGGATAAGGAGTGGTGTCAAGGATAAGGAGTGGTGTCAAGGACTGTAGAGTGGTGTCAAGGACTGTGGAGTGGTGGCAAGGATAAAAAGTGTTGTCAAGGATTGAAGAGTGGTGTCAAGGACTGTGGAGTGGTGTCAAGGATAAGAAGTGGTGTCAAGGATTGTAGAGTGATGTCAAGGATAAGAAGTGATGTCAAAGATAAGGAGTGATGTCAAGGATTGTAGAGTGGTGTCAAGGACTGTGGAGTGGTGTCAAGGATGATGAGTGGTGTCAAGGATTGTAGAGTGATGTCAAGGATAAGAAGTGATGTCAAAGATAAGGAGTGATGTCAAGGATTGTGGAGTGATGTCAAGGATAAGGAGTGATGTCAAGGATAAAGAGTGGTGTCAAGGATTGTAGAGTGGTGTCAAGGACTGTGGAGTGGTGTCAAGGATAAGGAGTGGTGTCAAGGATTGTAGAGTGGTGTCAAGGATAAGGAGTGATGTCAAGGATAAGAGTGGTGTCAAGGATGAGGAGTGATGTCAAGGATAATGAGTGATGTCAAGGATAAAGATTGGTGCCAAGGATTGTAGAGTGGTGTCAAGGACTGTGGAGTGGTGTCAAGGATAAAAAGTGGTGTCAAGGATAAGAGTGGTGTCAAGGATTGTGAGTGGTGTCAAGGATAAAGTGATGTCAAGGATAAAGTGGTGTCAAGGATAAAGAGTGGTGTCAAGGATTGTGAGTGGTGTCAAGGATAAGGAGTGGTGTCAAGGATAAAGAGTGGTGTCAAGGATTGTAAAGGTGGTGTCAAAGGATAAGGAGGGTGTCAAGGAAGGAAGTGGTGTCAAGGATAAAGAGTGATGTCAAGAATACAGAGTGGTGTCAAGGATTGTAGAGTGTTGTCAAGGATTGTAGAGTGGTGTCAAGGATTGTAGAGTGGTGTCAAAGATAAGGAGTGGTGTCAAGGATGAAGAGTGATGTCAAGGATAAGGAGTGATGTCAAGGTTAAAGAGTGGTGTCAAGGATAAGGAGTGGTGTCAAGGATTGTAGAGTGATGTCAAGGATAAGAAGTGATGTCAAGGATTGTAGAGTGATGTCAAGTATAAGAAGAGATGTCAAAGATAAGGAGTGATTTCAAGGATAAGAGTGGTGTCAAGGATTGTGGAGTGGTGTCAAGTGATGTCAAGGATAAGGAGTGGTGTCAAGGATTGTGAGTGATGTCAAGGATAAAAGAGTGGTGTCAAGGATAAGGAGTGATGTCAAGGATTGTGGAGTGGTGATGTCAAGGATGTCAGAGTGGTGTCAAGGATAAGAGTGGTGTCAAGGATTGTAGAGTGGTGTCAAGATTAAAGAGTGGTGTGATGTCAAGGATGGTGTCAAGAGTGGTGAGTGGTGGATAAGGAGTGGTGTCAAGGATGGAGTGGTGTCAAGGATAAGAGTGGTGTCAAGGATAATAGAGTGATGTCAAGGATAAGGATAGTGATGTCAAAGATAAGGAGTGATGTCAAGGATAAGAGTGGTGTCAAGGATAAAGAGTGTCAAGGATAAAAAGTGATGTCAAGGATAAGGAGTGGTGTCAAGGAGTGGTGTCAGGATAAAGAGTGGTGTCAAGGACGGTTGAGTGGTGTCAAGGATAAAGAGTGGTGTCAAGGATTGTAGAGTGATGTCAAGGATGAGAAGTGATGTCAAAGATAAGGAGTGATGTCAAGGATTGTGGAGTGATGTCAAGGATAAAGAGTGGTGTCAAGGACTGTAGAGTGGTGTCAAGGACTGTGGAGTGGTGTCAAGGATAAAGAGTGGTGTCAAGGATAAAGAGGTGTCAAGGATAAGGAGTGGTGTCAAGGATAATGAGTGGTGTCAAGTGATGTCAAGGATAAAGAGTGGTGTCAAGGATAAGGAGTGGTGTCAAGGATAAAGAGTGGTGTCAAGGATAAAGAGTGATGTCAAGGATAGAGTGGTGTCAAGGATAGGAGTGGTGTCAAGGATAAGGAGTGATGTCAAGGATAACGAGTGGAGTCAACGATAAGGAATGATGTCAAGGATAACGAGTGATGTCAAGGATAAAGAGTGGTGTCAAGGATAGAGTGGTGTCAAGGATAAAGAGTGGTGTCAAGGATTGTAGAGTGGTGTCAAGGATAATGAGTGGTGTCAAGGATAAGGAGTGGTGTCAAGGATAAAGAGTGATGTCAAGGATAAAGTGGTGTCAAGGATAAAGAGTGGTGTCAAGGATAAGGAGTGGTGTCAAGGATAAAGTGGTGTCAAGGATAAAGAGTGGTGTCAAGGATTGTGAGTGATGTCAAGGATAAGAGTGGTGTCAAGGATAAAGAGTGGTGTCAAGGATTTCAAGGATAAGGAGTGGTGTCAAGGATAAGGAGTGATGTCAAGGATAAGGAGTGGTGTCAAGGACAGAGTGATGTCAAGGATAAGAGTGGTGTCAAGGATAATGAGTGGTGTCAAGGATAAGAGTGGTGTCAAGGTCAAAGGATAAAGAGTGGTGTCAAGGATAAAGAGTGGTGTCAAGGATTGTAAAGTGGTGTCAAGGACTGTAGAGTGGTGTCAAGGATTGTGGAGTGGTGTCAAGGATAAGGAGTGATGTCAAGGATAAAGAGTGGTGTCAAGGACTGTGGAGTGGTGTCAAGGATAAAGAGTGGTGTCAAGGATAATGAGTGGTGTCAAGGACTGTGGAGTGGTGTCAAGGATAAAGAGTGGTGTCAAGGATTGAAGAGTGGTGTCAAGGATAGTGATGTCAAGGATAGAGAGTGGTGTCAAGGATAAAGAGTGGTGTCAAGGATTGTAGAGTGGTGTCAAGGATAAAGAGTGGTGTCAAGGATAAGAGTGGTGTCAAGATAAAGTGAGTGGTGTCAAGGATAAAGAGTGGTGTCAAGGATAAAGAGTGGTGTCAAGGACTGTGGAGTGGTGTCAAGGATAAGAAGTGGTGTCAAGGATAAGGGTGGTGTCAAGGATTGTTGAGTGGTGTCAAGGATAAGAGTGGTGTCAAGGATAAAGAGTGGTGTCAAGGATAAAGTGGTGTCAAGGATCGAGTGGTGTCAAGGATTGTAGAGTGAGTGGTGTCAAGGATAAGGAGTGGTGTCAAGGATCAGAGTGATGTCAAGGATAAGGAGTGGTGTCAAGGATGAAGAGTGGTGTCAAGGATGATAAGGAGTGGTGTCAAGGATAAGAGTGGTGTCAAGGATAAAGAGTGATGTCAAGGATTGTAGGTGGTGTCAAGGATAAGGAGTGATGTCAAGGATAAAGGATGTCAAAGAGTGATGAGTGATGTCAAGGATAAGGAGTGGTGTCAAGGATAAAGAGTGGTGTCAAGGATAGAGTGGTGTCAAGGATAAGGATAAGGTGTGTCAAGATAAGAGAGTGATGTCAAGGATAAAGAGTGGTGTCAAGGATAAAGAGTGGTGTCAAGGATTGTAGAGTGGTGTCAAGGACTGTGGAGTGGTGTCAAGGATAAAGAGTGGTGTCAAGGATTGTAGAGTGGTGTCAAGGACTGTGGAGTGGTGTCAAGGATAAGAGTGATGTCAAGGATAAGGAGTGGTGTCAAGGATAAAGAGTGGTGTCAAGGATGTGGAGTGGTGTCAAGGATAAGGAGTGGTGTCAAGGATAAGGAGTGGTGTCAAGGATAAAGAGTGGTGTCAAGGATAAGAAGTGATGTCAAAGATAAGGAGTGATGTCAAGGATAAGGAGTGATGTCAAGGATAAAGAGTGGTGTCAAGGATTATAGAGTGGTGTCAAGGACTGTGGAGTGGTGTCAAGGATAAGAGTGGTGTCAAGGATAAGAGTGATGTCAAGGATACAGAGTGGTGTCAAAGATAAAGAGTGATGTCAAGGATTGTGGAGTGATGTCAAGGATAAGTGATGTCAAAGATAATGAGTGGTGTCAAGGATAAGAGTGGTGTCAAGGATAAGAGTGGTGTCAAGGATAAAGTGGTGTCAAGGACTGTGGAGTGGTGTCAAGGTGGAGTGGTGTCAAGGATAATGAGTGGTGCCAAGGATAAAGAGTGGTGTCAAGAATAAAGAGTGGTGTCAAGGATTTAGAGTGGTGTCGAGGATAATGAGTGATGTCAATGATAAAGAGTGATGTCAAGATAAAGTGATGTCAAGGTCAAGGATGGTGTGGAGTGGTGTCAAGGATAAGAAGTGATGTCAAGGATAAGAAGTGATGTCAAGTTTAAAGAGTGGTGTCAAGGGCTGTGGAGTGGTGTCAAGGATAAAGAGTGATGTCAAGTATAAAGAGTGATCTCAAGGATAAAGAGTGGTGTCAAGGATAAAGAGTGGTGTCAAGGATTACAGTGGTGTCAAGGACTGTGGAGTGATGTCAAGGATAAAGAGTGGTGTCAAGGATTGTAGAGTGGTGTCAAGGATAAGGAGTGATGTCAAGATTTGGAGTGGTGTCAAGGATAAAGAGTGATGTCAAGGATAAGGAGTGGTGTCAAGGATAAGGAGTGGTGTCAAGGATAAAGAGTGGTGTCAAGGATAAAGAGTGGTGTCAAGGACTGTGGAGTGGTGTCAAGGATAAAGAGTGGTGTCAAGGATTATGGTGTCAAGGATAAGGAGTGGTGTCAAGGATAGAGTGGTGTCAAGGATAGAGTGGTGTCAAGGATAAAGTGGTGAGTGATGTCAAGGATAAGAGTGGTGTCAAGGATAAAGAGTGGAGTCAAGGATAAGAGTGGTGTCAAGGATAAGAGTGATGTCAAGGATAAAGAGTGGTGTCAAGGATTGTAGAGTGATGTCAAGGATAAGGAGTGGTGTCAAGGATAAAGAGTGGTGTCAAGGATTGTAGAGTGGTGTCAAGGATAAAGAGTGGTGTGTCAGAGTGGTGAGTGGTGTCAAGTGATAAAGTGATGTCAAGTGATATCAAGGTCAAGGATTGTGAGTGATGTCAAGGATAAAGAGTGGTGTCAAGGATGTCAAGGATAGAGTGGTGTCAAGGATAAGAGTGGTGTCAAGGATACGAGTGGTGTCAAGGATAAGAGTGGTGTCAGGATAAAGAGTGGTGTCAAGGATAAAGGAGTGGTGTCAAGGATAAAGAGTGGTGTCAAGGATAGAGTGGTGTCAAGGATAGAGTGGTGTCAAGGATAAAGAGTGGTGTCAAGGATAAAGAGTGGTGTCAAGGATAAGAGTGGTGTCAAGGATAAGAGAGTGGTGTCAAGGAAGAGTGAGTGTCAAGATAAAAGTGGTGGTGTCAAGGATGAGAGTGGTGTCAAAGGACTGTAGAGTGGTGTCAAGGATAAGAAGTGGTGTCAAGGATAATGAGTGGTGTCAAGGATTGTAGAGTGATGTCAAGGATAAGGAGTGATGTCAAGGATAAAGAGTGGTGTCAAGGATTGTAGAGTGGTGTCAAGGATTGTAGAGTGGTGTCAAGGACTGTGGAGTGGTGTCAAGGATAAGGAGTGGTGTCAAGGATAAGGAGTGATGTCAAGGATAAGGAGTGGTGTCAAGGATAAAGAGTGATGTCAAGGATAAAGAGTGGTGTCAAGGATAAGGAGTGGTGTCAAGGATAAGGAGTGGTGTCAAGGATACAGAGTGGTGTCAAGGATTGTAGAGTGATGTCAAGGATAAGAGTGGTGTCAAGATAGAGTGGTGTCAAGGATGAGTGGTGTCAAGGATAAGAGTGATGTCAAGGATAAGGAGTGATGTCAAGGATACAGAGTGGTGTCAAGGACTGTGGAGTGGTGTCAAGGATAAGGAGTGATGTCAAGGATAAGGAGTGATGTCAAAGATAAAGAGTGGTGTCAAGGATTGTAGAGTGGTGTCAAGGATAAAGAGTGGTGTCAAGGATTGTAGAGTGGTGTCAAGGATAAAGAGTGGTGTCAAGGATAAAGAGTGGTGTCAAGGACTGTAGAGTGGTGTCAAGGATAAGAGTGGTGTCAAGGATAATGAGTGGTGTCAAGGATTGTAGAGTGATGTCAAGGATAAAGAGTGATGTCAAGGATAAAGAGTGGTGTCAAGGATAAAGAGTGGTGTCAAGGATAAAGAGTGGTGTCAAGGACAATGGAGTGGTGTCAAGGATAAGAAGTGGTGTCAAGGATTGTAGAGTGGTGTCAAGGATAAAGAGTGGTGTCAAGGATTGTAGAGTGGTGTCAAGGATACAGAGTGGTGTCAAGGATAAAGAGTGGTGTCAAGGATAGAGTGGTGTCAAGGATAAAGAGTGATGGTGGAGTGGTGTCAAGGATAGAGTGGTGTCAAGGATTGTGGAGTGGTGTCAAGGATATTGTGTCAAGAGTGTCAAGGATAAAGAGTGGTGTCAAGATAAATGTAGAGTGGTGTCAAGGATAAAGAGTGGTGTCAAGGATAAAGAGTGGTGTCAAGGATAAAGAGTGGTGTCAAGGATAAAGAGTGGTGTCAAGGATAAGACGTGATGTCAAAGATAAGGATTGATGTCAATGATTTAGAGTGGTGTCAAGGATTGTAGAGTGATGTCAAGGATAAGGAGTGATGTCAAGGATAAAGAGTGGTGTCAAGGATTGTAGAGTGGTGTCAAGGATTGTGGAGTGGTGTCAAGGAGAGTGGTGTCAAAGGATAAAGAGTGGTGTCAAGGATAATGAGTGGTGTCAAGGATAAGAGTGGTGTCAAAGGATAAGGAGTGGTGTCAAGGATTGTGGAGTGATGTCAAGGATAAGAGTGGTGTCAAGGATAAAAGAGTGGTGTCAAGGATAAGAGTGGTGTCAAGGATAGAGTGATGTCAAGGATAAAGTGATGAGTCAAGGATAAAGTGGTGTCAAGGATAAAGAGTGGTGTCAAGGATAAGAAGTGATGTCAAGGATAAAGTGATGTCAAGGATAAGGAGTGGTGTCAAGGATAATGAGTGGTGTCAAAGATTGTAGAGTGATGTCAAGGATAGGAAGTGATGTCAAAGATAAGAGTGATGTCAAGGATTTGGGAGTGATGTCAAGGATAAGGAGTGTTGTCAAGGATAAAGAGTGGTGTCAAGGATAAAGAGTGGTGTCAAGGATTGTAGAGTGGTGTCAAGGACTGTGGAGTGGTGTCAAGGATAAGGAGTGGTGTCAAGGATAATGAGTGATGTCAAGGATTGTAGAGTGGTGTCAAGGTGTCAAGGATAAAGAGTGGTGTCAAGGATAAAGAGTGGTGTCAGGGATAAAGAGTGGTGTCAAGGACTTTGAAGTGATGTCAAGGATAAAGAGTGGTGTCAAGGATTGTAGAGTGGTGTCAAGGATAAAAAGTGCTGTCAAGGATTGTAGAGTGATGTCAAGGATGAGTGGTGTCAAGGATAGAGTGGTGTCAAGGACTGTGGAGTGGTGTCAAGGCTAAGAGTGGTGTCAAGGATTGTAGAGTGATGTCAAGGATAAGAAGTGATGTCAGAGATGAGTAAAGATTGTAGAGTGATGTCAAGGATAAAGAGTGGTGTCAAGGACTGTGAGTGGTGTCAAGGATTGTAGAGTGGTGTCAAGGACTGTGGAGTGGTGTCAAGGATAAAGAGTGGTGTCAAGGATAAGAGTGGTGTCAAGGATAAGGAGTGGTGTCAAGGATAAGGAGTGGTGTCAAGGATAAGGAGTGGTGTCAAGGATTGTAGAGTGATGTCAAGGATAATGAGTATGTCAAGGATTGTAGAGTGATGTCAAGGATAAGAAGTGATGTCAAGGATAAAGAGTGATGTCAAGGAATAAAGAGTGGTGTCAAGGATAAAGAGTGGTGTCAAGGATTGTAGAGTGATGTCAAGGATAATGAGTGGTGTCAAGGATTGTAGAGTGATGTCAAGGATAAGAAGTGATGTCAAGGATAAAGAGTGGTGTCAAGGATAAAAGTGGTGTCAAGGATAAGAGTGGTGTCAAGGATAAGAGTGGTGTCAAGGATTGAGTGGTGTCAAGGATAAGTGGTGTCAAGGATAAGGAGTGGTGTCAAGGATAAAGAGTGGTGTCAAGGATTGTAAGGAGTGATGTCAAGGATAGAGTGGTGTCAAGGATAAAGAGTGGTGTCAAGGAAAATGAGCGGTGTCAAGGACTGTAGAGCGATGTCAAGGATAAGAGTGGTGTCAAGGATCAGAGTGGTGTCAAGGATGAGTGATGTCAAGGATTGAGTGGTGTCAAGGATAGAGTGGTGTCAAGGATAAGAGTGGTGTCAAGGATAAGAGTGGTGTCAAGGATTGTGAAGTGATGTCAAGGATAAGGAGTGATGTCAAGGATAAAGAGTGGTGTCAAGGATAAAGAGTGGTGTCAAGGATAAAGAGTGGTGTCAAGGATTGTAAAGTGGTGTCAAGGATAAGGAGTGGTGTCAAGGATAAAGAGTGGTGTCAAGGATTGTGGAGTGATGTCAAGGATTGTGGAGTGATGTCAAGGATAAGGAGTGATGTCAAGGACTCTGGAGTGGTGTCAAGGATACAGAGTGGTGTCAAGGATAAAGAGTTGTGTCAAGGATTGTCAAGGATAAAGAGTGGTGTCAAGGATAAAGAGTGGTGTCAAGGATTGAGTGGTGTCAAGGATAAAGGATGTCAAGGATAAGGAGTGGTGTCAAGGATATGGAATGGTGTCAAGGATAAAAGAGTGGTGTCAAGGACAGAATGGTCAAAGGATAAAGAGTGGTGTCAAAGTTGAAGGAGTGAATAATAAGGATTGGAGAGTGGTGTCAAGGACTCTGGAGGTGGTCAATCAGGATAAAGGTGATGTCAAGGAAAGGAGTGCTGTCAATGATTAAGAGTGAATTAATCAAGGACTGTGGAGTGGTTTAAGGATAAGGAGTGTCAAAGGATAAAGAGTGGTGTCAAGGATTGGAGGTGGTGTCAAGGATAATAGGTGAATATCAAAAGTTGATGTCAAAGAAAAAGAAATGATGTCAAGATAAGGAGCTGAATTATCAGGGATTGTAGAGTGAAATCAAGGAAAGTGGAGTGACAATGTAAGGATACAATAAGAATGATGTCAAGGATAAAATTGATGTCAAAGATCAGGAGTGATGTCAAGGATAAGGAATGATGTCAAGGATAAGGAGTGATGTCAAGGATTATTGAGTGATGTCAAGGATAAAGAGTGATGTCAAATAAGGGTGATGTCAAGATTTGGAGTGGTATCAGGAATAAGAGTGGTGTCAAGGATAATGATGTAATGATAAGTAATCAATGATTATCTGATGTTAAGGACTGGAGTGGTGTCAAGGATAAGGAGTGGTCTCAAAGAATAATGAGGTTAAGTCAAGAATTGTAGAGTGATGTCAGGATAAGAGTGATGTCAAAGATAAATAGTGATGATAAGATTATTGGAGATGATGTCAAGGATGAAATGATGTCAAAGATAAAAGTGGTGAACAAGGATGAGGGTAATGTCAAGGATTTTAGGTGGTCAGGATAGAAGATTGATAATCAAGGATAAGGAGTAGATAACAAGTTGTGATGCAATTATCAAGGACTGTCAAGTGGAACAATACAGTTTAGTATCGTCTTATGCCAGTATGCCAATGACCATCGAACAGTTAAATGCTGAATTGATGATTTGACATTTTATCATGTAAATTGTAAACAATTACATTTTTCAATATTTCAAAGTGATTCAAATCGCTTAGATATTGATTAAACTCAGTTACACCAAAGTCCATTCATATCAACAATGATGAAAGAAGGTTAATAACCAAATTTTGGTATTAAGAATTCGCATTGAATCTATAAATTGAAGAGAAACACCTAACCATTTTATTCCAATATCCTGGCTTGGAAGCAATCCAAACATCCACATTCCCAATATAGCTATATCTGTCGCCACTTGCCAGTCACCATAATATTTTTATTGATATGGTGAGTTATCTGGGACCCTGGCGTTTAGAAACCAGATAGATTCACCCAATTTCCAGTTTCCACAGCTGTGATCAACCTACCACTAACCTCGAGAGTCTAGGACTAGCTACTGCCAGGCGTTTCAGAGAATGTTCTATCAGCTGACAGGAATAAGTTAGGCGTACGACACTGAAACCACTCTCTCTCATTTCTAGATTCATTCAAATTGCTGTCGAATTTGACAGTTACTTTTAGAACATGGATTTACAGCCTCGCAGACTGGCTGTGAATTTTGCTTGCCTGATTAGTAATGAAAGTTGAAGACTAATGCTCGGGGGCCTGCTCAATTGAAGATAACTTAATAACTTTATTAGGTTTACCATCGATAACACAGAGATATGAATTGTCATCGCAGTACTTCTGTACTGTGGTTTGTAGATTACACCCTTGTTCCATATTGATATATTCGACTAGAATATTCGAGTCGAATATTTGACCTTGAAAAAATCCCAGAGACGCTCTGGGCTCCATATGCATATTTTCCAGTCGAACTTTTGGCACGCAGGGTGAATCGTAATTCAATTTTGAAAGACGACACGGCTGCAGAATGATGGGCGAGCACATCATAATCACCTCATGTATTGTAATAGGTAATAGAGTAATAGTATAATGACTGAGTACACATTCTTGCATCATACACGCAATATGGTTGATATGCTCAACTTCTGATCCGAAACTGGAAAGATCCGTGCGAAGATCAGTGCGAAAAAAGGGAATGAATGCGATTGAAATTTATTATTTTCTTGGGGTCCTTGTGATGACGTATAGGCAAAAGGAGTACCAGCATTCTTTATTCTGTATCGTGAACATTACAAATTGATACCAACGTGTTTTTGATAGCATTTATAGCTATAATTTCAATCTAATCAGATATGCCTTGGCTCAATTATCACCTCAATTATAGACTGTTTTGTTAATGAATGGACTGAATTTTAGCAATGAACGATGCATAAACTTAAACATGACCAGGACAAACCGTTTATCTGGGTTCCCCATACTATCTGGTCTCCCCATACAATCTGGTCTCCCCATTATTACTATCTGGGCTCCCCCGTACTATCTGGTCTCCCCGTACTATCTGGCTCCCCCGTACCATCTGGGTTCCCCATACTATCTGGTTTCCCCGTGCTATCTGGGGCCTCCCTGTACCATCTGGTCTCCCCCATACTATCTGGGCTCCCCGTACTATCAGGCTCCCCCATACCAACTGGGCCCCCCCATTTTTGTGGTCTCCCCATACCATCTGGTCTCCCCTGGAACTATCTGGGCCTCCCCCTGCTATTTAGGGTCTCCCCTGCTATCTGGGCCCCCGACTACCTGGTCTCCCCATACCATCTGGTCTCCCCATACTATCTGGTCTCCCAAATCGGGCCTTCATCCCAACTTGGGCTCCCCAATCCCAACTTGGGCTCCCAATCCTAGGCTCCCCATCCCATCAGGGCTTATCCCATCCCTGGGCTCCCCATGTCTTGGGCCCCCATCCCAATCCTTGAACCCCCCATCCCAACGATCCCAACTTGGGCTCATCCAACTGGGCTCCCCATCCCAACTTGGGCTCCCCATCCCAACTTGGATTTTATCCCAACTTGGGCTCCCCATCCCAACTTGCTCCCCATCCCCGCAGGCTCCCCCATCCCAACTCAGGGCTCCCATTTATAGTCTGGGCTCCTGTGCTACCAGGGCTCCCCATACTATACTTTCATACTTTCATAATGTATGCTCAAGTCTTGGTCATGAGATGACGCACTACGATAATCTCATGATTTGATTAATTCATTATAACACAAGATTTGATTTGGTTAAGATAGCTGATAGCTTTTTAATTCGACACCAACTGTTCCAGTCGTATCATTTAAACTTAAGTTTTTACAATTAGTTTTGTCATCGTAAATTATTGAGAGGGTACTATTGAAGTATTGAGTACTGGAGTACAATTGTCAGTATTTATATGAATTTTGAGAGAGAAGCAGAAATTTATCCAATATCCACTTCTTCGAACGACGCAAGTCCGTGTGTGTTTCTAATTCAAAGAGTGTGTAGGTACACACTGTACGCAGAACTACAACCGTGTAATAGGTTGTGTAGGTATATTAATTATCTCATTAAGTTCGTCATGAGAAAATCTCACAGAAAATATGCATATGGAACCAAGAGCAAATATCTCACCCAAATATCCGACTAATTAGCATTGGTGCCTGATCTAATCAAGGTATCAATTACCGCAAATATTCGAGTACAGCAGAGAAAATCTGTAAACACGTTGACTATCCTTGACATCACTTTGACACCACTCACAATCCTTGACACCACTCTTTATCCTTGACACCACTTTTATCCTTGACTTCACTCTTTATCCTTGACATCACTCTATCCTTGACACCACTCTTATCCTTGACACCACTCTACAATCCTTGACACCACTCTTATCCTTGACACCACCTTTATCCTTGACACCACTCTTTATCCTTGACACCACTCTTTATCTTTGACACCACTCTTTATCCTTGACATCACTCTACAATCCTTGACACCACTCTTTATCCTTGACATCACTCAATCCTTGACACCACTCTATCCTTGACACCACTCTAATCCTTGACACCACTCATCCTTGACACCACTCTTTATCCTTGACACCACTCTTTATCCTTGACACCACTTTTTATCCTTGACATCACTTCTTATCCTTGACACCACTCCTTATCTTTGACATTGCTATTTGATCTTTATCCTTGACATCACCTTACAATCCTTGACACCACTCATTATCCTTGACACCACTCTACAATCCTTGACACCACTCATCCTTGACACCACTCTTTATCCTTGACACCACTCTTTATCCTTGACACCACTCTTTATCCTTGACACCACTCTTTATCCTTGACATCACTCTATCCTTGACACCACTCTTTATCCTTGACACCACTCTTTATTTTTGACACCACTCTTTATCCTTGACACCATTCATAATCCTTGACACCACTCCTTATCCTTGACACCACTCTTTATCCTTGACACCACTCTTTATCCTTGACACCACTCTTTATCCTTGACACCACTCTTTATCCTTTGACACCACTCTTTATCCTTGACATCACTTCTTATCCTTGACATCACTCTACAATCCTTGACACCACTCATTATCCTTGACACCACTCTACAGTCCTTGACACCATTCTACAATCCTTGACACCATTCTGTATCCTTGACACCACTCCAGAGTCCTTGACACCACTCTACAATCCTTGACATCACTCGTTATCCTTGACATCACCTCACAATCCTTGACATCAATCCTTATCTTTGACATCACTTCTTATCCTTGACATCACTCATTATCCTTGACACCACTCCTTATCCTTGACACCACTCCTTATCCTTGACACCACTCCACAGTCCTTGACACCACTCCACAGTCCTTGACACCACTCTTATCCTTGACACCACTCCACAGTCCTTGACACCACTCTACAATCCTTGACACTCTTTATCCTTGACACACTCCTTGACACACATCCTTGACACCACTCTACAATCCTTGACACCACTCTATCCTTGACACCACTCTTATCCTTGACATCACTCATCCTTGACACCACTCTTATCCTTGACATCACTCTTATCCTTGACACCACTCTTTATCCTTGACACCACTCTTATCCTTGACACCACTCTATCCTTGACACCACTCATCCTTGACACCACTCCTTATCCTTGACACCACTCCTTAGTCCTTGACACCACTCTTTATCCTTGACACCACTCTTTATCCTTGACACCACTCTTTATCCTTGACATCACTTCTTATTCTTGACATCACTCTACAATCCTTGACACCACTCATTATCCTTGACACCACTCCTTATCCTTGACACCACTCCACAGTCCTTGACACCACTCTTTATCCTTGACACCACTCTTTATCCTTGACACCACTCTTTATCCTTGACACCACTCTTTATCCTTGACACCACTCTTTATCCTTGACACCACGTCTTATCCTTAACATCACTCTTTATCCTTGACACCACTCATCATCCTTGACACCACTCTTTATCCTTGACACCACTCTTTATCCTTGACACCACTCTTTATCCTTGACACCACTCTTTATCCTTGACACCACCTTTATCCTTGACACCACTCTTTATCCTTGACACCACTCTTTATCCTTGACACCACTTCTTATCCTTGACATCACTCTACAATCCTTGACACCACTCATTATCCTTGACACCACTCTACAATCCTTGACACCACTCTTTATCCTTGACACCACTCTTTATCCTTGACACCACTCTTTATCCTTGACACCACTCTTTATCCTTGACATCACTCTACAATCCTTGACACCACTCTTTATCCTTGACATCACTTCTTATCCTTGACATCACTCTACAATCTTTGACACCACTCCACAGTACTTGACACCACTTTACAATCCTTGACACCACTCTTTATCCTTGACACCACTCTTTATCCTTGACACCACTCTTTATCCTTGACACCACTCTTTATCCTTGACACCACTCTTATCCTTGACACCACTCTACAATCCTTGACATCCTTGACACCACTCTGATCCTTGACACCACTTTATCCTTGACACCACTCTTTATCCTTGACACCACTCTTATCCTTGACACCACTCTTTATCCTTGACACCACTCTTATCCTTGACACCACTCTTATCCTTGACACCACTCTTATCCTTGACATCACTCTGACATCCTTGACACCACTCCTGACATTATCCTTGACACCACTCTTATCCTTGACACCACTCTATCCTTGACACCACTCTTTATCCTTGACACCACTCTATCCTTGACACCACTCTTATCCTTGACACCACTCTTATCCTTGACACCACTCTTATCCTTGACACCACTCTTTATCTTGACACCATTCCATTATCCTTTGTTCACTCATATCCTTGACACACCACTTTTATCCTTGACACCACTCTTTATCCTTGACACCACTCTTTATCCTTGACACCACTCTCTTATCTTGACATCACTTCCACATCCTTGACATCACTCCACAATCCTTGACACCACTCCTTTATCCTTGACACCACTCTTTATCTTTGACACTTTATCCTTGACATCATTTATCTTGACATCACTCTACAATCCTTGACACCACTCTTTATCCTTGACACCACTCTTATCCTTGACACCATACAATCCTTGACACCACTCTTATCCTTGACACCACTCTTTATCCTTGACACCACTCATCCTTGACACCACTCTTTATCCTTGACACCACTCATCCTTGACACCACTCTTTATCCTTGACACCACTCATCCTTGACACCACTCTTTATCCTTGACACCACTCTTATCCTTGACACCACTCTACAATCCTTGACACCACTCTATCCTTGACACCACTCTTATCCTTGACACCACTCTTATCCTTGACACCACTCTTATCCTTGACACCACTTGACAATCCTTGACACCACTCTATCCTTGACACCACTCTTATCCTTGACACCACTCCTTATCCTTTTGACACCACTCTTTATCCTTGACACCACTCCTTATCCTTGACACCACTCTACAATCCTTGACACCACTCATTATCCTTGACACCACTCTTTATCCTTGACACCACTCTACAATCCTTGACACCACTTCTTATCCTTGACACCACTCTACAATCCTTGACACCACTCTTTATCCTTGACACCACTCATTATCCTTGACACCACTCTATCCTTGACACCACTCTTTATCCTTGACACCACTCTTATCTTTGACATCACTTGACAATCCTTGACACCACTTATCCTTGACATCACTCTCTTTATCCTGACACACTCTTTATCCTTGACATCACCACTCCTTATCCTTGACACCACTCTATGATCCTTGACACCACTCTATCCTTGACACCACTTATCCTTGACACTCTTTATCCTTGACACCACTCTTTATCCTTGACACCACTCTTTATCCTTGACACCACTCTTATCCTTGACACCACTCTTATCCTTGACACCACTCACTTTGATCTTCTTATCCTTGACACACTTTCTTCTTGACAATCCTTGACACCACTCTTTTATCCTTGACACCACTCTTATCCTTGACACCACTCTTTATCCTTGACACCACTGATCCTTGACACCACTCTTTATCCTTGACACCACTTATCCTTGACACTCCACATCCTTGACACCACTCTTTATCCTTCCTTGACACCACTTTTATCCTTGACACCACTCTACAATCCTTGACACCACTTTATCCTTGACACCACTCCTTATCCTTGACACCACTCACAATCCTTGACACCACTCTTATCCTTGACACCACTCTTATCCTTGACACCACTCTACAATCCTTGACACCACTCTTATCCTTGACACCACTCTTATCCTTGACACCACTCTTTATCCTTGACACCACTCACTCTTATCCTTGACACCACTCTTTATCCTTGACACCACTCTACAATCCTTGACATCCTTGACACCACTCTTTATCCTTGAAACCACTCTTTATCCTTGAAACCACTCTTTATTTTTGACACCACTTGACATCCACACACATCTTTGATCCTTGACATCCTTATCCTTGACCACTCTTTATTGACACCACACCACTTTATCCTTGACACCACTCTTTATCCTTGACACCACTCTTTATCCTTGACACCACTCTACAATCCTTGACACCACTCTTTATCCTTGACATCACTCTTATCCTTGACACCACTCTACAATCCTTGACACCACTCATTATCCTTGACACCTCTTTATCCTTGACACCACTCTTTATCCTTGACACCACTCTTTATCCTTGACACCACTCTTTATCCTTGACACCACTCTTTATCCTTGACATCACTTCTTATCCTTGACATCACTCTACAATCCTTGACACCACTCATTATCCTTGACACCACTCTACAGTCCTTGACACCATTCTACAATCCTTGACACCATTCTGTATCCTTGACACCACTCCAGAGTCCTTGACACCACTCTACAATCCTTGACATCACTCGTTATCCTTGACATCACCTCACAATCCTTGACATCAATCCTTATCTTTGACATCACTTCTTATCCTTGACATCACTCATTATCCTTGACACCACTCCTTATCCTTGACACCTTGACACCACTCCCCTTGACACTTGACACCACAGTCCTTGACACCACTCCACAGTCCTTGACACCACTCCACAGTCCTTGACACCACTCTTTATCCTTGACACCACTCTTTATCCTTGACACCACTCTTTATCCTTGACACCACTCTTTATCCTTGACACCACTCTTTATCCTTGACATCACTTCTTATCCTTGACATCACTCTACAATCTTTGACTACCTTGTCAAGCGACTGTGGAGTGGTGTCAAGCGATAAGAGTGGTGTCAAGGATAAGAGTGATGTCAAGGATGAAGAGTGTGTCAAGACTGTGGAGTGATGTCAAGGATGGGAAGTGATGTCAAAGATAAGAGTGATGTCAAGGATTGTGAGTGGATGTCAAGGATAAAGAGTGATGTGTTGATGAAGAGGTGAAGGATTGTGGAGGGTGTCAAGGATGTAGAGTGGTGTCAAGGACTGTAGAGGGTGTCAAGGATAAGGAGGTGTCAAGGATAATGAGGGTGGCGATTGTAGAGTGATGTCAAGGATAAGAAGTGATGGGCATAAGGAGTGATGCCAAGGATACAGAGTGGTGTCAAGATTGTAGAGTGGTGCTGGCGATGTGGAGTGGTGTCAAGGATAATGAGTGGTGTCGGTGATTGTAGAGGGTGCCGGGCGGGATGTGGAGTGGTGTCATGGGATTGAAGAGTGATGCTGGCGATAGAGTGATGTCAAAGATAAGGAGTGATGTCAATGATTGTAGAGTGATGTCAAGGATAAGGAGTGATGTCAAGGATAAAGAGTGGTGTCAAAGATAAAGAGTGGTGTCAAGGATAAAGAGTGGTGTCAATGATTGTAAAGTGGTGTCAAGGACTGTGGAGTGGTGTCAAGGATAAAGAGTGGTGTCAAGGCTAAGGAGTGGTGTCAAGGATAAAGAGTGGTGTCAAGGATAAAGAGTGGTGTCAAGGATAAAGAGTGGTGTCAAGAATAAAGAGTGGTGTCAAGGATAATGAGTGGTGTCAAGGATTAAAGTGGTGTCAAGGACTGTGGAGTGGTGTCAAGGATAATGAGTGGTGTCAAGGATTGTAGAGTGATGTCAAGGATAAGACGTGATGTCAAAGATAAGGATTGATGTCAATGATTGTAGAGTGATGTCAAGGATAAAGAGTGGTGTCAAAGATAAAGAGTGGTGTCAAGGATAAAGAGTGGTGTCAAGGATAAAGAGTGGTGTCAAGGATTGTAAAGTGGTGTCAAGGACTGTGGAGTGGTGTCAAAGATTGTAGAGTGATGTCAAGGATAAGAAGTGATGTCAAGGATAAAGAGTGGTGTCAAGGATAAAGAGTGGTGTCAAGGATAAAGAGTGGTGTCAAGGATTGTAGAGTGGTGCCAAGGACTGTGGAGTGGTGTCAAGGACTGTGGAGTGGTGTCAAGGACTGTGGAGTGGTGTCAAGGATAAGGAGTGGTGTCAAGGATAATGAGTGGTGTCAAGGATTGTAGAGTGATGTCAAGGATAAGAAGTGATGTCAAAGATAAGGAGTGATGTCAAGGATTGTGAAGTGATGTCAAGGATAAGGAGTGACGTCAAGGATACAGAGTGGTGTCAAGGATTGTAGAGTGGTGTCAAGGACTGTGGAGTGGTGTCAAGGCTAATGAGTGGTGTCAAGGATTGTAGAGTGGTGTCAAGGACTGTGGAGTGGTGTCAAGGATAATGAGTGGTGTCAAGGATTGTAGAGTGATGTCAAGGATAAGACGTGATGTCAAAGATAAGGATTGATGTCAATGATTGTAGAGTGATGTCAAGGATAAGGAGTGATGTCAAAGATAAAGAGTGGTGTCAAGGATAAAGAGTGGTGTCAAGGATTGTAGAGTGGTGTCAAGGACTGTGGAGTGGTGTCAAGGATAAGGAGTGGTGTCAAGGATAAGGAGTGGTGTCAAGGATGAAGAGTGGTGTCAAGGATTGCAAGTGATGTCAAGGATAAGAAGTGATGTCAAAGATAAGGAGTGATGTCAAGGATTGTGAAGTGATGTCAAGGATAAGGAGTGATGTCAAGGATAAGAGTGGTGTCAAGGACTGTGGAGTGGTGTCAAGGATAAGGAGTGGTGTCAAGGATAATGAGTGGTGTCAAGGATTGTAGAGTGATGTCAAGGATAAGAAGTGATGTTAAGCATAAGGAGTGACGTCAAGGATACAGAGTGGTGTCAAGATTGTAGAGTGGTGTCAAGGACTGTGGAGTGGTGTCAAGGCTAATGAGTGGTGTCAAGGATTGTAGAGTGGTGTCAAGGACTGTGGAGTGGTGTCAAGGATTGTAGAGTGATGTCAAGGATAAGACGTGATGTCAAAGATAAGGATTGATGTCAATGATTGTAGAGTGATGTCAAGGATAAGGAGTGATGTCAAGGATAAAGAGTGGTGTCAAGGATAAAGAGTGGTGTCAAGGATTGTAGAGTGGTGTCAAGGACTGTGGAGTGGTGTCAAGGACTGTGGAGTGGTGTCAAGGATAAAGAGTGGTGTCAAGGCTAAGGAGTGGTGTCAAGGATAAGGAGTGTATGTATGTATGTATGTAGATGCGCTTCCGAAGATGCGCTGTGCCGAACGACAAGACTCCTCACATTTAACAATTAAGTCTGAGAAGTAACGGTCGTGCCGCGAGCGGCGAGGCTGATATGTTGGCGTGCCAAAAGTCTAAATAGCAGAGGGCAGGTGACTATGCAAACTATTGAACAGCAACTATAAGTAAGTGCCAGTTGGGTAATAAACCCCAATGGCCTCAACTCAAGTTATCTGCCTAACTGGCTTGAGCCGAAAACATATGCTCAATTTCTTTTTAAGGCGATGAAAAGGCAAAGGCTTCTCCTCCATTTTCTTATTTACTACTAGTATCCAGGACAAGAAATGGACAAGAATGTCCTGTATCTGAATCTCTTGTATGGGGACCAGAATCAAACCCTTCTGTACTGTTGTTTCATATTGTGGGTAAACATACTAAATTCCTTATTTGGTGTGTTACACAGGCAGTTCAAAATGCACCCCATGTGCCCCTGGTGCACAATGCCCAGGTCCGTGCGGCACGCAGACCAAAATAAATAACATGTATATGGCGTACGCCATACAAAATCAAGCCGTGCACACAGTTCAAACAGTCGTCTTTAATAATTCGATGTTATTAATATGATTGGATGGACCAAGTAAATTTAATTATTAGTAAGATAACCTATCATTCTATAATTTGTTGTAAAAATTTGTTAGGTACAGAGATATAAACTACCATTTGTATACATAAAACTAATTTTTGATTGGGCAGAATCCTAAATTAACGGTTTAAGTTCCTACGATGCTAAATGGTATTTGGTAAAAGAGTGAGTTCCCTTTTATGGTAAGTTATGTAGGTACTTGGAATGTTATAAAGTATTGGTTGAACATGATGAATATTGGATATCCTTATTTGATGGTTAAAACAAAGTTACGTATTGGATAACCGAGTAATTTCCTTTTTTGATATTCTAACATCCTACTATCCTACATGTTATAACAAGTAAAAGGTTATTATGTCGTGTTAGGTACATTTATACAGATTTAGTTCTTATTTATTATTATTTATTATTCTATTAATTGATAAAGATACCTATTAAGTATTATGTTATATAATATTAGGTGACTAGATTAAATTCTATTTTAGTTTGTTTATATCATATTTTACTTTGTTTCTACTAACTTTACTTATTTGTGATATTGACATAATTTTATGTATTATGGGTAACAGACTAAATTCTCTTATTAAGTTGTTTATGTAATATTACAAATTAATGAGTGAGTACTGAGCGGATTATATTCAGGTTATGGGCTTATTTGTTATGTTAATAATAATAATAATAATAATAATAATAATAATAATGTAGCATGGTGAATGGTGATGGATGGGCAGATTTGATTCTCTAATTTGATGTAACAACTTGTTGATTATGTTATTGGGTTAACAGGGCAAATTGCATTGTTTGATGGGTTAATATGATTATAGTATTGTGTGTTATGAATTATTGGGTGAACTAAGTTTCCTCAATAGTATGTCTTCATATAATATTTATATTTAGTATTGGGTGAACATATCATGAAATTCCCTTGGTGCGTTGATTTGATGTTAGATGTATTATAAGGTGAAAATATTATTTTTTTCCTGTGATGCTGTGATGCACTACACTTCTATGAAGTATTGATGAACCTAGACAGTGAGAGATCCCTTGGTGTGTTACTAAACTTTAATATGCTACAACTCAAGCATTCTTTGTGATAGGCATCATTACAGAATTATAGCATTGATAGTACAGGTGAGTAAGCTAACTTCCTTTCCTAATTTTTGTATGTATTATATTAGTATGTTATCTAGCATTGGGTATACAGCGCGATTCCCTTATTTGGTGTGTTTGCCAAGTAGTGGATGATCAGTTTATTTGATAATTGATGTTTTAGTAATGCAATATAGTGGATTATTGGGTGAATAGACGTAATTCTCTTATTCCATGTTTATATAGTAATGTATCGTGTGTAGGTACTGTAGTACAGCGAAATTCCTTTATCTAGTGTGTTGATAAATAACTGTTTAAAGTTGGGTGAAAAGACTAAAATCCCATATAATTCCTGTGATACAATAATTTTGCATGTGGTTTTGAATTGGGTGAACAGCATGAAATCCATTATTTGGTGAGTTAATATAATGTTGCAGTGTTGCTTATTATTGGGTGGATAAAGTTAATTTTGTTGATACTATATAGGATTACATAGTAAGCGATGATGTTCTCTTATTTGATGTGTTATTTTGTTCAAACAAGTTATACTGTGTTATACTGTGTTTTCTATAATCGAAGTTGCGAGTGGTATAGCGTGTTGACGGGAGTAATATTGTCATGGTGATCAGGATTCAGGAGTTACGATCAATGTGTAGTGTTGACATGGGGCTTAGCAATGCACTGTTATTCCCAACTATAATTCCTGTCAAAAAAGTAGCAGATAGGGTGTTGCCAATCACTAGTAAGGTGATTGGGGCTGAGAATAGCTGGTAGTTATGGCTTTATGGTGAACTGGGCTTAAATTATTGCATAATATTTAATGGGTGAGTAAACTTAATTCTCTAGTTGGGTATGTTGGATAATAAAATATTACATAGTGTTCAATGATCAGAGTACGTTCTCTTATTTGATGTGTAATATCATATTATTAAATGCTTTATGTTGTTGTGACAAGTTTCACAATGTTAGCATGTTGGTCGAAGATGCCGGTGGTATAGCGTGTGAGAATATTGTAGAATGGTGATCATGATTCAAGAGTTAGTGTCAATGTGCAGTGTTGTCACTGTTGTCATGGGGCTTAGAAATGCACTGTTATTCCTAACCCACCCCATTCTGTCAAATAGTAACAGATAGGTGTTGCCAATCACTAAAATGGTGATTGGGGCTGGAAATAACTTATGGCTTAATGGTAATCTTGATGACAATTATAGTAGTGAGTTTTTGGGTTTTGGGGCTCTCTTTGGAGCTTTCTCTCTTGGAGTTTTTTGGTTTTGGGAGGCTCTCTCGGGAGTATGGGTTTCGTGGCTCTCTTGGAACTCTCTCTCTTGGAGTTTTTGGTTTCTTTTGTACTCTTGTTTCCGTCTGTTCTGAAAGATAGAATTGTTAAGATTTGTCCCTTTATGGCTCGTGTGCCTCGTCTGCTGCGATGATGTGCGAGTACCAGAGCATCGCACACATGCCACACATCACGACATTTTGGGATTAGGGATGTTTTCAACATCTGATGGGTTGTGGCAACCTCCAGATGTAGATTGTAGAGTGATGTCAAGGATAAGGAGTGATGTCAAAGATAAAGAGTGGTGTCAAGGATAAAGAGTGGTGTCAAGGATAAAGAGTGGTGTCAAGGATAAAGAGTGGTGTCAAGGATTGTAAAGTGGTGTCAAGGACTGTGGAGTGGTGTCAAGGATAAGGAGTGGTGTCAAGGATAAAGAGTGGTGTCAAGGATAAAGAGTGGTGTCAAGGATAAAGAGTGGTGTCAAGGATAAAGAGTGGTGTCAAGGATTGTAGAGTGATGTCAAGGATAAAAAGTGATGTCAAAGATAAGGAGTGATGTCAAGGATTGTGGAGTGATGTCAAGGATAAGGAGTGATGTCAAGGATACAGAGTGGTGTCAAGGATTGTAGAATGGGTCCAGGATAAAGAGTGGTGTCAAGGATAATGAGTGGTGTCAAGGATTTTAGAGTGGTGTCAAGGATTGTAAAGTGATGTCAAGGATAACGAGTGATGTCAAGGATTGTAGAGTGGTGTCAAGGACTCTGGAGTGGTGTCAAGGATACAGAGTGGTGTCAAGGATTGTAGAGTGGTGTCAAGGACTGTGGAGTGGTGTCAAGGATAAGGAGTGGTGTCAAGGCTAAGGAGTGGTGTCAAGGATAAAGAGTGGTGTCAAGGATTGCAAGTGATGTCAAGGATAAGAAGTGATGTCAAAGATAAGGAGTGATGTCAAGGATTGTAAAGTGATGTCAAGGATAAGAAGTGATGTCAAAGATAAGGATTGATGTGAAGGATTGTTTAGGATTGTAAAGTGATGTCAAGGATAAAGAGTGATGTCAAGGATACAGAGTGGTGTCAAGGATAGTGGAGAGGTGTCAAGGACTGAGGAGTGGTGTCAAGGATATAGAGTGGTGTCAAGGATTGTAGAGTGATGTCAAGGATAAGAAGTGATGTCAAAGATAAGGAGTGATATCAATGATTGTAAAGTGATGTCAAGGATAAGGAGTGGTGTCAAGGATAAAGAGTGGTGTCAAGGACTCTGGAGTTGTGTCAAGGATACAGAGTGGTGTCAAGGATAAGAAGTGATATCAAGGATAAAGAGTGGTGTCAAGGATAAAGAGTGGTGTCAAGGATAAAGAGTGGTGTCAAGGACTGTGGAGTGGTGTAAGCACTCTCTGAGCAGAACCGTAGTGACTGAATTTACAAGTGTAAGTAGCTTTGTAGGAGTGTGACTTCATACCACGTGATTACCATATAAGGATAATAAGGTGGTGTGACGTCATGTCACGTGATAGAGTTAAAGTACAAGCATTCTCTGAGCAGAACCGTAGTGACTGAATTAACAAGTGTAAGTAGCTTTGTAGGAGTGTGAATTCATACCACGTGATAAACCATATAAGGATAATAAGGTGGTGTGACGTCATGTCACGTGATAGAGCAAGTACAAGCATTCTCTGAGCAGAACTGTAGTGACTGAATTTACAAGTGTAAGAAGCCAGGAGTTTGACTTCATACCACGTGATTACTTCATATAAGGATAATCGGGTGTGTGACGTCATGTCACGTGATAGAGCAAAATACAACACTCTCTGAGCAGAACCGTAGTGACTGGAATTTCATAAGTGTAAGTAGCTTTGTAGGAGTTTGACTTCATACCGTGATTAACATATAAGGATTAATCGTGGTGTGACGTCATGTCACGTGATAGAGTTAAAATACAAGCACTCTCTGAGCAGAACCGTAGTGACTGAATTTACAACTGTAAGTGTAGTGTAGGAGTGTGACTTCATACCACGTGATTACCATATAAGGATAATCGGTGGTGCGACGTCATGTCACGTGATAGAGTAAAAATACAAGCACTCTCTGAGCAGAACCGTAGTGACAGGTGCATACTAGGATTTACTTGTGTAAAGGAGCAATCAGTTCATAGATGGGTCAGTCATATTCATGTGTCTCAATATGTGTCCCCTTACGTTCCAAAATTTCTTGTCAAAACTATTTCTCAAAAATACATCACATCCTCAGAGTTGCATAGTCTATATAATACCATGACAATAAATTATTTTCTGAACTACTCTATTATGTCAATATGTAGGTTCCCCGTTAACAGTAAATTAAAGATCCCAGATACACTTAGAATTTAGAAATTAAACCAACAAATGTGCTGACCTGCGTGAAGTTCGAGAAGAGTAAATGTGTCAACATAGTTTTGTCATGATTGGTTATTCCAACGGAACACTACGATTGCCAATATCGGAACAATGAGTGGGAGGTGAGTGACGGCTAGTGTGTGCACCGTAATTCCCATCGATACTTTGGGATGAGGGGCCACTAATAATGGCTAATCCTAAACATTGACATACCTTCAAGACACACCGCTCTTCAATGATCTTTTTAGATCGAAAAATGAATTTAAATGGTTCGTCGGCCGCACCTCATTTTTAAACGAAATATGGTCATATCTCAGCTACCTATGGGGTAAAAATTACCAGAGAAACGGGCAAATTCCTATTTTCTTGTTTTAAACGCGACACAATCAAAATGAATTGGACTCTGTTCATTCTTCTGTGATTTGATCTACTGCTGCAGCATGTTCATGATGCTCTGCTTAACTTAATTAGGGCTCGCTCGCACTCCGCGAGTAGTCACGTGATTAGCCTGTACTGGCCCGAGTCACGTGGGTAGTTAGGGAGGTGGGAACTGCGGCGTTGTTTGTGTTTCGAGGATCCACGCAGTGTACAAGGCGAGATAATGTTTCGATTGCCTCATAATCCTACCAATTCCCGCATAGGATAAACTGACGGTTCAACAACATTAACATACCACATTGAGCTCTGATAGTGATGTCATCTCGTCCACATATTTATCGGTATCCAGTGCACATATTCGAATACACTCGAGAGTACTGTAACTGTAAATGTCAGCTATCATAGGTAAAATTGTAATATGGGAAAAGTCAAACTAAACGACATTCAGTAAAACTAAAATGAATAAATTATAAATGGATTCAATGATTCAAATTAAACTGACTGAGACTCCACTGGACGGCTCCAAAAAAGACTGCACTTCACTCGACTCGACTCGTCGAGTCGATTCGTCGAGTCGAGTCGAGTCGTCGAATCGAGTTGTCGAGTCGAGTCGAGTCGAGTCGAGTCGAGGAGTCAAGTCGTGGAGTCAAGTCGTCGATTCGAGTCGTCGAGTCAACTCGTCGAGTCGATTCGTCGAGTCGAGTCGAGTCGAGTCGAGTCGAGTCGTCGAGTCGAGTCGTCGAGTCGAGTCGTCGAGTCGAGTCGTCGAGTCGAGTCGTCGAGTCGTCGAGTCGTCGAGTCGTCGAGTCGAGTCGTCGAGTCGTCGAGTCGTCGAGTCGAGTCGTCGAGTCGAGTCGTCGAGTCGAGTCGTCGAGTCGTCGAGTCGAGTCGTCGAGTCGTCGAGTCGTCGAGTCGTCGAGTCGTCGAGTCGTCGAGTCGTCGAGTCGAGTCGAGTCGTCGAGTCGAGTCGAGTCGTCGAATCGTCGAGTCGAGTCGTCGAGTCGTCGAGTCGAGTCGTCGAGTCCGGAAATTCCGAGCATCACAGTTTAGAGCTGAAGGGGAGGAAGGACATAGAATTCAAAAGAAGTGGAGGACTAGTGGGAGAGTAAAATCTTGATGCTAAAGTGACTAATGTTGGTTTAAAGGACAAATATTGGTTTGTTAAATATACAACTGCTAAAATCTTTGGTGTTATAAGAGATAAACTATTAAATAAAATATGGGACAAGATTAAAATAGAAGGAATAGGGTAGGCATCTCCCTACTTCAGTCCCCTATCCACACTCACTACCATGCAAGTCGTAACAAAAGCAGCCCCAAGTGAGTAGACTAAGCCGACGGATCCGAAGTCCGATTGACAAGGGGGTTTACGCATCCGTTTATGGACACTCGCGCCGCTATCCCATACCCAACACACTGAATCAGTGTGCTGCTTACCCACCGGTTCGCTGAGATATGGGGAAGTTGACTTAGAGTCTGGCGCTCCAACAAATGCACAACCGCATGGCAACGAGCATGAAAACCAAAGGGAAAAAAACCTATCTCACTCTATCTAAAATAAAATTATCATCTAAAATGTGATATTTTTGAAAAACACGGCTATTTTTCCTAAGGCAACGTTTAATGATATTTAAAGGCCCCCGACCGAGAAATTTCAAATTTTAATTTTCCATTTTTTATGGTGGAATGTGTTCTTATAGGTGAAATATCAACAATAACAGCGAAAATCCGGTTTCTATATGATGCTCCAAGCCGCTAATAGCTAATTTAGTTACGAAATTCCTCAAAGGGCAGCAGAATTTTCCCTGTATTACGGCGGATATTTCTTCGTACGTGATGATGATACGTATCACATTACAGTGCATGTTACGTGTTATTCTAACAAAATATATATAGGGCAACAGTGGATATTCATACGGCAAATTAAAATGCAATTATATATCGGTAAAAATGGTTTTACATACTCGGCAACCATTTTATCATTTAGACAACGTTTTGACCGACTCACCAAAAAAACTTTGGTCAAAATTGATTGTTCAGAAGTCTTATTATGAGGCGTCAAAGATTGCCGTTTATTCAAATTATGGTATGTAAACATGAATTCTCTGCTGCCCTACCTATTTTCAATCGCTCATAGCAGCTAAACTAATTAGAGTTAGAGGGTGGGACAAAGTACATTCTTCTTCACGCCCTAAGATCTATAGAATTAGCCAAAGTCAAAATTTTGCGTTCGGGGGCCTTTAAAAGATTTGAATGTTCGTAACCTCTTTCAACTAACTTTTGAAAGACTTTTTTAAGATTAAATATGAAGGATTCGAATTCGGTGCAAATGTTGCCATATCTAAGAATTTGACTAAAGAAAACATTATGGCCTACTTCTAGGGGAATAGGGGGAATATTACTTTGTGGAAAGGTTGAATATAAACGTGTTATTCTGAGTTTTTTGTAGTATTACTCCACCCTTTTGGTATTATTGCACACTTTTACCATGTTATTCAACTCTTACACTGGTAAGAACATAGGCATAGCAGGAGAACTGTATTTAGACGAGTGTTGGCATGAAAAATTACAAAAAGACATAACAATTAGCATCATGGACCATGGTAACACGTATGAAGTGAATAAATTGGACATCCTGACCGGTTATGATACATTGGCTCTCCCAGTCCCCCAACTTGCCAGCCCAATTAAAATTTATTTGATTATTCTTGCAATCTTACCACTTAATTAATGGTTGTTTTCAAGAAAAGGTGCTCAATTGAAATCAAAGACTGAGGGAGCTTTTGCCATAGCTAATTTCATCAATAATTGCCAGCTGGATAAATTGCAGCTCGGCCATCCTAAGCGATTTACAAATGAATAACATTCAGGAATCGGACAGCTATGAAATTGTTTGCTGCGTTGACTTGATGCAGAGCGAAACGTTCACTATTTGTGCGCTAAGAATGCGCGCAATCCTCAGATCCGCGGATTAACAGTGATCATAGGTAAAACGTTCGAAATTTTATGGTGCAGGTGTACCTACTGTTTACTGTGTAGTGGAATCTGAATACATTTAAAGGGCGTGGTCATTTAAGGCGTGGTCCTACCACTTGCAACATGGGGCAGTACCCCAAGGCATCAAACTAGCATATCCTGTTGAGAAACCTTCTACAAGGGCATGTGCATACTCATCTTGGGCTAGCTACTAGAGTATAATAAGTACACATCATAATTTCTACCACTAATTTCTACCAGGTAGATCAAAACAGAAGAGGAGACTATAAAGCATCAATCTGAGGAACATAAGTGCACACGCAGTACACACTACACAGTACACACTACACAGCTATACACAATTTTTTGTCCCCAAGTTAACCTAATCAGTGCATGTTACTGAATGTAGGTGAAATATCCAGATGAAGATAATGTTATCCAAACAAAGGGCCGGATTACACAACCGTTTAAGGTCAACCTTAAGCCCTAGGTGCTCCTTAAAACGGCCAAAACTCCAGTTTAAGGTCCACCTTAAAATTCCGTATTACCCAATGTGCTCCTTTAAGGCGATTTTAAGGTGCTCCTTAGCGAGATCGAACACTGGTGTCAAGTGTTGAACGTAGGTACCTACGTAAGTACGTACAGTGTTGATTGATTGATTGAAAACCCTCCGTGGAGGGGTGCCGCTTTTATGGGCAAAGAAAGGTATTAGGTACCTATTTTACAATCATATTATTTGAATATATGGTAACAATGGGTGGTATGCATAACTAGGGAATCTCTTATTTAAGAGAAACCCTAAACTTATAAGGCAAAGTCCTTACGCATAAGGCATTTTCCTTATCCATAAGGACTTTGCTTTATGCCTAAGGCAATTGCTTTATGTATAAGGGAAACAGTGCGAATTCATATTTGATTAATCAAATTACGTCTGTAAGAGTTGATAGGGGTATGTTATGAGTTGACTGGGGTGTGTTATGAGTTGATAGGGGTGGGTTATGAGTTGATAGGGGTATGTTATGCGTTGACTGGGGTGTATTATGAGTTGATAGGGGTGGGTTATGAGTTGATGTTATGGGTTGATGGGGTTGATTGGGGTGTGTTATGAGTTGATAGGGGTATGTTATGAGTTGTCTGGGTGTGTGTTATGAGTTGACTGGGGTGTGTTATGAGTTGATAGGGGTGGGTTATGAGTTGATAGGGGTATGTTATGAGTTGACTGGGGTGTTTTATGAGTTGATAGGGGTGGGTTAGGAGTTGATATGGGGGGACCATGTTATTTTTTAGTTTTTTGATTTTTTGGGTTATGAGTTGATAAAAAATGGGTTATGAGTTGATTGGGGTATGGGGGCGGGGACCATGTTTTTTTGTATTTTTTTGTATTTTTTGTCCAACCATTTTTTGTCCAACTTCCAAAAATAGGGAAATTTGGACATTTTGGACAAAAAATTAAAAAATACAAAAAGATAAAATTCAAAATACTGAGCCTCTGTAAATGAGGTAATCCTGTGACAAAAGCCACCTAAAAAAACCAAAAAATCAATCAAATTCGAAAACCAAAATAATCTGAGATGATCCAATCCTTAACCCTGTTTACCTCTCACCAGTGACCAAAACCCTAGCTATAATCCTAATCGAGGCCGTAACCTGTCTGTAAGTCTGTAGACTACCTATAACTATAAACTTATAAGGTATTGCGACTTGAAATGTCGTGCTCAGATAAAACGTACATTCACCTCTAATTTCTCTAAATAGTATTTTTGAGGACATCCATATGGTTAATTTCCACCATGAATCAGAGTGTGTCTGATTCATTCGATTTCACTCGATTTTGATGACCAAAAACCTAATTTCCGAGCCTTAGCATGAAATTTCTAAATTTCAAGATAAGACCCGAAATATTAAAAATTGCTGAAAATTTTTTGATCATAATTAGTACCGATCACAATTTAATTCGCAATTCGTCATAACAATTAATACACATCATAATTTCTACTCTCAGTGCTAAGGTGCAGCTTTTTGCAAGGTGTTTGAGGCCCACATATTATCTGGTAGATCGCATTCTCAATTCTCAGTGAGCTGCAATCACGAATATTTCAAACTTTTTGAAATTGGACACTGGCCTTTTTTTGTTTCGTGACGTCATGCCACTTGGCCTGTCACATGACTCTCCGGTTGTCGCACATTCGTCCAAGAAAACCCATAACAATTTATTCAAACTTATTCAAACTTAATTCAAATTTCAAACTGAATGGAAGGATCCTTTCACTAGCTCACTTGTATTCGGAAATTTGCCCCGAATAACACATAATCACACAGAGCGGTTACACAAGAGTGACATGGCTATTGGTTGGTATTGCGGAACAGCACCATTGTTTATTTTGACAAGGACTCAAGTTATGGATCCAATTACGCGATATTCGTACGGAAACAATGGCATTCCATCTCACACCCCACTAAGACAGATCATTCGATTATTTTTATCTACATACTACAGTACAGGAATGTATGAAATTAGAAATAAATATGAAATTAGAAATAATTTATATGTTAATAATAACTGCCTTTTGATTTAGGTGTAACGCATATGTGTGCAGATCGCTCGATACGGAGGGCTCGATAACCTTACATACTAACAATTGCGCGCGCAACTCTTTTAAACAGTAACTTACTGTATAAAAGAGTTGCGCGCGCAATTGTTAGTATGTAAGGTTATCGAGCCCTCCGTATCGAGCGATCTGCACACATTATATGCGTAAATATTATTGTTATTACAGGGCCAAAATTAATTAACTGCCTATTGGACGAGAAGCAGATAAGTTTTACATGCACAATATGCATTGATACCATGATAGTAAGCAGAAATTTCATAATACTATGTAATACACTTACCCCTAGCGCTTCCTAAGAAGCGCACTCTACCTACCTACCAACCTACCTACTACCCCGACGGCCGACCTAACATGTGTTTTTTAATCTACCAACCACATTCACAGCTTAAAAGGGCTGTAATTCATCAGATCAATCCATGTCCCCATACTGTTAGTAGGCAAAAATGTAGAGTTTATTAGATTTGAAACGATCTGTTGTTGATAGTATGAACGAGATACAACCGAATTATAACTTTCTAAAGCTGTCCATAGAATGTCCCCAATGTCAAAAGCTTCCTAGATTTATGATCATTTTTTTGTATTTTTTTGTATTTAATTGTATTTTTTTGTATTTTTTTGTCCAACCATTTTTTTGTCCAACTTCAAAAAATAGGGTACACTTTGGACAAAAAATACAAAAAAAACATGGTCCCCGCCCCGGTATGTTATGAGTTGATAGGGGTATGTTATGAGTTGACTGGGGTGTGTTATGAGTTGATAGGGGTGTGTTATGAGTTGATAGGGGTATGTTATGAGTTGACTGGGGTGTGTTATGAGTTGACTGGGGTGTGTTATGAGTTGATAGGGGTGGGTTATGAGTTGATAGGGGTATGTTATGAGTTGACTGGGGTGTGTTATGAGTTGATAGGGGTGGGTTAGGAGTTGATAGGGGTATGTTATGAGTTCATAGGGGTGGGTTATGAGTTGATAGGGGTGGGCTATGAGTTGATAGGGGCATGTTATGAGTTGACTGGGGTGTGTTATGAGTTGATAGGGGTGGGTTATGAGTTGATAGGGGTATGTTAGGAGTTGATAGGGGTGGGTTATGAGTTGATAGGGGTGGGCTATGAGTTGATAGGGGTATGTTGTGAGTTGACTGGGGTGTGTTATGAGTTGACTGGAGTAGTGGAGTGTGTTATGAGTTAATAGGGGTATGTTATGAGTTGACTGGGGTGTGTTATGAGTTGATAGGGTTGGGTTATGAGTTGATAGGGGTATGTTATGAGTTGATAGGGGTGGGTTATGAGTTGACTGGGGTGTATTATGAGTTGACTGGGTGTGTTATGAGTTGACTGGGGTATCTTATGCGTTGACTGGGGTGTATTATGAGTTGATAGGGGTGGGTTATGAGTTGATAGGGGTGGGTTATGAGTTGATTTGGGTATGTTATGAGTTGATAGGGGTATGTTATGAGTTGACTGGGGTGTGTTATGAGTTGATAGGGGTATGTTATGAGTTGATAGGGGTGGGTTATGAGTTGATAGGGGTGGGTTATGAGTTGATAGGGGTATGTTATGAGTTGACTGGGGTGTGTTATGAGTTGATAGGGGTGGGTTAGGAGTTGATAGGGGTATTTTATGAGTTGATAGGGGTGGGTTATGAGTTGATAGGGGTGGGTTATGAGTTGATTGGGGTATGTTATGAGTTGATAGGGGTATGTTATGAGTTGACTGGGGTGTGTTATGAGTTGACTGGGGTGTGTTATGAGTTGATAGGGGTGGGTTATGAGTTGATAGGGGTATGTTATGAGTTGACTGGGGTGTGTTATGAGTTGATAGGGGTGGGTTAGGAGTTGATAGGGGTATGTTATGATTTGATAGGGGTGGGTTATGAGTTGATAGGGGTGGGCTATGAGCTGATAGGGGCATGTTATGAGTTGACTGGGGTGTGTTATGAGTTGATAGGGGTGGGTTATGAGTTGATAGGGGTATGTTAGGAGTTGATAGGGGTGGGTTATGAGTTGATAGGGGTGGGTTATGAGTTGATAGGGGTATGTTATGAGTTGATATGGGTGGGTTATGAGTTGATAGGGGTGGGTTATGAGTTGATTGGGGTATGTTATGAGTTGATAGGGGTATGTTATGAGTTAATAGGGGTATGTTATGAGTTGACTGGGGTGTGTTATGAGTTGATAGGGTTGGGTTATGAGTTGATAGGGGTATGTTATGAGTTGATAGGGGTGGGTTATGAGTTGACTGAGGTATGTTATGAGTTGATAGGGGTATGTTATAAGTTGATAGGGGTATGTTATGAGTTAATAGGGGTATGTTATGAGTTGACTGGGGTGTGTTATGAGTTGATAGGGTTGGGTTATGAGTTGATAGGGGTATGTTATGAGTTGATAGGGGTGGGTTATGAGTTGACTGGGGTATGTTATGAGTTGATAGGGGTATGTTATGAGTTAATAGGGGTATGTTATGAGTTGACTGGGGTGTGTTATGAGTTGATAGGGTTGGGTTATGAGTTGATAGGGGTATGTTATGAGTTGATAGGGGGGGTTAGGAGTTGATAGGGGTATGTTATGAGTTCATAGGGGTGGGTTATGAGTTGATAGGGGTGGGCTATGAGTTGATAGGGGCATGTTATGAGTTGACTGGGGTGTGTTATGAGTTGATAGGGGTGGGTTATGAGTTGATAGGGGTATGTTAGGAGTTGATAGGGGTGGGTTATGAGTTGATAGGGGTGGGTTATGAGTTGATAGGGGTATGTTGTGAGTTGACTGGGGTGTGTTATGAGTTGACTGGAGTGTGTTAAGAGTTAATAGGGGTATGTTATGAGTTGACTGGGGTGTGTTATGAGTTGATAGGGTTGGGTTATGAGTTGATAGGGGTATGTTATGAGTTGATAGGGGTGGGTTATGAGTTGACTGGGGTGTATTATGAGTTGACTGGGTGTGTTATGAGTTGACTGGGGTATCTTATGCGTTGACTGGGGTGTATTATGAGTTGATAGGGGTGGGTTATGAGTTGATAGGGGGTTATGGGTTATGTTATGAGTTGAAAGGGGTATGTTATGAGTTGACTGGGGTGTGTTATGAGTTGATAGGGGTGAGTTGATAGGGGTGTTATGAGTTGATAGGGGTAGATGGGTTATGAGTTGATAGGGGTATGTTATGAGTTGACTGGGGTGTGTTATGAGTTGATAGGGGTGGGTTAGGAGTTGAGAGGGGTATGCTAAGAGTTGATAGGGGTGTGTTATTGGTTGATTGGGGTATGTTATGAGTTGATACTTCCGTAGGGGTTTGTTATGGGTTGAGAGGGGTGTGTTATGAGTTTACAGGGGTGTGTTATGAGTTGATAGGGGTGTGTTATGAGTTGATAGGGGTGTGTTAGGAGTTGACTGGGGTGTGTTATGAGTTGATAGGGGTGGGTTAGGAGTTGATAGGGGTATGTTATGAGTTGATAGGGGTGGGTTATGAGTTGATAGGGGTGGGTTATGAGTTGATAGGGGTATGTTATAAGTTGACTGGGGTGTATTATGAGTTGACTGGGTGTGTTATGAGTTGATAGGGGTGGGTTATGAGTTGATAGGGGTGGGTTATGAGTTGATTGGGGTATGTTATGAGTTGATAGGGGTATGTTATGAGTTGACTGGGGTGTGTTATGAGTTGATAGGGGTATGTTATGAGTTGATAGGGGTGGGTTATGAGTTGATAGGGGTGGGTTATGAGTTGATAGGGGTATGTTATGAGTTGACTGGGGTGTGTTATGAGTTGATAGGGGTGGGTTAGGAGTTGATAGGGGTATGTTATGAGTTGATAGGGGTGGGTTATGAGTTGATAGGGGTGGGTTAGGAGTTGATAGGGGTATGTTATGAGTTGATCGGGGTGGGTTATGAGTTGATTGGGGTATGTTATGAGTTGATAGGGGTATGTTATGAGTTGATTGGGGTATGTTATGAGTTAACTGGGGTGTGTTATGTAGCTAGGTGAAAAATTCCAACGGCATTCGACTCAGCGCTCAAAAATACATGGGGGTAGATTGTTAGTTGTGACGATAGGGCCAAAAAATCGGCCTTTTTCGGCCCTCAGGAGGCCCAATTTCAAAGGCTCGTGGAGTCCAGGTGCAACCACTAAACCACGATATTTTATACAACATCAATAGCCAGTCGACCATACTACAATAAACAGTTACTTCAAAACCGACGGCAACCTCATCCAAAATGCTAAAAATGACGTAAAATCGAAATAATGAAATTTTTGGGGCCGAAAACTCGACATCGAGTTTTCACTTGTTTCTAGACTGGAATTTCACGAAACACGGAGAAATGAAAGAATTCTTGACCTAGCTCAACGGGAAGTACCCGAAAATTAACTCTAAAGTAGGCCGGATTTTTCCGCCATAATCGGCCGAAAATGGAATTCGCCCAAAATTTGGTATAAAATTTTAGAAAACAAACTAAGGTGGCCCAATCAACTCATAACCCACCCCTATCAACTCATAACTCACCCCAATCTACTCATAACCCACCCCAATCAACTCATAACCCACCCCTTTCCACTCATAACCCATCCCAATCAACTCATTACCCACCCTAATCCACTCATAAGTAAGCCTATCACACCCCTAAGTAAGCCTATCACACTCTTAAGTTAGCCTATCACACCCTTGAGTAAGCCTATCACACTCCTAAGTTAGCCTATCACACTCTTTACATAGCTAACTTAGGTGTGATAGGCTTACTCAAGGGTGTGATAGGCTAACTTAAGGTGTGATAGGCTTGCCAGGGGGGTGTGATAGGCTTACTTATGAGTGGATTAGGGTGGGTAATGAGTTGATTGGGATGGGTTATGAGTGGAAAGGGGTGGGTTATGAGTTGATTGGGGTGGGTTATGAGTAGATTGGGGTGAGTTATGAGTTGATAGGGGTGGGTTATGAGTTGATTGGGCCACCTTAGTTTGTTTTCTAAAATTTTATACCAAATTTTGGGCGAATTCCATTTTCGGCCGATTATGGCGGAAAAATCCGGCCTACTTTAAAATTTTCGGGTACTTCCCGTTGAGCTAGGTCAGAATTCTTTCATTTCTCCGTGTTTCGTGAAATTCCAGTCTAGAAACAAGTGAAAACTCGATGTCGAGTTTTCGGCCCCAAAAATTTCATTATTTCGATTTTACGTCATTTTAGCATTTTGGATGAGGTTGCCGTCGGTTTTGAAGTGACTGTTTATTGTAGTATGGCCGACTGGCTATTGATGTAGTATAGAATATCGTGGTTTAGTGGTAGCACCAGGACTCCACGGGCCTTTGAAATTGGGCCTCCTGAGGGCCGAAAAAGGCCGATTTTATGCCCTTTTGTCACAAATAACATCTGCCCCCATGTATTTTTGAGCGCTGAGTCGAATGCCGTTGGAATTTTCACCTAGCTACTTAACACACCCCAGTTAACTCATAACATACCCTATCAACTCATAACATACCCCTATCAACTCATAACATACCCCAATCAACTCATAACCCACCCCGATCAACTCATAACATACCCCTATCAACTCATAACACACCCCTATCAACTCATAACCCACCCCTATCAACTCATAACATACCCCTATCGCTCTAACCCACCCCTATCAACTCATAACACACCCCAGTCAACTCATAACATACCCTATCAACTCATAACCCACCCTATCAACCCCTATCAACTCATAACATACCCCTATCAACTCATAACACACCCCAGTCAACTCATAACATACCCCCTATCAACTCATAACATACCCCAATCAACTCATAAACCCACCCCTCAACACACCCCTATCAACTCATAACACACCCCTCAACTCATAATACACCCCAGTCAACTCATAACATACCCCTCTCAACTCATAACACACCCCTATCAACTCATAACCCACCCTATCAACTCATAACACACCCCTATCAACTCATAACACACCCCTATCAACTCATAACACACCCCCATCAACTCATAACATACCCTATCAACTCATAACACACCCCTATCAACTCATAACACACCCCAGTCAACTCACAACACACCCCATCAACTCATAACACACCCCTATCAACTCATAACATACCCCAGTCAACTCATAACCCTCTATCAACTCATAACATACCCTATCAACTCATAACACACCCCTATCAACTCATAACACCCCTATCAACTCATAACATACCCTAGTCAACTCATAACACACCCCAGTCAACTCATAACATACCCCTTTCAACTCATAACATACCCCAATCAACTCATAACCCCTATCAACTCATAACACACCCTATCAACTCATACACCCCAGTCAACTCATAACATACCCCAGTCAACTCATAACATACACACCCCAGTCAACTCATAACCCACCCCTATCAACTCATAACATACTATCAACTCATAACATACCCCTATCAACTCATAACACACCCCTATCAACTCGCCATACCCCTATCAACTCAACACACCCCAGTCAACTCATAACATACCCAGTCAACTCACAACACCCTATCAACTCATAACCCACCCCTATCAACTCATAACCCACCCTATCAACTCATAACATACCCCAGTCAACTCATAACCCACCCCTATCAACTCATAACACCCCCCATCAACTCATAACATACCCTATCAACTCATAACACACCCTATCAACTCCAACCCCTATCAACTCATAACATACCCCCATCAACTCATAACCCACCCCTATCAACTCATAACATACCCCAGTCAACTCATAACATACCCTCAACTCATAACATACCCCTATCAACTCATAACACCCCAGTCAACTCACATACCCCTATCAACTCATAACATACCCTATCAACTCATAACATACCCCTATCAACTCATAACACCCCCAGTCAACTCATAACATACCCCATTCAACTCATAACACACCCTATCAACTCATAACATACCCCTATCAACTCATAACATACCCCATCAACTCATAACATACCCCTATCAACTCATAACATACCCCTATCAACTCATAACACACCCTATCAACTCATAACACACCCCAGTCAACTCATAACATACCCCAGTCAACTCATAACATACCCCTATCAACTCATAACACACCCCAGTCAACTCATAACACACCCCAGGCGACTCATAACCCACCCCTATCAACTCATAAACCACCCCAGTCAACTCATAACATACCCCTATCAACTCATAACACACCCCTATGAACTCATAACACACCCTATCAACATAACACACCCCAGTCAACTCATAACATACCCCTATCAACTCATAACATACCCCTATCAACTCATAACACACCCCAAGTCAACTCATAACATACCCTATCAACTCATAACACACCCCAGTCAACTCAACTAACACACCCCTATCAACTCATAACCCACCCCTATCAACTCATAACACACCCCAGTCAACTCATAACATACCCCTATCAACTCATAACACACCCCTATCAACTCATAACATACCCCAGTCAACTCATAACATACCCCTATCAACTCATAACACACCCCTATGAACTCTAAACATACCCCAGTCAACTCACAACACCCCCTATCAACTCATAACATACCCCTATGAACTCATAACCCACCCCTATCAACTCATCAACTACACCCCATCAACTCATAACACCCCTATCAACTCCATAACACCCCTATCAACTCATAACATACCCCTATCAACTCATAACACACCCCTACAACCCTAACATACAACTCATAACACACCCCATCACTCATAACATACCCCTATGAACTCATAACCCACCCCTATCAACTCATCAGTTCATCACACACCCCTATCAACTCATAACACACCCCAGTCAACTCATAACATACCCCTATCAACTCATAACACACCCAAGTCAACTCATAACACACCCCAGGCGACTCATAACCCACCCGTATCAACTCATAACCCACCCCAGTCAACTCATAACCCACCCCAGTCAACTCATAACATACCCCTATGAACTCATAACACACCCCTATCAACTCATAACACACCCCAGTCAACTCATAACACACCCCTATCAACTCTTAACATACCCCAGTCAACTCATAACACACTGCTGTCAACTCATAACATACCCAAATCAACTCATAACACACCCCAGGCGACTCATAACCCACCCCTATCAACTCATAACCCACCCCAGTCAACTCATAACATACCCCTATGAACTCATAACACACCCCTATCAACTGTTACCATACCCCAGTCAACTCATAACACACCCCTATCAACTGTTACCATACCCCAGTCAACTCATAACACACTGCTGTCAACTCATAACATACCCAAATCAACTCATAACACACCCCTATCAACTCTTACAGACATAATTTGAATAATCAAATATGAATTCGCACTGTTTCCCTTATACATAAAGCATTTGCCTTAGGCATAAAGCAAAGCCCTTATGGATAAGGAAAATGCCTTATGCGTAAGGACTTTGCCTTATAAGTTTAGAGTTTCTCTTAAATAAGAGATTCCCTAGTTATGCATACCACCCATTGTTCACGTATTTCTTATCAATTCCTTCAACTCATCGACGTGAACTCAACGGCTGAAATACAGAAACTGACATCAAGTTTACGTGTTTCTATCGCATCTGAACTTGTTTCGATGTAATCAAGTCGAATGACCTATGCAAATATAAATTTCTTGAAATCCCTAATTTCTAGAAAACATCCACGTGAACTTACGTGCTTCACAATTTCATCGTAGCTTTCTCATTCCTATTTATTGAGGCATTGAGAAACTATTATCACTTCGTCATTGTATCACCATATAGGGCTACATTCTAAATTTTCGGTCTTAAACGTAATTTCAAGCATTTGGCAGTTACATTTTTAGAAGCCTCCTGTGACAAAAATTTTCGACCGATCGCCTTAAATTGAGAACTCCTCTATTGCTAAATCTCTAGGTCTAAAAGCAATTATGTGTATCGAAGTAAAACACAATCTGGCGAAAACTCTCTGAGTTACAGATGTTCGGGGGTGGCCGACATATTTTTTTGTTTTTTTGTTTTTTTGTTTTTGTTTTTCAAAAATCACATTTACCTTAACAAAAAAAAAAAAAAAATAAAAAAAAAAACAAAAAACAAAAAACAAAAAAAATACAAAACAAAAAACAAAAAAACAAAAAAACAAAAATACAAAACATAAAAAACAAAAAAAACAAAAAAACATAAAAAACAAAAAAACAAAAAAACAAAAACAAAAAAACAAAAAACATGAAATACAAAAATACAAAAATTACAAAATAGATTAAAAAACAAATAAAAGAGTAAATATAATACTATTGATACATCAAGTTATTAAGGTTGGCGTAGTAACCTTCTGCTGAATTGAGTGTGGAAAATCCATTTTCACATTCATTTTGTCAGTTCGAGCCCACATAACCAAACCTTATTCTAACTCGGAACAAACAACATTGGTCACGTATTTCTTATCAATTCCTTCAACTCATCGACGTGAACTCAACGGCTGAAATACAGAAACTGACATCAAGTTTACGTGTTTCTATCGCATCTGAACTTGTTTCAAGGTAATCAAGTCGAATGACCTATGCAAATATAAATTTCTTGAAATCCCTAATTTCTAGAAAACATCCACGTGAACTTACGTGCTTCACAATTTCATCGGAGATTTCTCATTCCTATTTATTGAGGCATTGAGAAACCATTATCACTTCGTCATTGTATCACCGAATAGGGCTACATTCTAAAGTTTCGGTCTTAAACGTAATTTCAAGCATTTGGCAGTTACATTTTAGAAGCCTCCTGCGACAAAAATTTTCGACCGATCGCCTTAAATTGAGAACTCCTCTATTGCTAAATCTCTAGGTCTAAAAGCAATGTGTATCGAAGTAAAACACAATCTGGCGAAAACTCTCTGAGTTACAGATGTTCACTGTTCAGAGTAGGGAAAATAGCGTTCTATCGCAAAATACTTTATTACAGTGGTTTCACTTGATTTTGAAGACGACACCACAGCAGCAAAATGGGCACAAACCAAATTCCCTTTCATATTTTTTGTATTTTTTTGGTTTTCATGTTTTTGGTTTTTATGTTTTTGTTTTTGTATTTTTTGTTTTTTATTGTATTTTTGTTTTTATTGTTTTTTTTGTTTTTATGTTTTTATGTTTTTGTAACTTTTTGTTTTTGTTTTTTGTTTTTTGTTTTTATGTTTTTTTGTATTTTTTGTATTTTTGTATTTTTTGTATTTTTTGTTTTTCTTTGTTTTATTTGTTTTTTGTTTTTTGTTTTTTGTTTTTTCAGAAAACAACATTTACCTTAACAAAAAACAAAAAAAACAAAAATAAATCGACCCCCTCCTTGACACCACTGTACAATCCTTGACACCACTCTTTATCCTTGACATCACTCCTTATCCTTGACATCACTCTACAATCCTTGACACCACTCATTATCCTTGACACCACTCAACAGTCCTTGACACCAGTCACCACTCTACAATCCTTGACACCACTCTTTATCCTTGACATCACTCTACAATCTTTGACACCACTCATTATCCTTGACACCACAACTTATCCTTGACATCACTCTACAATCCTTGACAGCACTCTTTATCCTTGACATCACTCCTTATCCTTGACACCACTGTACAATCCTTGAAACCACTCTTTATCCTTGACATCACTATAAAGTCCTTGACACCACTCTTTATCCTTGACACCACTCTTTATCCTTGACACCACTCTTTATCCTTGACACCACTCTTTATCCTTGACACCACTCTACAATCCTTGACACCACTCTTTATCCTTGACATCACTCCTTATCCTTGACACCACTCCACAATCCTTGACACCACTCATTATCCTTGACACCACTCAACAGTCCTTGACACCAGTCATCACTCTACAATCCTTGACATCACTCCTTATCCTTGGCATCACTCTACAATCCTTGACACCACTCATTATCCTTGACACCACTTCTTATCCTTGACATCACTCCACAGTCCTTGACACCACTCTACAATCCTTGACACCACTCTTTATCCTTGACACCACTCTTTATCCTTGACATCACTCCTTATCCTTGACATCACTTCACAATCCTTGACATCACTCATTATCTTTGACATCACTTCTTATCCTTGACATCACTCTACAATCCTTGACACCACTCATTATCCTTGACACCACTCTACAGTCCTTGACACCACTCTACAATCCTTGACACCACTCTTTATCCTTGACATCACTCTACAATCCTTGACACCACTCATTATCCTTGACACCACTCTTTATCCTTGACACCACTCCACAGTCCTTGACATCACTCTACAATCCTTGACACCACTCTTTATCCTTGACATCACTCCTTATCCTTGACATCACTCTCACAATCCTTGACACCACTGTTCAATCCTTGACACCACTCTTTATCCTTGACATCACTCCTTATCCTTGACATCACTTCAAAGTCCTTGACACCACTCTTTATCCTTGACACCACTCTTTATCCTTGACACCACTCTTTATCCTTGACACCACTGTACAATCCTTGACACCACTCTTTATCCTTGACATCACTCCTTATCCTTGACATCACTCTACAATCCTTGACACCGCTCACTATCCTTGACACCACTCAACAGTCCTTGACACCAGTCACCACTCTACAATCCTCGACACCACTCTTTATCCTTGACATCACTCTACAAACTTTGACACCACTCTTTATCCTTGACACCACTCTTTATCCCTGACACCACTCTTTATCCTTGACACCACTCTTTATCCTTGACACCACTCTTTATCCTTGACATCACTCCTTATCCTTGACATCACTCTACAATCCTTGACACCACTCATTATCCTTGACATCACTCCACAATCCTTGACACCACTCTTTATCCTTGACACCACTCTTTATCCTTGACATCACTCCTTATCCTTGACATCACTCTACAATCCTTGACACCACTCATTATCCTTGACACCACTCCACAGTCCTTGACACCACTCTACAATCCTTGACACCACTCTTTATCCTTGACATCACTCTACAATCCTTGACACCACTCATTATCCTTGACACCACAACTTATCCTTGACACCACTCCACAGTCCTTGACATCACTCTACAATCCTTGACAGCACTCTTTATCCTTGACATCACTCCTTATCCTTGACATCACTCCACAATCCTTGACACCACTGTACAATCCTTGACACCACTCTTTATCCTTGACATCACTCCTTATCCTTGACATCACTTCAAAGTCCTTGACACCACTCTTTATCCTTGACACCACTCTTTATCCTTGACACCACTCTTTATCCTTGACACCACTCTTTATCCTTGACATCACTCTACAATCCTTGACACCACTCTTTATCCTTGACATCACTTCTTATCCTTGACATCACTCTACAATCCTTGACACCACTCATTATCCTTGACACCACTCAACAGTCCTTGACACCACTCTACAATCCTTGACACCACTCTTTATCCTTGACACCACTCTACAATCTTTGACACCACTCATTATCCTTGACACCACAACTTATCCTTGACACCACTCCACAGTCCTTGACATCACTCTACAATCCTTGACACCACTCTACAATCCTTGACACCACTCTTTATCCTTGACATCACTCCTTATCCTTGACATCACTTCAAAGTCCTTGACACCACTCTTTATCCTTGACACCACTCTTTATCCTTGACACCACTCTTTATCCTTGACACCACTCTTTATCCTTGACACCACTCTTTATCCTTGACATCACTCCTTATCCTTGACATCACTCTACAATCCTTGACACCGATCATTATCCTTGACACCACTCAACAGTCCTTGACACCAGTCACCACTCTACAATCCTCGACACCACTCTTTATCCTTGACATCACTCTACAAACTTTGACACCACTCTTTATCCTTGACACCACTCTTTATCCCTGACACCACTCTTTATCCTTGACACCACTCTTCATCCTTGACACCACTCTTTATCCTTGACATCACTTCTTATCCTTGACATCACTCTACAATCCTTGACACCACTCATTATCCTTGACATCACTCCACAATCCTTGACACCACTCTACAATCCTTGACACCACTCTTTATCCTTGACATCACTCCTTATCCTTGACATCACTCTACAATCCTTGACACCACTCATTATCCTTGACACCACTCAACAGTCCTAGACACCAGTCACCACTCTACAATCCTTGACACCACTCTTTATCCTTGACATCACTCTACAATCTTTGACACCACTCATTATCCTTGACACCACAACTTATACTTGACATCACTCCACAGTCCTTGACACCACTCTACAATCCTTGACACCACTCTTTATCCTTGACATCACTCCTTATCCTTGACATCACTCCACAATCCTTGACACCACTGTACAATCCTTGACACCACTCTTTATCCTTGACATCACTCCTTATCCTTGACATCACTTCAAAGTCCTTGACACCACTCTTTATCCTTGACACCACTCCTTATCCTTGACACCACTCTTTATCCTTGACACCACTCTTTATCCTTGACACCACTGTACAATCCTTGACACCACTCTTTATCCTTGACATCACTCCTTATCCTTGACATCACTCTACAATCCTTGACACCACTCATTATCCTTGACACCACTCAACAGTCCTAGACACCAGTCACCACTCTACAATCCTTGACACCACTCTTTATCCTTGACATCACTCTACAATCTTTGACACCACTCATTATCCTTGACACCACAACTTATACTTGACATCACTCCACAGTCCTTGACATCACTCTACAATCCTTGATACCACTGTTCAATCCTTGACACCACTCTTTATCCTTGACATCACTCCTTATCCTTGACATCACTTCAAAGTCCTTGACACCACTCTTTATCCTTGACACCACTCTTTATCCTTGACACCACTCTTTATCCTTGACACCACTCTTTATCCTTGACACCACTGTACAATCCTTGACACCACTCTTTATCCTTGACATCACTCCTTATCCTTGACATCACTCTACAATCCTTGACACCACTCATTATCCTTGACACCACTCAACAGTCCTAGACACCAGTCACCACTCTACAATCCTTGACACCACTCTTTATCCTTGACGTCACTCTACAATCTTTGACACCACTCATTATCCTTGACACCACAACTTATACTTGACATCACTCCACAGTCCTTGACATCACTCTACAATCCTTGACAGCACTCTTTATCCTTGACATCACTCTACAATCCTTGACATCACTCCTTATCTTTGACATCATCATTGCCCCCAGTAAATGACACGTACCAGGAAGACAGGTAGGTATGTCAGGCCCCCACTCCTCCCCTCCTCCACAAGTAACACTGCTTTCTCCACGCAGGTAGTAACCAGGGTTACAGGTAATATGAGCATTGTGAACAGCGTTTACAACCTCGCCGTTAGGAACCACCAAGTCCTGACACTTGTCTCTGGGGAAAGGAAGGGAGTAAATACCAAACACTAAAACATGAGGATAGGGGTATGAATTCCTCCCATTTGCACTGCTGACCGTGTTAAGGATCAATAAAGAATACCTGCAGAGAGCGACCCCGCCCTCTTGGACACAGAAGCTGTGTGCGCCACACTCAGCCAGGTTACAGGACTTAGGCAGACACGCCGGCAATTCACTGTCCCACCGGCCACCAGCCGCACATTCCAACGTGTCCGGTCCTGTAGGGGGTGTAAAAGGTAGTGCTGTCAACTGTTTTTAAGAATAATTGAGCAAAAAGAATGGAAATTTAAAGGAGTTAAAAAGAGTTAGATTTTTGAAAGAGGTTAATATTATAAGTGCTCAGAATTTGATAAATTAAAAGAATCTTAATTATTAGGTAAGTAATTATCTATATCTATATTTGGTTATTATCAGGTTTAAATATTTGACAAGATATTAGTTAGCATTACCTGAAAAGTTGTACTGGGTTTCATCGCAGGAAACGTTTGCAATCAGGTTGGTTTGGACAACGTGTGCGTTTGGAACTTCCACAGTCGGGCAACCTGCCAACAGAACCAAAAGTTTAAAAACTTATCATGATTTTATTTTTACTCAACCCTCCGTCGCGCGCACTAAGTTTGCAACACCACCCTCTAAATATAGCACCTTAAGGATGGGTGAAATTCATCTAGTATCTACAATCTTACTCTTCAGTTATAATTAAGAACGCTGTCTAACGTTTGAAGCACTCGGGTATCAGCTGATCACCCGACACCACATTTAAACAGAAGTACTGTTCTGGGCACGTATAGGTCGCACAGGTGTGGTAGAGACAGGTAGCCACCGCTGGGTGCCATCTGGAGAAAGGTGGATCTTACTACTACTTCTACTTTATAAGTTAAACAGAAGAACTCAGGGTACTTGGGGAGTTTACGATGCTTATAGTGTTCACTATAAGCATCGTAAACATTTACTCTTCCGTCCCACTAACATGATGGGGGAGGGTCTTATAAAACCGTTATACCGCACCCCTGCGTAGGGTTTTCAAAATGTAGTGAGAATGAGAGGCTACCAAATAAGGGGCGGGTGTACAATAGAGAGTAGAGACGAATGGTTTGACGTACCATTGTGATACTAGATAACCTCAAAGGTTTGAACACAACACGAACTATTTGTGTTCTTTTACACATCGTCACCTAAACATAGAAAGGGCCTATGTCGAAAAAACGTGTTTTGAGATAATCAATAAAAACTGAATATTGGCCACAATGTTCGGAAATTAGGTCAGAATTTGAATTATATTACTTCTTCAGATGATTTGCAACCATTGATGTCTTTGTAGAATTTTTGGTGGGGACTTAAAAACTGATATAGGCCCTTTTTACACAACAAATTATCCAATTTTCCAATATTTTGGGGGCCTATGTTAACATAGGCCCTTTTAATGTTTCAAAAATCGTACTGAAAAAATAAGACCTATATTTACTTAGGACCTTTCTACGCAACGAAACAAACTTGAACAACGAAAAATATGGGGTCTATGTTAACATAGGCCCCTTTTCTAAGTTTCATGGGATGGTATAATGACATAAAATTCTGGGGCCTATGTTGACTTAGGCCCTTTTAAAAAATGCAAGGGTCGGTATTTTATGTCAAATATCTTCGATATTTTGGGACATGATAGGTAGGTTGATGAGGATTCTGAAAATGTCAAAACAAATTAAAAGGGCCTATGTTAACATAGGCCCTTTCTATATTTTATAGGTGACGACATCAAAACGGCTGAGTTTTGACTTACGCCCCACTTGGCAGACACTGGTGGGTGGGGCTGTCTCCCCCGTAGTACATCTTGTCTTGACACGTGATAGTCACGTGGGTGGAGTTATCAGTCACGTGACCTCCAAACACGGTCACCTCCGGGCATGCTGAGAGGGAGGGAGTCAGTGGTAGTGTATTATTCTTACCAAGGATATATAGGGGTCATATATAGGGATCATATATAGGTGTCATATATAGGGGCCATATTTTCTCGGTATTTGAGTAAACACTGATTCATAGTTATGGAAGATTCGTTCATTCCCACAAAACTGAATTGCTGTTTCAAAATCAAACCTTATTACAGGAAATAAAGCACTCAGATCATTAAGCCTACATGTTATTAAGTACCATGAAATTAGGCACTTTTGAGAGATCAGTTGCATTGCATGTTGGCTCAATAACATGTAGGCTTAACATAATATTTTCATAATGTACTCAAATTAAACTCAATTTTCAATGTGAATCTGTTAAAAACAAATTTGAGTTCTGACTAAAGAACAGTTCATCAGTTCCGATCACCAATCACACCAGGAGGGCTGGAGACAAAGAGTAAGGTCAAAGTTGAATTATCTGGTGTAGAAAAGGCTAAGTTTTTGGTGTGCCACGCGTACGTCAAGGCGTTATAGCGAGAGCTACAGTTTCGAAATATCTGACAAGGACGATTAGAAAGCAATGCTGGAGAGGATTATGGGCAGCATCAGGGAGCAAGATGATGATGAAGACTTTGAGGATGCAGAACCAGTCCCTGTAGAAGCTGAAGAAAAGGGGATGGAGGCTCAAGACGAGGGTTTTTGATTTATTCCGCTATTACTTTCATTTTTAATTCATCGATAAATCATTATTTCGATTCTGTCCTTTCATTGTTTTAGATATAGCAAAATATCGAACATTTTTCCATATAAAAATCCCTAAATAGTTTGAAAATTAAGGTATACAAGATTAAGCCAGCATGTTATTAAACACCATGAAATTAATCACTTTTTGCGGTATAAGTGCTTATTTACATATAGCCTCAATTTCCTGTTGCAATGTTGTTTGAAGGACTTTAGAAATGGGTCTCACCGTCGTGACAGGTAGGAATGCTTTGGTAGATGGCACAGAACTGTCCATCTCTGCATCTGACATCATCACAAGTCGGACAAGCTTCCATTTTGTAAGAGGCGAAGCAAACTGAAACAAGAACTGTATCAAGCTTGTATGAAAAACCAGATTATCAGAAAGTTCCTCCCATCTCCCTTTCCGCGATAACCTTCTGTAAAACAAAAAAAAAGGTGATGATTGGGAGAGGGAACAATAAAAACCACGAAACTATGATTAAGGTCCTCAGTATCAGTATCAGAACACAATATTACTGGTACCTGCCAGTCAGAAGTCCCTCTGAAGAGCACAGCATAGTGACCACGAAGTGGACCTGAACCTGCTCAAAGAATTCCAAGGAACAGGAGCCATCCTCGTTCAAATCCACTTCTCCTGTTTTGTGCGCCTGACCGGTCCTAGGGAGTGAAATTGTGAAATTGGTTACATTTCTAGGGGAAATTGTGAAATTGGTTACATTCCTAGAGGGTGCAATTGTGAAATTGGTTACATTCCTGGGGGTGCAATTGTGAAGTTGGTTACAGTTCTAGGGGTGAAATTGTGAAATTGGTTACATTCCTGGGGGTGCAATTGTGAAGTTGGTTACTGTTCTAGGGGTGAAATTGTGACGTTTGTTACATTCCTAGGGATGCAATTGTGAAATTGGTTACATTCCTAGGGGCGTACAAGTGGGATTGGTTACAATATCAAGGATGTGATTGTGAAATTATTTTAGATTCTTCACATGGTGAAATTTTAGCCTGATGGGTGCAAAGCATCAGTATTATAACCAGAAGTGAGGTGGGATGTCGCCAGGTTGGGTGATGTGAGCCCAGCACGCCACTGGCGTGGGGTGTGACGCGTGATGACACGTGACGTGAGGGTGGTAGGAGGAGAGTGAGGTCACGTGACGAAAGCGTGACAGGGTCTGGGCGTGGTCACACGGAGCCTCTATTGCAACGTCCTTTACACACACTGCTAACCCCTGCAAGGTTCATCTTGTCATCTTATTTTATTTCGTTCTGTCATTTCTTGTTCTGTCATTCCATGTTTTGTAATTTTATGTTTTTTCAGTTCATGTTCAGCTAATAGTTGACGCCACTGACCTGCATATTGTGCACATTGTTGTCCTGAGCGTTAAAGAAGCGGCAACTGGTCCCATTGTCCGATAAAGCTGCTCCCTCGCAGTTCCCCGGGAAATCCTCCCTGGGAAGATATTTCAGTGATTTCTGAATTATCAGTGATTGGTGAAAAATGTGTGCCAAATACTGGTTGGATTAACTGCATACAGAATTTCCACGAAAGTTCGGACAAATTATCGGCGGACATAATGTCCTACCAAATGTTATACGGATCAGTCGGTTATCAAGTTATTACGGGGGTCAAGTGTCGGAGGATGTGCTGTCGGGGTATGTTTATATATGTCGGGGGTCAAATGTCGCACTTCGATAAGTTAAGCCTCAACTATAGCAAACTCACGTATCGTAACACTTGCAAGATTTCACGACGTAGCCTGGAGGACAGTGGGCAGTGAAAGTCCATCGCTTGAGTTTGAGCAGCCGAGCGGCGTCGAGTACTGGACGAGAGACAGCTAGAACTTCCTCGGATTTCTCACACCAGGGCCCGCTGGCATCATCCCACTCTCCTGTTTCCTGGTTACACGTGACTACTGCGTTACCTAGCAACCGGAAACCCCGGTCACATGACACAGTGGCGTGAGTTTGATTGGTGGAGGAGACAGTGCTGTTCGGAGGAGGGGAGAAGTCACCGCACCCTGAAGAATGGGTAGAAATATTATTAATCGAACTTTGACAGCTGTGCAGATGATGCCAACGCTGCGCGGAGGCATTTGCACCGGGGGCAAAGTGTCAGCAGTGCATTCCTTCACCATTTACAGTTTGTGAGGAAAACAACTAATGTAAAACCCAGGCATTATTGATCACAAATTGCTCAGAAACAACAAATTAAGGAAATCAGTCCAAATGACGAGTCCCACTCATTACTCATATATCAACTGACGGCATGTGTGAACCTGAGAAGCAGAAGGAAGCATGTGTGAACCAGAGAAGCAGAGGGAAGCATGTGTGAACCTGAGAAGCAGAGGGAAGCATGTGTGAACCTGAGAAGCAGAGGGAAGCATGTGTGAACCTGAGAAGCAGAGGGAAGCATGTGTGAACCTGAGAAGCAGAGGGAAGCATGTGTGAACCTGAGAAGCAAAGGGAAGCATGTGTGAACCTGAGAAGCAGAGGGAAGCATGCGTGAACCTGAAAAGTAGAGGAAGCATGTGTGAACCTGAACGTCACAGAAAAGCATACAGTAACCTGAGAAACAGAGGGAAGCATCAAAAAAGTGAACCTGAGGCAGAGGGAACCATCGCGTTCTTTCTGAGAAGCAGTTTTAGCTGTGTGAACCTCAAAACCGCGGGACCATCACAACCAAATCCTTTTTGGTTTTGGGAAAAATGTGAACCTGAGAAGCCGAGGGACGAAATTTGGCGTCAAATCTGACGTAAAAATTCGTGTTACCTAGCATTACTGATGACGTCACAACGTCATAAAATTAGATAAGCTATCTGAGACCCATTCATTTACACAGTTGGGACTATGAACGACAACATATCCAAGATGAAGCATCTGTGAACCTGATCTCTCTCCACTAGCTTCACAAGTTTTGCAAGTTTTTGGAATTTTTTTCGCGTCAAAGCGCTTCGAACAATCGCAAATATCTCAATGATGCCGTAGAGCCCGGAACTTTTTGACCACGTCTTTGGAAAGTACATAAAATTTCCTTTCTGCGCTAACAGGAGATTTTTTTTCTATCTCGAAGCTTCATAAGCAGAAATTGGGAAGAAAACGCATATTTTTGGGAAAATCAACATGTGAAATTCTTAGTTTTGTGACCTCATTATGACGTCATAATCATGTGACGTAAAATAGTTTTTAAGGTCACTATCTGCAAGTTCTATCTTTCTACTTTCCAACGCTGGGTCGATGAGCTCTGTATCTTTTATGAACCCCCGAGATATCGCCGTTTAAATAGGGTATACTTCTCGCACTAAAGCGTCATCTCTCGTATATGTATATACCTCTATATATCTATATGTATATATGTATATATATGGTCAGCCCAATTTAACAAGAACACCCTCGATTTTGGCAATATTCAAGTTGATAACTCGGCTATTTTTCATCCGATTGACCTGAAATTTTTACAGTTGCACCTTTGACCTCTAAACATGCGATGTTCAAATTTTAGTGCGATTTCGGCAACGGGAACTTGCTCAAATTTCAACGTGAAATGGCGAATCCATGAAAACATATAGTTGGGGGCTGGCAAGCAGAGGGTAGCAACTCACCCTGAGATGCTCGGAGGCTCGTGTACTGTTAGAATAGGAAGTCCATGTGTCACCCTCGGACCCTTCGGGGAAGCTTGCTCGCGCTCAGCCTTCGGCCCCTCGCACTGTTAGGTCCGAGAAGCAGAGGCTCGCCCTGGACCCTTCGAGAAGCAGGGGGAGCATTGGCCTTCGGCCCTCGCACTGCTAGGACTGCCGTCAATGCTCGCCCTGAGAAGCAGAGGCCCTGGGCTCCTGGAAACTGCCGAAGGGCTTGGGAAGCCCCTGATGTGTGAACCTGAGCAGCAGAGGGAAGCATGTGTGAGCCTGAGAAGCAGAGGGGAGCATGTGTGAACTTGAGAAGCAGAGGGAAGCATGTGTGAACTTGAGAAGCAGAGGGGAGCATGTGTGAACCTGAGAAGCAGAGGGAAGCATGTGTGAACCTGAGAAGCAGACGGAAGCATGTGTGAACCTGAGAAGCAGAGGGAAGTGTATGAACCTGAGAAGCAGAGGGAAGCATGGGTGAACCTGAGAAGCAGAGGGAAGCATGTGTGAACCTGAGAAGCAGAGGGAAGCATGTGTGAACCTGAGAAGCAGAGGGAAGCATGTGTGAACCTGAGAAGCAGAGAGGAGCATGTGTGAACCTGAGAAGCAGAGAGGGAGGTCGTGGAGCATCCTACAGGTGTACCCCGCTGAACAGAACGCACTGACAGACCCACAAGTCGGTAGACAGAACGGCGTGGGAGTCCACCGCCCGTGGGTGCAGTACACAAACCCGCCGTCCTCTGCCAACCCGCCGTCCTCTGCCAACCCGTCCTGCGCCGTGTGGAGGGTGTGGTTGTCGTTGCAGGTGACGAGGACCCTATTGAGGGAGGCTTGCAGCTCCACAGCCCCGTCTGACACCTGTAGAACACCGCACTCCAGACTGGTGACCACCACTTCGAACACCCGGATAACACCGGAGGATGTGGAAAGCCGGACTCTGTCACCCGCACTGTTACACTGCAGTCTGCCGGAGGAGGGATGTCGGTTAGCGGCCCAAGAATTTAGAGGGAAATACCCAATTTAACAAAACTGTGGCTCAATAATCGGCATATAACAGAAGTTCGTCTAAATCACTTGTAAATCTGATGCGTTTGTTGCGTTGCTAGTTCGTTTAACTTACTTATAAATCTGTTGCGTTTGTTGCGTTGCAAGTCGCTCCTCCAGTACTCCGCAACTGCCCGCTCTGCTCTCCCCCATGTAAACATCCACACTGACCCCGCCCTCCTCTGCTTTACATGCCTCGTACTTCTCTAGGCTTGCAGTACACGGCTCAGATGGGTCGTACCTTGGAATGATCTCGTGAATCTCTTATTTTATTATTTAAGCAATGGGGATTAAATTTCATGGAAAGATAAGGATGAAAATGGTGGTGGAAATGATTGAAATTGTCATACACTAGAAGACCCGTTGGGCCTGCTAATAAACAGCTCACTCAGCTCAGCTTGCTATTCAAATTAGTGAAAAACATTTTATTTTTTACTGCATCGAAAAATTCGTATCAGATCCAGAGTTATTATTCAGGGAAAAGCATAACGAAACCAACAAAGCCAGAAATGAAATTCACACACTTCTCATAGCAAAGCGAGCACTTTCCGCACTCTGCACGTGCATACAGACACAAACCCATGCACACATGGACACAGTGTCCATACACACATTTCCCCTTCTTAATCTATGATGCCGACACAATAACCCACACACACGCCGACACAGCACCTCGCTCGGAAATTTCAAACCCCACAATTCAAATTCATAGAATATTTTTTACCGCATCAAAAATTCCATTCAGATCAAAAGTTACAGATCATTGTAATCAACTAATCAAAACAGCATTAAAGAACAGAACTGAACGCGCGCGCAATTTATCTGCACGTGCATTTTCCTTCTGCGCGCGCGTTGCCATGGGGTTATATGACAACGACATGCATGGATCCACCCCAGAAATTTTGGGTGCGCGTACCTTGAAATTCTATTTGAAAGGCTCAAACTAATTGAAAAATTTAAAACCTTGCAGGAATTGTGAAAACGGGATACCAAATGGAATAAAATATGCCATTCAAAATCAAAATCTGCTTAAAATTTTATGAATTCAAAAATTCAATCACGGGATCTGATGAGAATAAGAATAATAAGAATAATGTTTACAGTCTAGTCATTTAAAAAACTTAGATATAGCGACGTCAGACCAAACAAAAATGTTAAAAAGTAATTACTAAAGAAAATGAAATGTTTAGAATATAACCCTTAATAATACCCAAAATTTCAAATGTATGCAAATTTAAAAATTTAAAAAGAGTGTTAAAAATGTAAGCTAAGACAGATCAAGGCCAATGGAAAATTGATACAAAGAACCCTTAGAAAACTGTTAGGATGTGACAACAGATATTTTTGGGACGCCAAGTTGTAACTCTACTTCCTAAATACGGGTCCAGCAACGTTATGATCGAGTGACCACTTCTGCTTTCCACTCTATCTTGATGAAATCCTCAATAAGTTTATCTCCGGTCTTTATGGTCATGAAGTGGACCCTTGCCCTCGTCCCTCCCTCTACCTTATCCCTGAAACAGCTCACATCTGGATTATCTGCAAAGGAGTACGCAGTATCCACCCCTGCACCTTTAGCCGTGTAAGCACCGAACATGTCCATCGTCACTGTGTAGTCGGTCAGATCCGTCAAATTCAGCACATCACTCATGTCCGTATCATTGTGAGGGTTGATGTAGTAGCAACCTTTATTATAGGTTTTCAAGTAGGTACGCATGGAACTAATTCCCTTCACGCTGACTCGGCTGTAAAGGAAGGTAGCCGTCCCCAACACGGTGCCCTCTTCGTCCAGAGTTTGCACGCTCTGTGAGAGGTAGAAATCGACGTCCTGGTCAGCATTCTCTGGGACAGGATTCATCCGGATGGTAAACACGACGTCCTCTCCTGCTGCTACGTCTACTGCTACTGGCGCTCCTTTCACCTCCCAAAACCTGGTATATTCATCATAGATTCCAAAGGGAATATTTCTGTCGGGCCACTCAACTTCATTCCAGCCCTCCTCATCACAGTCTTTTCCTGCTGCAACAGCAAGAAGCATTGTCACCAGAACAAACCTGCAAACCATTCTCACCTATGGCTTATGAGAGTGGTTAATTAAGGGTTTCTGTTATGCTATGCCATTGTAAAACTGGTGATTTGACTAAATTTACCTTATTGTAACAAATTTACTTAACTGAAATATCGGATAATCGTTCATGAGCCGCATAATATAAATAAGATAATAGAATGAATAATTTTCTGTATTCTCTTCTTGGTTCAGAGAAGTAAACTTCTTAAAATTCGTACAACACGACACGTAAATCTTAATTTACTAACTGAGATTTCCTGATGAGTGATGACGTTGAAGTTTCGACGAAATTAATTGAATTTCAGAAAAAGTGTGTTTTACTTGGCTAAGCCAAGAAAAGAATAAAGAAAATTATTCATTGTAACTAATTTAGTTTCCAGGAAATTAATCGTCAGAAAAACAAGAAAGCAGGAAATTAAGAAACTTTTTTATGGCCAAAAATTAATGAAGAAAATTTTTTGTTGGAAAATTGAGAACTCGACTTCTAAAAACATAACACCACAAACGAGGGCAAATTTAGATTGATTCCGTAGTCCGGTGAGCTGTGCTTGATGGTCGGTTCTTCCGCCTCGTCTCTCACATAAAGGCTAGCTTATATAACATCAAATTGGAAATGAAATAGTACTGTGTGAGCATCAATTGTCAACCACAAGGAAACATTTCCAAAATACAGAGGGTATAAATGGAATTGGAACTCATGTCGTAGTATTTGCAGACCTGAAGATATCGTAGAACGACGAAATTGATTGTCATTAAAGAACCACATCATTTACATTTGTATTTGCACCATTGAGTCAAAAGAGAATTAATAAATTACTAATCAATTGAAATCATGCGACTCTTATTCAACGACCCGATCCGTGAAATCAGTGTAGATCCTTGCTGTACGGCATGTTAACAAGGAATCGAAGCTGAGGGGCTCCGTACAGGACATTGCTATTGCAACGTATGTGATAGAAAAAGATTTAGATTTGGAAATAAAATGATTTATCCCACGCAGTAGACACGTTATAAAAATAAAACATTCGATAAAATAATCTTATTATTAATTATCATAAATTATTATTAATTATCATAAATTAATCTTACTATTAATATTATATCATCGACAAAGCAATTTATCTTATGCGGATATCATATGCACAGATTCCACAGAATATGCAAAATATTTAAAACCATGTCACTTTATATTAGAGACTAGCAGGCCCGTTGGGCAGGCAAATATTCAACTCATTCAGCGCTGCTATGCAGCACCTCGTTTGCATATTTTAAGCATTGAATTGATTGAATTTTTCTTACCGCATCAAAAAATTTCCACTCAGATGAAAGTTCTTGCGCTTCGAAGCAACCATAGCAACGCGCGTGCCTATATCCATACGGCACGTAGACACCCCAGAATATGTCTACAAAAGGACACAAGACGTTACGACGCACATAGTACAGAGAATGGGAGATACAGATCACAGTAAAGGTTAAGATTGGCAGAAAAGTGTGAATGATCTCGCCGGTAATTACATTTTTGTCGGGCCTCAAGACATGTACACACATATTGTGTCGGTGGAATGCATATTATTATGCAAAGCAGCAATTTACCACAGTGAAGCAAGATAACGGCGTCATTTTAACAGCCTGTTGTTCATTGACGTCTCAAATACCACAGAACTCGAATATCTGCGTTCTATCCAAATTATTCAAATTGAATTGGCACTTATTAAGGAGGCTAACGTTAATCGTTTTAAGTCTGGGAACAAATGTAGGCAACTCACGTCATAAACTTTCTTATTGAATCTATGACGATGTCATCATTGTCAATACCCTATAATCTCTTGGAAAATCCCATGACACGGGGATAGGATCCGAACGACGCTAAAAAATATGTAGGCAACTCACGTCATAAACTTTCATATTGAATCTACGTCGGATTCATCATAGTAAAAACCCTATAGCCCGGGCTTATAGGGTCGGAAGACGGAAACGACCACATAACATGGGGTTAAAGGATCAATCCCGACCTTATACTATTGAAATAACCCGATGTATATGGTTGCAAATAAGGGCTTATGAGCCATGTAATATATAACTATAGGACAGCATTGAGATACATTATTGTGCGAGGCGAAGTCGAGTTCAATATGCACAATATGCATCGAAATGATGTCCTATAGTTATATTATAGGGTGAGCAGAATATAAGTATGCATAAGCATGCATAATATGCATGTGAAAACTGAGGGAACCTTATAATATCAAATATGGGGTAAACTCACAGACTCACCAGTCATCGAAGAAGAGAGTGTATACTATCACTTCATTGATGTATCTGACTTTTCCAATGCCGAGTTCCAACCAAACGAGTTCGCCACTAGATTGGGCTCCTGAGTTATTATTTAATATTTACAGAAATTTGTATATAGGAAAAGGTTGTGCTATCAAAGCGTTGGCTCCTGGAATCCGTGACTCGGCAGAAGACTATAAGCATTAAGACAAATGAAGAACTTATAAATGGAACGCATCATATGCCAAACCTGCGCAAGTTTTGAGGTCCTGGTCGATGGCCAGGCTCATATCACCACAGCCCTCGAGTTGAGTAGAGCCATCGTCTCCGACACTTAGCTCACTTTGGTCCAGGAGGAACTTCTCCGTGGATGGACCTTGGGAATGTTGTTTCACTTAATAACGAGTGTGTTGGAGTTTTAAATAATAAGATAGTTACGATTGGGGATTTACTATTTAATATGTACACGGCCGTGTTGTTTTCGCGCGTACTCCATACGTTTAACCATCGCTGATGTTGTATCAAAACTCATGAAACTAATAATCGATGTGTTTCACTTTGTTTCACTTAATTGATAATAATTATATTATCCACTATCACCATTTATCAAAGAAAGTAAAGTTTTAAAATGGCTTCCCTTCGAACCGCCAACCTTGGCAACTTGGCCACAGACCTCACCTTTCCCAAACACCTTACCTTGCCCACAAACCTTACCTTGCCCACAGACCTCACCTTGCCCCCAGACCTCACCTTGCCCACAGACCTCACCTTACCCACAGACCTCACCTTGCCCACAAACCTTACCTTGCCCACAGGCCTTACCTTGCCCACAGACCTCACCTTGTCCAAAGACCTTACCTTGCCCACAGACCTCACCTTGCCCACAGACCTCACCTTGCCCCCAGACCTCACCTTGCCCACAGACCTCACCTTGCCCACAGACCTTACCTTACCCACAGACCTCACCTTGCCCACAGACCTCACCTTGGCCACAGACCTTACCTTGCCCACAGACCTCACCTTACCCACAGACCTCACCTTGCCCACAGACCTCACCTTGGACACGAAACTCACCTTGCCCACAGACCTCACCTTACCCACAGACCTCACCTTGCCCACAGACCTCACCTTGCCCCCAGACCTCACCTTGCCCACAGACCTCACCTTGGCCACAGACCTTACCTTGCCCACAGACCTCACCTTGCCCACAGACCTCACCTTGGACACGAAACTCACCTTGCCCACAGACCTCACCTTACCCACAGACCTCACCTTGCCCACAAACCTTACCTTGCCCACAGGCCTTACCTTGCCCACAGACCTCACCTTGTCCAAAGACCTTACCTTGCCCACAGACCTCACCTTGCCCACAGACCTCACCTTGTCCAAAGACCTTACCTTGCCCACAGACCTCACCTTGCCCACAGACCTTACCTTGCCCAGAGACCTCATCTTGCCCACAGACCTCGCCTTTCCCCCAGACCTCACCTTGCTACAGACCTCACCTTGCCCACAGACCTCACCTTGCCCACAGACCTCACCTTGCCCACAGACATCACCTTGCCCACAGACCCCACCTTGCCCACAGACCTCACCTTGGCCACAGACCTCACCTTGCCCACAGACCTCACCTTGCCCACAGACCTCACCTTGCCCACAGACCTCACCTTGCCCACAGACCTCACCTTGCCCACAGACCTCACCTTGCCCACAGACCTCACCTTGCCCACAGACCTCACCTTGCCCACAGACCTGACCTTGCCCACAGACCTGACCTTGCCCACAGACCTGACCTTGCCCACAGACCTCACGTTGCCCACAGACCTCACCTGCCCACATACCTTACCTTGCCCACAGACCTCACCTTGCCCACAGACCTCACCTTGCCCACAGACCTTACCTTGCCCACAGACCTCACCTTGCCCACAGACCTCACCTTGCCCACAGACCTCACCTTGCCCACAGACCTGACCTTGCCCACAGACCTCACCTTGCCCACAGACCTTACCTTGCCCACAGACCTTACCTTGCCTACAAACCTTACCTTTCCCACAGACCTCACCTTAGCCACAGACCCCACCTTGCCCACAGACCTTACCTTGCCCACAGACCTCACCTTGCCCACAGACCTCACCTTGCCCACAGACCTCACCTTGCCCACAGACCTCACCTTGCCCACAGACCTCACCCTGCCCACAGACCTCACCTTGACCACAGACCTCACCTTGCCCGCAGACCTCACCTTGCCAACATACCTCACCTTGCCCACAGACCTTACCTTGCCTACAAACCTTACCTTTCCCACAGACCTCACCTTTCCCACAGACCTCACCTTGCCCACAGACCTGACCTTGCCCACAGACCTCCCCTTGCCCACAGACCTCACCTTGCCCACAGACCTCACCTTGCCCACAGACCTTACCTTGACCACAGACCTCACCTTGCTCACAGACCTCACCCTGTCCACAGACCTTACCTTGCCCACAAACCTTACCTTGCCCACAGACCTCACCTTGCCCACAAACCTCACCTTGCCCACAAACCTCACCTTGCCCACAGACCTCACCTTTCCCACAAACCTTACCTTGCCCACAGACCTTACCTTGCCCACAGACCTCACCTTGCCCACAGACCTCACCCTGTCCACAAACCTTACCTTGCGCACAGACCTTACCTTGCCCACAGACCTCACCTTGCCCACAGACCTTACCTTGCCCACAGACCTCACCTTGCCCACAGACCTTACCTTGCCCACAGACCTCACCTTGCCCACAGACCTCACCTTGCCCACAGACCTCACCTTGCCCACAGACCTTACCTTGCCCACAGACCTCACCTTGCCCACAGACCTTACCTTGCCCACAGACCTCACCTTGCCCACAAACCTTACCTTTCCCACAGACCTCACCTTGCCCACAGACCCCACCTTGCCCACAGACCTCACCTTGCCCACAGACCTCACCTTGCCCACAGAACTCACCTTGCCCACAAACCTCACCTTGCCCACAAACCTCACCTTGCCCACAGACCTCACCTTGCCCACAGACCTCACCTTGCCCACAGACCTCACCTTGCCCACAGACCTCACCTTGCCCACAGACCTCACCTTGCCCACAGACCTCACCTTGCCCACAGACCTCACCTTGCCCACAGACCTTACCTTGACCACAGACCTAACCTTGCCCACAGACCTCACCTTGCCCACAGACCTCACCTTGTCCACAGACCTCACCTTGCCCACAGACCTCACCTTGCCCACAGACCCCACCTTGCCCACAGACCTCACCTTGCCCACAGACCTCACCCTGCCCACAGACCTCACCTTGTCCACAGACCTGACCTTGCCCACAGACCTCACCCTGCCCACAGACCTCACCTTGCCCACAGAACTTACCTTGCCAACAGACCTCACCTTGCCCACAGACCTCACCTTGCCAACAGACCTCACCTTGCCCACAGATTGGTCCCTGGTTCCTGTACTGGTAGAGACTGTTCCCAATACAGGTGATCTGAGTGTCTCCCTGGTTGAAGTACCCACTCTCACACCCCACCTCGATAACGAGACCGAAGGTGGTCGGTAACGCCGTGGGTAACATCGTGACAGCGTACTCCCACGAGGTGTTCAGGGAAATACAGTCTGAGGGAGTAGGATAATAATTATCAAAAGTGTGTATTAACTATTATCATGACCTACACACTGCACCCTACTCCCAATACTTCTTCACCATTTCTGGCGGCGCATATTTAATACCATCCATGGTAAGGAGTCAGGGCACTGCAATTATTTGTCACCCACCGTGCCAAAGCCTGTGATGCCACCGGCCTCTAAAACTAAAAAAGAGGATTGTTTCTCCAGCTAGATGATGAGAGACCACTTAGAAAGAATTGACGTGCTTCAAAATAATATCTCAGAACTTTATTGGGTAAAGTAGTTTTTTGAGGAATTTTTTTTGGGGAAGTAAACTGTGAGTAGCTAATGCCACGAACTAGAATATATGAAAGAAGCTGATTCTAATTAATGATTGATGGTAACCTAGAGCGCGTCTAGAATCTAGTCCGCGTATGGTTGTCATGACAATGCTCTCGTACCGCTCCATGCCCTCCCTGCAGCGAGCTAAGTGGATGTGGTATTGCTGCACCTCCTCCTCCTCGTCTATGAAGTAGAGGAGGATAAGGCCGTCCAGCTGGGCTACCAGCACCGTCTGGTTAGTGCCCTCTGCCAGGAAGGAGTCCGGGTAACACAGACTAGTAACGGATATCTGGGAAGCAGCCCACTCCATCTCCAGGATTGGCGTGATGCCAGCCCCTCGGTCGTGCAGGGTCAGGGAGATCTGACCGTACACCCCCTCGTTACTCTCCGCATTGTCCTCTATCCGGAGCTCCATGGGGTGGGAGAGTAGGTCGTAGCCCAGGTAGTCGTCCGAGTCCAGCGGCAACCACACTACGAGGGGAGGGGTGATATTGGGGGAGGGGGGAGTGATTTTGGGGGGAGGGGAGGTGATATTGGGGGGGGGTGGGGGAGAGAGGTGGTGATATTGAGGGAGGGGTGATATTGAGGGAGGGGTGATATTGAGGAGGTGAGGGGTGATGGGGGGTGATATGGGGGAGGGGAGGTGGTGATAATGAGGGGAGGGGTGATATTGAGGGAGGGGTGATATTGAGGGAGGGGAGGTGATATTGAGGAGGGAGGGGTGATATTGGGGGAGGGGAGGGATGATATTGGGGGAGGGAGGGGGGGGGGGGGGGTGATATTGAGGGAGGGGTGATATTGGGGGGAGATGGTGATATTGAGGGAGGGGTGATATTGAGGAGGGTGATATTGAGGGGAGGGGTGATATTGAGGGGAGGGGGAGGGGTGATGTGGGGGAGGGAGGGGGTGATATTAGGGGGAAGGGTGATATTGAGGGGAGGTGGTGATGCTGAGGGGAGGGGTGATATTGAGGGAGGGGAGGGGTGGGGTGATATTGAGGAGGGGGGTGATATTGAGGGGGAGGGGGGTGATATTGGGGGAGGGGGGGTGATATTGGGGAGGGGGGTGATGATGGGGGAGGGAGGGGGTGATGTGGGGGAGGGAGGGGGATGGGGGAGGAGGGCGATATTGGGAGGGAGGGGGGTGATGGGGGAGGGGAGGTGGTGAGGGGGGAGGGGAGGGGTGATGATATTGGGGGGGTGATATTGGGGGAGGGAGGGGTGATATTGAGGGGAGGGGTGATATTGGGGGATGGGAGGGTGATATTGAGGGGGTGGTGATTGGGGGGAGGGGGAGGTGATATTGGGGAGGGTGGGGGGGAGGGGGTGATGATGGGGGAGGGAGGGTGATATTGGGGGAGGGGAGGGGCGATATTGGGGGGAGGGGTGATATTGGGAGGGGGTGATATTAGAGGAGAGGGTGATATTGGGGGGATCAGGGGAGGGGTGATATTGGGAGGGTTATATTGGCAGGAATATTTCATAGAAAACCCCTGGTGTAGCTCGCGCTTCAGACAGTTTTCATAACTAAAATTCTGGTTTAACAGGAAGTGTTTACTCAATATATTGAGTGTAACTCACTTGGCAGGCAGTCACTGAGGGAAGTAGAGCCTGGTGGACAGGATGACATGGGCGGGCAGGGCTGGCACTCCTCCGTCAGCCCCCGGGACTCACGGAGTTCTCCGCGCAGGGGTAGCAGATGTTATCCGTCGCGTTCAGGAAGTGAGCGCCCGCACAGGGAAGTGCTGGGGTTTGATTTAAACATTACTTTATAAAATCAAATTTGAGCACTAAACTTGATGTCGAACACAGAACTTTAATTGAGGACCATTAATCTTGCGTTTTACATGTATGTCGTAATCAGAGGAAAATTAAAATTTACTTCAATCAGTTGGTGAACTGCAGTGGTGAATTGCATTTGCAGTGAAGAATTACAGTGAATAAATGCGGTGAGAAAACATGGTTTAATGTGAGGAATTGCCGAGTGCGAGTCTGACATAAAGCTTCAATAAAGCGTCAATTATGTGAGCTGAATGTTGATTATAGGTGAGCAGAAAACACTGATGATCTGTAATGCTGTATCACATTATATTATGAAGGCTACACCTACCAATACTGGTGACTTGGATCTCGTAGATGCGTATAGCTCCCCCGACTTTGCTGAGGATCACCCTATCCCCAATGACACCTCCCTGACACTGCAGAGTGTAGATCTGCCCGCTCTGGGATGTGTTGTACGTGGTTTCCAGGACTCCACAACCCTGCACTAACGTGTCTCCTTCGTATATGTCAACGGAGAGGTTATCCTCGGCGTCTTTACAGTCCTGCGTGGAAACAGCTAATATTTTAATGATTGATTTATAGAATCATTGGACGTTTTCATCAATGTCTCTAATACATGGAAACTTGCCTGATCATTGATCAACCCATATTGGTTTAGACCCTCGCCCTTTGGTCTTTGGATCTTAAGAGGCAACCCTCGTACCCTAAGGCTTAGTTTCAACAGAAATTACAAACCCCCTACAAAGCTACAAAGCAACCCTCGTACCCTTAAGTTTTGTTTTGACAGCAGATTCAACCCCTTTAAAAGCAACCCTCGTACCCTAAAGCCAGTCTCCGTCAGGACACACTGCTGGGTGGGGAAGTAGAACCAGTCCTCGTAAAACACGAGGTAGAGGATCACCTCACGGACCAGGTAGGGGTGCGAGAACTCCGCCTGCGGGGGTTGTAAATATCTCGGGTATTGGTTCTCGAGTCACCAACGAAAAATAAAGTTGAATAAATAGATTCACAATTTCAAACCCCGATATTGGCTTAATGTGGTGAATAGCAGTGGTGAGCGACGTTTAGCCATAAAGTCTGAGGCTCTTAAGTCCTTTGGATCTAAAGTCCGTTGGCTCTAAAGTCCGTTGGCTCAAAAGTCCGTTGGCTCAAAAGTCCGTTGGCTCTAAAGTCCGTTGGCTAAAAAGTCCGTTGGCTCTAAAGTCCGTTGGCTCTAAAGTTCGTTGGCTCTAAAGTCCGTTGGCTCAAAAAGTCAAAAGTCCGTTGGCTCTAAAGTCCGTTGGCTCTAAAGTCCGTTGGCTCTAAAGTCCGTTGGCTCTAAAGTCCGTTAACTCAAAAGTCCGTTGGCTCGGCTCTAATGTCCGTTGGCTAAAAAGTCCGTTGGCTCTAAAGTCCGTTGGCTCTAAAGTTCGTTGGCTCTAAAGTCCGTTGGCTCAAAAAGTCAAAAGTCCGTTGGCTCTAAAGTCCGTTGGCTCTAAAGTCCGTTGGCTCTAAAGTCCGTTGGCTCAAAAGTCCGTTGGCTCTAAAGTCCGTTGGCTCTAAAGTCCGTTTGCTCTAAAGTCCGTTGGCTCTAAAGTCCGTTGGCTCTAAAGTCCATTGGCTCTAAAGTCCGTTGGCTCTAAAGTCTGTTGGCTCTAAAGTCCGTTGGCTCTAAAGTCCGTTGGCTCTAAAGTCCGTTGCCTCTAAAGTCCGTTGGCTCTAAAGTCCGTTGGCTCTAAAGTCCGTTGGCTCTAAAGTCCGTTGGCTCTAAAGTCCGTTGGCTCTAAAGTCCGTTGGCTCTAAAGTCCGTTGGCTCTAAAGTCCGTTGGCTCTAAAGTCCGTTGGCTCTAAAGTCCGTTGGCTCTAAAGTCCGTTGGCTCTAAAGTCCGTTGGCTCTAAAGTCCGTTGGCTCTAAAGTCCGTTGGCTCTAAAGTCCGTTGGCTCTAAAGTCCGTTGGCTCTAAAGTCCGTTGGCTCTAAAGTCCGTTGGCTCTAAAGTCCGTTGGCTCTAAAGTCCGTTGCTACAGTCCGCCCACCTGGAAGGAGAGACTGCCTGCTCCTGTCACGAGGGAGTGGGTGGAGCAGTCCCCGTCTGTAGCCAGATTGGCAGGGTGAGGGGAGGAGGGGTCCGAGTGGGAAACCGATAAAGGCGTGATCTGACCAGCCACCGCTGCAGGGCCTGATATCGGGGATGTGAAATTATTTACAAAAGAATTTAATTATTTTTTGCAATTGCTGGGAGCCTTTTTCAAAGACACAGGTCTTAGAATTCTTGTTTAGGATTATTATTTTGTCTAGAATTATCCATTCTCACCCCAGGTGCTGGCCGTGAAAGAGGTTCTATCGGAGGTACAGGAAGCGGATTGGGCTCCATAGCTGTAGAAGCCCGTGTCACAGGCTCGACACAGGTTGGATCGGAAGGTGAGGAGGTGGTTGCCGGGACAGTCTTGTGCTGAAGAGAGATGGCTCGTAGGGCTGTGGTGGGTAATGTAGCTTGAGGCTCAGAAATACAAGGAAAAACTTGGGGTTTCAACTCAAAATGGTGATTTGTAACGATTGGATAGAAGGATGGTGCACGCAAAAGAAGGAAATGAGCGCACTTGGTTTCAAGAAACGACCATTGGAGTATATGAAACCTGTAGAACAACTGGAAACCTGTAGAAACAACAGAAAACCATTAAAGCAACCAAAAACTTGTCGAAAAAACTGAAAACCCGTAAAAACAACACAAAACAAGTATAAACAACAAAAACCCTGTAGAAACAATAGAAAACTTGTAGAAACAACAGAAACCCATTAGAAACAACTGGAAACCTGTATAAACAACAGAAAACCTGAAGAAACAACAGAAAACCTGAAGAAACAACAGAAAACCTGTAGAAACAACAGAAAACCTGAAGAAACAAAAGAAACCTGACGAAACAACAGTAAACCTGAAAACCGGTAGAAGAAAAAACAGAAAAACATGTAGAAACAAGAGAAAATAGGAACAACAGAAAATAGGAACAACAGAAAACCTGAAGAAACAACAGAAAAACCTGTAGAAACAACAGAAAACCTGAAGAAACCACGGAAATCTCCAGAACTCTGGTAGAAACAACATAAAACCTGAAGAAACCACGGAAATCTCCAGAACTCGTATGACAGGGTTTCTGAGCATGAGAAACTCCCCCACAGCTTGACATTGGAAAGTGTAGGTCTGTCCCTCCAGAGTCAAGTCATAGGAAGTTACCAGACTGCCACAGGTCTTTACAAGGTTCTCATCGGAGTCGTAGAGTTCTATCACCATCCCTGTTTCCTCGTCTTTACACCCCTACAGAGAATATACGGAGTTGATATTACAGGATGTAATCTATCAATATCTTACTATGTACACCTTCTACATCGGTGAAATTAAAGAAAAGAGCTGATGAAATACCATTCCCTACTAACAGCTTTGTCGCAGTAACTTTGAGTTTGAGATTCCACTAGCAGTGAAGAAGCCTCCCCACCCACCTTGTAATGATCGAGGGAGAGCAAACAAGGGTCGTCAGGGTAGTAAAACCAGTCGGTGAAGAACATGAGGTACACCGTAACATCCCCCACGTGCACAGTCTCTCCCAAGTCAACTCTAAGCCACGCCCCTGCACCAGAGATAAGAGCGAAGGTGGAGAGGTCTAGATCCAGAGCTCTTGTTGCCATGTTGTCTGCAGCAGGGTGCTGGGAGGCAGACAGCGATTTGAGGGTTCCTGACACAGACCCGGGCCCTGTGGGGACGAACAAACTTATTATCTCACTGAAGACGATTAGCACATGCTATTTGAAACGTTTTTTAAAGAGCTTGATACTTTAATTTCTTAAAATCAACAATTTTATGATACTGAATTTATTATTCAGCATTAGTCAAAAACAACAAATATCCAACAATACATTACTCCATGGCGTGGGTGTGATCAGGGTCCTATCTGCAACGCATTCCTCCGACTTCCCACCGTAGCTGTAGAGGCGGGACTCACACGGTGTGCACAAGTTACCGGGCTTCCTCAGGAAGTGGTTACCGCTGCAATCCCGCTCTGAAATGCCAGGAATCAGTAACAAACCGCTCCGAAATGCCAAGAATCAGTAAACTCCAGCTCTGAAATGCCAGGAATCAGTTAAAACTCCAGCTCTGAAATGCAAAGAACCAGTTAAAACAGCTCTGAAATGCCAAGAATCAGTTGAAAACCGCTCTGAAATGCCAAGAATCAGTTAAAACAGCTCTGAAATGCCAAGAATCAGTAACAAACCGCTCTGAAATGCCAAGAATCAGTAAAACTGCTCTGATGCCAAGAATCAGTTTAAAAACCGCTCTGAAATGCCAGGAATCAGTAACAAACCGCTCTGAAATGCCAAGAATCAGTTAAAAACCCTTTTAAACCTAGGCTGTGGGATTTAACAACCTATTGATTATTGAATGTAAAGTACAATATAGTGTAAAACTGTTATTTGTCGGCTGGTCACCTGGAGGATTGTTCACGACATCTACAAGATTTCGACCATATTGTATATTTGCATAGTCCTACCATGCGATGATGGGACCTAACATTCAGTCTGTTGACGCCCGGAAGTTCGACAAGCAGAGAGAATGTCTAACTTTTAGGTTGTCGAACTTTTCGAGGGTGTCGAAATTCCGTCCTGACCCTCTACCTATAGTAGTGATGTAGAAGGCGATGAGTTTCCCTACCCAGAGTAGTGATGTAGAAGGCGATGAGTCTGATGACTCCCTCACTGTGCCGTAAGACGACCTCCCTGCCCTCCATGTCACACTGTACCCGGTACGTCTGGTCTCCCATCTCCTCTCCGTAGTTAGTGGTGATCTCTCCACACTTCCCTACTTCAGCGCCCTCAGCGTCCAGAACAACTACCTCAGTGCCGGATTCAGCGTCTTTGCAGGCCTAAAGAAGAGGGGTGGATATTAAAAAGCGTTTTTATACGTTCAGAGTCATAATTTAGAGAAATGGGGTAACAAATTGTGGAATAAGTCAGCATATATAAATTTTAATAGTCATTATCTTCTTTTAATAAAGTTAAGAGCAAATGACCTAGGTGTAACCACTTCACTTTACCTGGTAAGCACTGGTTGACACGAGGCAGGGGTGGTCAGGGAAGTAGAACCAGTCTTCTCTAAACAGGAGGAAGACCACCACCTCATGGATGAAATAGTCACCGCTTGAGATCCGGTAGGAAAACGAGGCTGGAGAACTGTCTCCTGATTCTATCGGGGAAAAACGGAGCTGTTATAATAGGTGATGGATTAGAATTAAATTAAATTAAAATTGCTGAAATGGTTGAAATTGTATTCGAATTTACGACATTGACAATGACACGATCAGTAACTCCTCTCATCATAATTCATACAACCTATGTAGGTGAAAGTGGTCATATCGTCATCTACAGCCAGATAACCATCAGAGTCTCCACTGGCTAGGTAAACTGCAGCAGCAGAGACAATGTCACTGTTTTCCAACGATTTGTAGTGAGAAACTGAGGGATAGGATTGGAAATAGAGGGCCTCATATAATGACATCGCGTCGCAGAAAGTGTTTTTAGTGGCCAGGTAGCGCAGTGGTTAGGGCGTCTGACTTTCAATCGCGAGGTTGGTAGTTCAATTCCCGGCCTTGCCTTCCGTGCTAAGGGTGAGAACTCTCACCTAAGCAGCCACACGGTTCACTCAGCCGAGCGTACAGGAAACTGTGCGGGAGGGTTAAATGAGGAGCTGCCCATTGCAGCGAAGTCTCGGGCGACGAAAGTATGGATTACACTTCCTTAACCGTCACTGGCTTGATTACTTGAATCCTTCGATTCCTGTCATTGGCTGTTACAGCTGTTGGAATAGAAGTAAAACCTTCGAAATAAAAAAAAATGGACATATTATTTCCCATATTAGTGGAGTAACACAACCGATGAGGACATTGGAGGGATTTGTCACCCTCTCTACAACATTCTTACATTAAATATATCGACTCTGAATTACAGGACTCTATAGGTTGGATAACATGAAGTAATGAAAAAAAGAGCTGTTATAACTCACATCTCCAGGGCAAGGGATGGACTGTTGATCTGTCGCTGCTACAAGTCTCCGAATGCCCCCCGTAACTGTACGTTCCGTCAGAGCAAGGGTTACAGTAGTTAAACGGCTTTACCAGATAGTAGTTACCCGTGCAGTTCCGTTCTGTTTGAAAACCCCAAAGGGTTTTATTGGTTTAGAATTAGTTTTTATCAGTTTAGAATTAATTGAGAATTAGTTTGTTATTCGATGCAAAGCACCAAGAATTCCTGTTGTGTTAGGTTATTTTTGAATGCAGACTCCTAAAAGTTAGTCAACAAAAGAGAAACTTTTTAGCAAGCTAATCGTTCAAGCCTGAATAAAAGCGAAATGTTTACCTATCGTTGCAACGAGGACCTCACTGAGCCTAATGACCCCATTAGGATACCAGTTTATAAAGCGAAATGCCGAAACTTCCCCATAAATATCGTAAGAATACGTTCTTTCAGCTTGAGAATGGTGTCCTGTGAAGTCCATTTCAGCTAGCAATTCCCAATCAGAATCGTCGCTTGCTTTGTATTCCAATCGTGTACCCGATTCTTGGTTCAGACACGACTGTGAGAAAGTTACCGATGTTAGAAAATAACTGATGTAAGAAAATAACTGATGTATGAAAACAACTGATGTAAGAAAATAACTGATGACTTAAGCCCCACCCCTCTTAATGTGATTAGAGAACTTTTTTACATTTTACAAAATAAGCATTTAAGAAGCTTTTCAGACTCGTGAATCTTTGATTCATTACGGATTCGTAAAGAGACGAAATGCAACAAAAATCATGTTTTTATGGTGCTTTAGGTTCTAAATCTCTCCCTATCTTTAATTCATTACTATCAAGAGAACTAACATTGAAAGCATCCAGGGATTGAAGGCATATGCTGAGCGGGTCTGGGCTGAAGAACCCTGACGTGAAGTGAGGAAGGTACAGCTTAACGAACGCCACATAATACGTGCCCCCGAGATCCAAAGTGATCTCTGGAGTGCTCTCAGCGGGGTTCCTGGTCCGGACGAACGAAGTGAGGTCGTCATCAACAGCCCCAGAGGCGGGGAAGTTGTAGGTGGAGGGAAGGAGAGGTATGGATATCTCGTCGGTTATCTGGCTGTCCGGATTACTGGTAGTAACGGCAACTCCTACCTTGATAAACGGGAGGGACACGTCTTCTGGTTCTGAGGAAAGTGATGTGAAATTAACAAACCACAATCATCAACTCAGATGTGTCTTATCTTCTCGATATTAATTTTAACGGGTTCATGTCAAAGATGTGACGCTATACAGCAATATATAATATTGTTTCAAAGCCCTTACGGGTACCCCACCGTGGGTTTTCAACAAAACTGACGTCAGTTTACCCAGACATAATCTGTTTGTCGGACACCAGTTTACTCTGACATAATCTGTTTGTCTGACGTCAGTTTACTCAGACATAATATGTTTGTTTGGCAACAGTTTACTCTGACATGATCTGTTTGTCTGAATGTCTGAATGACTGACACCAGTTTACTCAGACATATTCCGTTTGACTGACACCAGTTTACTCTGACATGATCTGTTTGTCTGAATGTCTGAATGACTGACACCAGTTTACTCAGACATATTCTGTTTGACTGACACCAGTTTACTCAGACATATTCTGTTTGACTGACACCAGTTTACTCTGACAAGATCTGAATGTCTGAATGACTGACACCAGTTTACTCAGACATATTCTGTTTGACTGACACCAGTTTACTCTGACATGATCTGTTTGTCTGAATGTCTGAATGACTGACACCAGTTTACTCAGACATATTCTGTTTGACTGACACCAGTTTACTCTGACATGATCTGTTTGTCTGAATGTCTGAATTACTGACACCAGTTTACTCAGACATATTCTGTTTGACTGACACCAGTTTACTCTGACATATTCTGTTTGTCTGAATGTCTGAATGACTGACACCAGTTTACTCAGACATATTCTGTTTGACTGACACCAGTTTACTCAGACATATTCTGTTTGACTGACACCAGTTTACTCTGACAAGATCTGTTTGTCTGAATGTCTGAATGACTGACACCAGTTTACTCAGACATATTCTGTTTGTTTGGCACCAGTTGACTCTGACATATTCTGTTTGTCTGACACCAGTTTACTCTGACATATTCTGTTTGTCTGACACCAGTTTACTCAGACATATTCTGTTTGACTGACACCAGTTTGCTCAGACATATTCTGTTTGACTGACACCAGCTTAATGAGACATAATCTGTTTGTCTGACACCGTTTACTTAAAAGGCCCCTTTTCAACAAGGTGGCCGCAACGGTACAAAAATAAAAAGTACACAATATAATAGGTACGATTCTAAAGAAAATGAACGAATTCTTAGAGATTAATCGACGGACGTTGCCCGTCTATTTCTTTTGACTGGATGGCTATCTAGCGAGAGCGCAAATGTGACCGTCCAACTCCAAATGTAGAACGTTGCGCGCTCGGGGTAGGGTAGGGTAACATCCTACAAAGATATTAAACGCAAATTCAATTTGTGCATCGTGTATATTCTCTATCCTTGCGTTCATTGCTAGTAGAAATGGACGCCTCACTCACACAATAAACGCATTTCTATGTGCCTCTTATTGAAACAAACGCACAGAAACGAATTTAAACGCAGTAGGTATTAGGAGGGACAAAAACAAACGTGTCCCTTCTTCTGTCTTTTCTTCTTCAACTATTCGATGACGAGTGAGACTTCACCAGTTCATATCTCACTGTGATACGCTCACTTGTCGTTTTCCAGAGGATCTCATTCGTCTTTGAGATGAGATAAGCAATGAGATCACTTGGCCACGATATCCAACTGTGGCGCTTAGATCCTAGCGTTCCCTTGCCTCGAGCATCACGTTTCCATTACCACTCCCCCATCCGGCCGTTGACTCTACCGACACGATGATCATCAATCTTTTCCTTATTGATACTCACAGTGACAGTTCGAACTGCAGTTTGCGCGACTTTTGAGCGCGCGGCTTAAAATTTGGCGGCATATAGACATAGAAATAACATGTCTGTACGCCACGCAAATTTAAAGCGTGCTCATATAATAGGTTAAAACTGTCACCGTAATTCTAACATCCAGTGTTATTTTGGCTTTCTGGGAATGCACATAATGGGATGATTATGCGATATCTGAGTTAATGGAAAGTGATAATTTACATCTGAATAATTGATCAATTTCTCAGGTTTTTTGTGCCATGTCCCATATACCCATTATCGATGATATCAATATTATCAATATGATAATATGGAAATTACTACTTCATTCAACTCACGACCACATCATACTAAGACCTACCTCTCACACACCACTATTGAGGTTACACTTACAAGTGTCGATTTAGTTTTAGTATATTTATAGAACCCTCCGAAGTTTTCATCGGTGTCTATAAAATACATAGACACGCGCCTATCGGGTCCATTTTGGGATACTTCCAGAAGGCGTTAGCCCGAGGGATGTATCCAGTTTTGGCCCGAGCCCGTAGGGCGAGAGTCTAAACCTATATGGACCCGATCAGGCAAGTGTCTATATATTATAGACCCGCATGAAATCGTCAGTGTTCTATAATACATAAAATTGCCTGATCAGTCCATATTGGTACCCTCGCCCAATCTGGGCTGCGGGTGGACACGAGATACATCCCTGAGGCTGCACCCAGGGAAGTGTCGCAATGTGGACCCGATAGGCACGATACGGGTTCTAGGTCATTTGGCCTAACTGGACATTTGGCCTAACGTCTAAAACTCGCACAATTTTGAATTTATCTCTCTCCCCTAACCCTAGCCAGTGTTAGGCCAAATGTCCAGTTAGGCCAAATGACCGAATACCGTAATTGTCCATGTATTTCACAATTTTGTGTTTATCACAAATCAGAACAATAAATTGTCCTTTACTCGGTTCTGAGAAAGTGCAGCAGGAGCAGCCTATACACTCCAGATTCCAGTGCAAATCCGCCTTGAACTCGTTCCAGGGGTGCCGGCTTTCACACACTTCCTCTTCTGTAAGACCGTTCCGAATCTTCTGCATGTCGTCAGAGGTGAAGGCATAGCAGGTGTTCTTATCTGTTTATTCAAGTATTTAGAAGCTGTGAGAAAAATACTGTGTATCGAGTTGGAAAATGTCAATGGAAATGTCCTTATTTTACCTCTCATATGCAGTTTTCTCCAGGCGTGTGCGGCTTGGCGAGCCATGAAACTGTGTTAGATTGTTAGAGTTGAAAGAGATAATAGAATATTTCCTAATTCTTACTTTTTATTTTTGTAGACAGACACATTGCGGACAAGGTACAATCTCGGTATTTGCACCGAATCCAGCAGGAGTTAGTCCCACTGTCAATAGAGACTTGTGCATCATTCCTATTGACGTTTCCAATTCCTACACTACGCTCTAATGTGGTATCTGAGTAGGCTACACATGTCACCATCACTTCATCACCCGTGCATTGTATCTTGATATCGGTGGGCGCATCACCGGATTCTTCCAGATGTCTAGCCACGAAGGTATTTTCTGATTTTTTGAAGCAAACAGATTGAGCCTGAAGGAATAATTTCCGCTAAACACGGATGGAAATGTGTCTGATGAACAATCAAAGAGAAGTTAAGTGAAAATGATCTCAGCCAGTCCTACAACTGTACTCGTGTATGAAAGCATCCTGTTCATGCTTTCATGTTTGTTATTTGGAGGGACTAGGTAAACTTAGTATTTTTATCTACATACTGCAGTATGGAAGTGCCAAAATAACATAAGAACATACCCAAAGACCATTATCAGAACTTCCTACGACTGCCAAGCACCTTCTATCATTTATATTACATCCGTCAGAGTTTAAACCGCTACTCTCCTTTATCATTTTACATTTGATTGTAACGTAGTCAGCAGGACAGTATGCAGCTGAAGAGTAACCATCCCTTGGTCCCAATCCTCCGGTAACTTCAACTGCAATGTCGGACAGGATTTTTTCACCTCTAACAGGTTCCGAATGACTCAGTGTAATTAAACAACAGGGCACCATCACCAATAAGATAAAAGCAGTCTTCATTTTACGATATCAGAAGCTTTCAACAGGTTCAAACGAATTCCTCAGTAGCTTGGTCGAAATTGAGCTTCCGTAGTGAAGCACGGTATATTTCATAGCAACATTGGACGGTCATGCATTCATGCAACAATACGCGCAATTCGTGGCACTTTGAGAGCAATTAGTTGCACGATGACTGCAATTATCAACATAATGAGGAAGCCGCAATTAGGGCAGGGAGCAGTGAAGTAGCAGATGTAAACTAGGGGAGTTCAGGTACAGTGACGTCATGAATTGGGTCTCCAATAGTGAACTGATGACGTCATGCAACCAATTAGCATTTTTATGAGAATTAGCATTTCTTATGAGAATTGGCTTTTTTAAGCAGGAAAAGCCACGGTTCTTTGTCCTGAGGGAAGACTTCTTGAAACCCAAATGAGACTGGCGATGATCCACACGTCCAGAGATCATTTAGAAGAAACTGACAAGTCTCATCATAATTGCACCACATAAGCCTAATTCTTGAATTTGATTGCATTGAGTGGTGTTGTAAAGTTTAGAACGTTTCTTTGTCGTCAGGGAAGATAGACTACGCCTCCATCAAAGACAAAAGAGATAATTAACATCTTTCGCTAGGTCATATTTTGAGGGATGGGATTTTTCAGATTTTACTATGCAAGCGCAAATTCAAAAGCAACTAGCATCAAAAACAATGAATATTCACCATTTCACCATAACAGCAAATTGAGACGGTAAGACTGCCTTAATTCACAGAGAATGTTTAATTTTGAAATGCTGAGAGTTGAAACGCTCTCTCCCGTAAGATAAGGGAAATCCAAGGGAAATCCAAGGGAAATCCAAACAGTTCAAGTGGCATTATTCAACGCCATGCAAAATCTAACTGATGTAATATGCATGTTTTCATTTGAAGGTAAGTCTTTTGGTGGATGATAACATTATTCTAAGATTCTCTGAGGGCTAGCCTAACACCCAGAGGCCGTGTGTACTCACGTTAAGTGAAGTTGAACTGCTGCACGCTCCTGATTTATTTCAAACCGTTACTATAGAGAAACTGCGATTAAACGGTAGGAATTATAATACCAAACACAGATTACGCTTGAAAAATTAAGATCCTTGACGTCATTCGGATTAAATAATTATTAATTAATCGAATAATAACTTAATAACAGGGACGTGTCGAACTTCTACGTGCGCGGCTCACTGTGAGTCATCAACAGCCAGTGAGCTGCGCACGATACGCCGCGCTCCTATGAGTTCGAAATGCGACCGAAAGTCGAGGTCAATCTGAATATTTGAATTTGATACACTCAAACCTTTTCCTAAGCCCGCATAGGTGTGTGTACGCGCCGCGCGAGCCACACAGTGATATACGTGTTAAGCAATCAAATCTTGCATCTTTGTGCTTTATCAAATGACATCTTTTTCCGCTTTTTAAGCTTACTGAAAATACAGCTTGGAAGGGCAATTAAACTTTAAAGACCTTGAATGGGTTTTTATGAAATGCAAAGGTTGACAGAATAATGCAATCTTCCGGGCGGTATCAGTCAGGGGCGTAGCTAGATTTTTGTAGAGGATGTGGCGGGTTACATTTAAAACTTGTCAAAATGTTATTTTGCTAGGATCCAAGCTCTCATCTTAACCAAATTTTCACGTTGTCTGTCCAAAAGGGGAGGCAGCCGCCTGTGTCGCTTTCCCCCTGGCCACACCCTGGTAGCCGTGATGCCCTCCCTAAGTTAACTTAGACTTACTCAGTTTATCGAAAATTATCACACGAGGCGTCAGCCGATTTTGGCAATTTTCGGTAACAACCGATCCATGGGTGATCATAGGTCATGAGCTACACCTCGGAATATTTTCGTTCGGGAACTATCTTTCCCTCATCTACTATGAGGTAGTTTATGATCTTTGGCCACCCTTTTTGACATATTTTTCGGCCTATTATATGGCACCATGGTCCATTGGTCCTCTGTTTATGAACATGGACTTCTGCCGAGGGGCGGTCAGAGGACTTCTACCTTGCACTGGTATTCTACCTAAATATGTGCCTCTTGTTGTAATACTAGCAACCATCACTTTTCACGCCATGACCAACTCAAGAGTTACCGTATCATTGTACGTGTGCAGTGTGCAGCAAGTGTAACATCCTACCGCATTGTTCGGTTTTCTGCGAATTAGACTTTGTAACTAGATTAGAGGACAACAGCAGTCAGCAAGTTGCTCAGAATCCCCCAAAAACTTCAGAAATTATGATCTGTCGATTAATATTGCAACATTTAATGGTGTCAGACATACAGATTATTTCTGAGTAAACTGGTGTCAGTCAACCAGAATAATATGTCTAAGTACTTAAGTACTTAGACTATGTATGTCTTATAATATGTCTTAGTACTTAAGTACTAAGTACTTAAGTAAACTGGTGTCAGACAAACATAATATAACCGAGTAAACCGGTGCCGGACGGTTTTCGTCAATATGTTCGTAATAACGAAATAGAAGACAATGTTCGCAAAGCTACTCAGTACTCACCCCACTCAATATCAGCGGTGGTACTGCACTTGTAGATGTGAGAGGAGTAGCCAGTGTCAGTATTGCAGTCTATCCCTTCACTACACGAGTACACCTGACTGACATACCCCGCACTACAGGGGGCACAGAGACGGGTGGGAAAGACGAGGTAGTGGTCAGCGGCACATTCCTGGGCTGAAGTGAGAGAGGGGGGGTGAAAGACGGGTGGGAAAGACGAGGTAGTGGTCAGCGGTACATTCCTGGGCTGAAGTGAGAGAGGGGGTGAAAGGCAGGTGGGAAAGACGAGGTAGTGGTCAGCGGTACATTCCTGGGCTGAAGAGAGAGAGGGGGGTCAAAGACGGGTGGGAAAGACGAGGTAGTGGTCAGCGGTACATTCCTGGGCTGAAGAGAGAGGGGGTCAAAGATGGGTGGGAAAGACGAGGTTATGGTCAGCGGCACATTCCTGGGCTGCAGAAGGGGGGGGGGGTGAATTTGGGAGAAATCGTTGAATAATGCTAACTATTTCAGCAGGGATAACTTCTGTAGATGAAAACACATTATTCAGTAAGTATCTCTTATCCAAGTATTGGGCTGATGTCAAACGAAAGGCTTTAATAATACCCTGGATCGCTACTCACGATAACCGAAGACCTGAAGCTCGCAGATAGTCAGAGGTTTCCCTGCCTGCCCTACAACTATCACAGAGTTTCCTTCAGCCTCGCACACTGTCTCGTAAAGCTGATCCTCCTGAAACATACCGACATGAGAATGAAGGTAAATTTCACTATGTTTGGGGCGTGAGTATTTCTGATTATAAGGGGGGGTTAAGTAATTTGTGGCCTCGTTATCAGCGGTACCTCATAAAATTTAACAACTTCCTCTAATTACTTTGCAACTGTGCCCTTGACGGCTCCTTCTGGTGTTCCAGGTCTGATCTTCAGACTATCTAAGTGATTCGTTTCACAGCAGCCTAACTCATGGGACAGAGAATTTGGCTAAATTCTTCTGACAGACCCGTCACTGCTAGATATACAGCATCACTGATGATTCAAATTGATAGTCTGAATGTCAGGGGAGGTTGGTCATTGCCCATCACTCGTCAATGAAGGAGATGTAGGGATAGGAGGGACTGTTCATCACTCGTTAAGAAAGGCGTGGTTGGAGTAGGAGGGGCTAGTCATCACTCGTCAAGGAACGCGTGTTGGGAGTAGGAGGGGCTGGTCATCACTCGGCAAGGAAGGCGTGTTGGGAGTAGGAGGGGCTGGTCATCACTCGTCCAGGAAGGCGCGGTAGGAGAAGGAAGTCGAAGGGTTGGTCAGTTTTTCATCATTTCAGTTTTTCTCAATTACTGTACCCTTTTTTTGATTATTGACCCTTTTACTTAATTACTTTACCCTTGACGGCTCCTTCTACTCCTACCACACCTTCCTTGACGAAGTGACACCAAACAGAAGTGAGACTATTGCACTGTGCAGCCACTTATAAAGGTTTCGTTGACACCACTTTAAGTCAGCCTAAATTCCGCTACGTCACTTCGTCAGCGATCCTACGTGTCGTTGACACCACTTTTTAGAATTAATGTCTCACATACCGATGTGTCACTTCTCCGGAGGGCCCCATTCTCCGGAGGGCCTATTCTCCGGAGGGCCCTTTCTCCGGAAGACCCATTCTCCGGAGAGCCCATTCTACGGAGGGCCCATTCTCTGGAGGTCCATTCTCTGGAGGTCCATTCTCTGGAGGGCCCCATTCTCCGGAGGCCCATTCTCCGGAGGGCCCATTCTCCAGAGGGCCCATTCTCCGGAGGGGCCATTCTCCGGAGGGCCCTTTTTCCGGAGGGCCCATTTTCCGGAGGGCCCATTCTCCGGAGGGCTCATTCTCCGGAGGCCCCATTCTCCGGAGGGCCCCATTCTCCGGAGGACCTCATTCTCCGGAGGGCCCATTCTCCGGAGGGTCCATTCTCCGGAGGGCCCATTCTCCGGAGGGTTCATTCTCCGGAGGGTTCATTCTCCGGTGGGCCAATTCTCCGGAGGACCCATTCTCCGGAGGGCCCATTCTCCGGAGGGTCCATTCTCCGGAGGGTCCATTCTCCGGAGGGCCCATTCTCCGGAGGGCCCATTCTCCGGAGGGCCCATTTTCCGGTGGGCCCCATTCTCCGGTGGGCCCATTCTCCGGAGGGCCCATTCTCCAGAGGAACCATTCTCGGGAGGGTCCATTCCCCGGAGGGTCCATTCTCCGGTGGGCCCATTCTCCGGAGGGCCCATTCTCCGGAGGGCCCATTCTCCGGAGGGTCCATTCTCCGGAGGGTCCATTCTCCGGAGGGTACATTCTCCGGAGAGGGCCCATTCTCCGGAGGGCCCATTCTCCGGAGGCCCCACTCTCCGGAGGGCCCAGTCTCCGGAGGGCCCCATTCTCCGGAAGGCCCATTCTCCGGAGGGCCCATTCCCCGGAGGGTCCATTCTCCGGTGGGCCCATTCTCCGGAGGGCCCATTCTCCGGAGGGCCCACTTCTCGGAGGGTCCATTCTCCGGAGGTCCATTCTCGAAGGGTACATTCTCCGGAGGGCCCAGGGCCCATTCTCCGGAGGCCCATTCTCCGGAGGCCCACTCTCGGAGGCCCCAGTCTCCGGAGGCCCCATTCTCCGGAGGCCCATTCTCCGGAGGGCCCCATTCTCCGGAGGGCCCATTCTCCGGAGGTCCATTCTCCGAGGGCCCATTCTCCAGGAGGGCCCATTCTCCGGAGGTTCATTCTCCGGAGGTTCATTCTCCGGAGGTCCCAATTCTCCGGAGGCCCCATTCTCCCGGCCCATTCTCCGGAGGTCCATTCTCCGGAGGTCCATTCTCCGAGGGTACATTCTCCGGAGGCCCATTCTCGGAGGCCCCATTCTCCCGGAGGCCCCCACTCTCCGGAGGCCCAGTCTCCGGAGGCCCCATTCTCCCGACCATTCTCCGGAGGCCCCATTCTCCGGAGGCCCATTCTCCGGAGGGTCCATTCTCCGGAGGGCCCATTCTCCGGAGGGTTCATTCTCGGAGGTCATTCTCCGGGCCCATTCTCCGGAGGACCCATTCTCCGGAGGGCCCATTCTCCGGAGGGTCCATTCTCCGGAGGGCCCATTCTCCGGAGGGCCCATTCTCCGGTGGGCCCATTTTCTGGTGGGCCCCATTCTCCGGAGGGCCCATTCTCCGGAGAAACCATTCTCGGGAGGGTCCATTCCCCGGAGGGTCCATTCTCCGGTGGGCCCATTCTCCGGAGGGCCCATTCTCCGGAGGGTCCATTCTCCGGAGGGTCCATTCTCCGGAGGGCCAATTCTCCGGAGGGCCCATCCTCCGGAGGGCCCATTCTCCGGAGGGCTCCATTCTCCGGAGGGTCCATTCTCCGGAGGGTCCATTCCCCGGAGGTTCCATTCTCCGGTGGGCCCATTCTCCGGAGGGCCCATTTTCCGGAGGGCCCATTCTTCGGAGGGCCCATTCTTCGGAGGGCCCATTCTCCGGAGTGCCCATTCTCCGGAGGGTACATTCTCCGGAGAGGGCCCATTCTCCAGAGGGCCCATTCTCCGGAGGCCCCACTCTCCGGAGGGCCCAGTCTCCGGAGGGCCCATTCTCCGGAGGGCCCCATTCTCCGGAGGGCCCATTCTCCGGAGGGCCCATCCTCCGGAGGGTCCTTATTTACGGACCATTTATTTTTACCCACATTTTTATTTTTATACTTACTTTTACTTACCTTCTTCCAGTGACCCCATTCTCAGAGGCCCCCTTTCTCTGGAGGGCCCATTCTCCGGAGGGCCCATTCTCCGGAGGGCCCATTTTCCGGAGGGCCCATTCTCCGGAGGGCCCATTCTCCGGAGGGCCCATTCTCCCGGAGGCCCATTCTCCGGAGGCCCATTCTCTCTGGAGGATCCCATTCTCCCGGAGGTCCATTCTTACGAACCATTTACTTTTACACACTTTTGGATTTTTATACTTACTTTTTACTCTGGGTCTTCCCGGTGACACCAAACGGAAGTGAGACTATTGCACTGTGCAGCCATATAAAGGTTTCGTTGACACCACTTTTACGTCAGCCTGCATTCCCGCGTCCATTCTCCAGCGATCCCATTGTCGTTGACACCACTTTTAAATTACTGTCTCACGAGGGCCATTCTTTCCGGAGGGCCCATTCTCCGAAGGGCGTATTTTCGGAGGCCCATCACGGAGGCGGGGCCATTCTCGGAGGCCCAGGGCCCATTCTCCGGAGGCCCCCATTCTCCAGATGGTCCATTCTCGGAGGCCCATTCTCCGGAGGGCCCATTCTCCGGAGGGCCCATTCTCCGGAGGGCCCATTCTCCGGAGGCCCATTCTCCGGAGGCCCATTCTCCAGAGGCCCCATTCTCGGAGGTCCCATTCGTCGGAGGGCCATTCTCCGGAGGCCCCATTCTCCGGAGGGCCCATTCTCCGGAGGGCCCCCATTCTCCGGAGGCCCATTCTCTCCCGGAGGGCCCCCATTCTCCGGAGGCCCATTCTCCGGAGGGCCCATTCTCCGGAGGGCCCATTCTCCGGAGGGCCTATTCTCGGAGGGCCCATTCTCCAGGGCCCATTCTCCCGGAGGGCCATTCTCAGGAGGCCCATTCTCCGGGGCCAATTCTCCCATTCCCCAGGCCCATTTCTCAGGTGGATCCATTCTCCGGGCCCATTCTCCGGAGACCCCATTCTCCCAGGCCCCATTCCCCGGAGGGCCCATTCTCCAGGAGGGCCCATTCTCCGGAGGGCCCATTCTCCAGGTCCATTCTCAGGCCCATTCCGAGGCCCCATTCTCCGGAGTCCATTCTCCAGGGCCCATTCTCCGGAGGGCCCATTCTCCGGAGGGCCCATTCTCCGGAGGGCCCATTCTCCGGAGGGCCCATTCTCCAGGGGCCCATTCTCCGGAGGCCCATTCTCGGAGGCCCATTCTCAGGCCCATTCTTCGGAGGCCCATTCTCCGGAGGTCCATTCTCGGAGGGCCCATTCTCCGGAGGGCCCATTCTCCGGAGGGCCCATTCTCCGGAGGCCCCATTCCCCGGAGGCCCATTCTCCGGAGGGCCCATTCTCCGGAGGGCCCATTCTCCGGAGGCCCATTCTCCGGAGGGCCCATTCTCCGGAGGGCCCATTCTCCGGAGGGTCCTTGTTACGGACCATTTATTTTTACACACTTTTAATTTTTATACTTACTTTTACTTACTTTCTCGGTGGCACCAAACGGAAGTGAGACTATTGCACTGTGCAGCCACTTATAAAGGTTTCGTTGACACCACTTTACGTCAGCCTGCATTCCCCTTCGTCACTTCGTCAGCGATCCTACGTGTCGTTGACACCACTTTTAAAATTACTGTCTCACATACCAATGTGTCACTTTCCGGGGCCCCATTCCCCAGGCTTTCCCCCATTCTCCGGAGGGCCCCATTCTCGGAGGGCCCCATTCTCCGGAGGCCCATTCTCCGGAGGGCCCCATTCTCGGAGGGCCCCATTCTCGGAGGCCCATTCTCCGGAGGGCCCATTCTCCGGAGGCCCATTCTCCGGAGGGCCCATTCGGAGGCCCATTCTCCGGACCATTGTCCTTACACCCTTTTCTCCAGAGGCCCCCTTACTCCATTCGGAGGTTCCATTCTCCAGAGGGCCCATTCTCCGGAGGCCCCATTCTCCGGAGGGTCTTCTCCATTCTCCGGAGGCCCTTCCGGACCATTTCCTTTTACACTCTCCGGAGGCCCATCCTCGGAGGGCCCATTCTTCCGGGACCCATTCTCCAGGCGCCCATTCTACTGAGGGCCCATTTCTGGAGGTTTCGTTCTCTGGGATTTACGTCTCTGGAGGGCCCCCACTTCTCCGGAGGCCCACGTGTCCAAGGCCCCATTCTCCTAAGTCCCTCACATACCAGGAGGCCCATTCTCTAGGAGGGCCCATTCTCCGGAGGGCCCATTCTCCGGAGGCCCATTCTCGGAGGCCCCATTCTCCGGAGGCCCATTCTCAGAGGTCCATTCTCCGGAGGGCCATTCTGCATTCCGCCCATTCTCCGGAGGCCCATTCTCGGAGGCCCATTCTCCCCCAACCCCATTCTCTGAGGCCCATTCTCCGGAGGCCCCATTCTCCATTCTCGGAGGGCCCCAGCCCCATTCTCCGGGCTCCATTCTCCCATTCTCGGGTCCATTCTCCAGAGGGCCCCATTCTCCAGAGGTCCATTCTCCGGAGGGCCCATTCTCGGAGGCCCATTCTCCGGAGGATACCCCAGGCCTAGGCCCATTCTCCGGAGGCCCCATTCTCAGAGCCCTTTTACCGGAGGGCCTTCCAGGGACCATTCGGAGGCCCCCGGAGTCCCCCAGGCCCAGGTCTCCGGAGGGCCCATTCTCCGGAGGCCCATTCTCCAGGGGGCCCCGTTCTCAGCGATCCTCGGAGGTCCCATTCTCCAGGACCATTCTCCTTTACGGACTTTTTAATTTTTTTACACACTTTTTATTTTACCCATTCTTCAGTATTTTCGGAGGCCCATTCTCCGGACTATGCATTCTCAGCCACTTATAAAGGTTTCGTTGACACCACTTTACGTCAGCCTGCATTCCGCTACGTCACTTCGTCAGCGATCCTACGTGTCGTTGACACCACTTTTTAGAATTACTGTCTCACATACCAATGTGTCACTTTTCCGGAGGGCCCATTCTCCGGAGGGCGTATTTTCCGGAGGGCCCATTCTCCGGAGGCCCCATTCTCCGGAGGGTCCATTCTCCGGAGGGCCCATTCTCCGGAGGGCCCATTCTCCGGAGGGCCCCATTCTCCGGAGGGCCCATTCTCCGGAGGGCCCATTCTCCGGAGGGCCCATTCTCCGGAGGGCCCATTCTCCGAGGGCCCTATTCTCCGGAGGGCCCATTCTCCGGAGGGCCCATTCTCCGGAGGGCCCATTCTCCGGAGGGCCCATTCTCCGGAGGGCCCCATTCTCCGAAGGGCCCATTCTCCGGAGGGCCCATTCTCCGGAGGGTCCATTCTCTGGAGGATCCCATTCTCCGGAGGGTCCTTATTTACGGACCATTTACTTTTACACACTTTTTATTTTTTATACTTACTTTTACTTACTTTCTTCCAGTGACACCAAACGGAAGTGAGACTATTGCACTGTGCAGCCACTTATAAAGGTTTCGTTGACACCACTTTACGTCAGCCTGCATTCCGCTACGTCACTTCGTCAGCGATCCTACGTGTCGTTGACACCACTTTTTAGAATTACTGTCTCACATACCAATGTGTCACTTTTTCCGGAGGGCCCATTCTCCGGAGGCCATTTTCGGAGGCCCATTCTCCGGAGGGCCCCATTCTCCGAGGGTCCATTCTCCGGAGGGCCCATTCTCCGGAGGGCCCATTCTCCGGAGGGCCCATTCTCCGGAGGGCCCATTCTCCGGAGGGCCCCATTCTCCGGAGGGCCCATTCTCCGGAGGCCCATTCTCCGGAGGGCCAATTCTCCGGAGGGCCCCATTCTCCGGAGGGTCCATTAGTAAAAGAATATTGTTAGTAAAAGAATATTTTTATTGATCTCCAAAATATTTTACAATAACACACGTACACACACTAAAAAAAGATGAATGAATAAGTTAGAATCAAAACCTTCCTTCGAAAGAATATTGCTGAAAGACATGTTAACATGCAATAACTGGCCCCTGGCCTGTTACATCACATAGCAAGAGCGCTTCTGTTTCAGACAGGATATTAATAACATTTAGGACTATAGAATGGATCATATTATGTGTATTGCGTATTCTTTTTCACTTAATCTTGGAACGTTTTTTACGGTGATTGGAATAGTTACGTTGCGAAGACGCCACAGCTATTCGAGGATAAAGTGTTTATCTCCATTGGAAGCGGTATCCGCGATACAATGGTGCAACCACATCAAACAGTACTGCACGGTTAGTTGGTACTTAGGAAGTGGCCGAGTTTTATTTAATCCGCATTATCAAAGTATCCAATGCCTAGAAAGCTGGAATACTCTGAAAAAGAATCGGTTGGATTTTCTTTTTTCTAACTAAATCGCTATCAACGGCTAGATCAGTGAAACCAAAGGATAGATACCTATATAGTACTCTATCACGTGATAATCTGAGCATGTTTTTTAGATATGATCACTCCCCTCCACCCCCAGGAGGCAGGAGTAACAGCAGTGTTATCAACGTGTTATCTACCTGCATTCCTAATGTGGGGGTGTCCCCTGACCACCTCCAGATGGTTTGGTGCAAGCAGCTCGTTAAGGTTTACATGACATTTCTTCTCATTCCCATTCCTATCATTCTTAAATTCAAATATATAATACCTTAAATGCTCTTTAGATCAACCCGGATTTCATGACTCATGAGCCTGTAAATCGCGATCGTTATCAAGGAGGATTCAAGTTCCAAACTAAAATATGAGTTATAATGTCTACTATCACAATATTGACTGCTTCTGACAAACTTTTCAAGTTCTTACCCTAAGATATAAAGTTATAAATGTATAAATATGCGTTCCCCAGAAAGTCTGCCTCACGCTGTTTGACATGATTGATAGAAGCACACTCCAAATCACTGCAGACGTTAGCAGAATCAGGGACATAGCGTCAGTCAACTTCCTTGGCGCTAAGCCAGCATTTGCTTCAGGTTATTCTTATTTAAATGCCATCAAAGTATAAACCTCTGATAAATAATCGTTTACTTATAAACCTTCGGCTCTTTAACTTTTCATGGGTCTTAAAAAGCTTTATGATGCGACGGCGTCGAAGGCTTCGAACTATTGAATAACTAGCAGGCCCGTTGGGCACCTCGTTCGCAATTTTCAACCAATGCAATTCAAACTTATGAAAAAATTTCACTGCATCGAAAAATTCAAACCAAAACCAAAGTTATGCGCTCCAGGGGAGTAGCATAACAAAATCACCAAAGCAAGAAATGAAATGCACACACTTCTCATATTACCATAGCAACGCAAGCACTTTTCCCTATCTGCACGTGCATGCCGACACAAACCCGTACACACATCGACACAGTGCCCATACACACGGTTTTTCCATTCTAATCTATGATGCCGACACAGAGTCCCACACACACGCCGACACGAATCCCATACACACATCGACACAGTGCCCATACACACGGTTTTTCCATTCTAATGTATGATGCCGACACAGAGTCCCACACACACGCCGACACGAATCCCATACACTCAATTTATTTTATATTAAAGATGTTTTGGACACGATTCTGTAAGAACAAATATCTTGTATCAATATTTTCCATTTTCACCCCCTTTTAGGTACCCTTTTTAAATTTTTAACCCCCTTTCATCGGGTCCGGTTAATACTGAGATTCAAGGGAATAGTTTGAGATTTTCGACATTCGCAGCTGAAAGTCCAATGAGGAAGATAGAAAACCCAACGCTGGTCAAAGAAATGAAGTATTCCGCCGAAATATCACTTAACCAACTTATAACTCAGCACTTCAATTCAATATTGTCACCCCTACTAATCAACGTAATTCAAGTTTATAGCTGATTTTGGAGAAGATTTAGAAATCTGCAAATTAAATGAAATAAACTTTAATCACGTCAAAAATATGATAAGAATATAGAATCAACTAATTAAAGATTTAGCTATATCACAGTAATTAAAATTAAAAATAGTGGTGATTAGAATAACAGAATTGTTAAAAAAAAGTTAGTTAAACAAAGTCGGCAAATACTGTTAAAAATTCTGAAATCTGATAATTAAAATTACAAATAGTGGTGATTAGAATTACAGAATTGTTAAACTAAAGTTACTCAAAGTGGTGAATAAAATACTGAAATGGCGATTAAAATGATTATACTGGTAAATTAAAGTTACTGAAATGGTGAATAAAGTTACTTAAAGTGGTGAATAAAATACTGAAATAGTGAATAAAATATCAATGTTGGTAAATTAAAATTGCTTGAAAGGTAGATAAAATTACTGTGATGGTGATAAATAAAATTGCAATGTTGTTAAATAAAATCTGAGATCTTGGTTGGTGACACTTCTGATTAGGGGAAGAAGGCTATCCAATCAGCTGTCCGAGGCGTTGTAGCATCTTCCTCGCTGTCCTCCTGAAAGTAAGGTTCATTAGGGAAACCTGTTGAATTTGTAACTTGGAACCTCTGAAAAGGCCAAAATCAATATGAACCAAAAACTGTTGAGTACTCATGAGTGTTGATCATACTGAAAAGTGAAAAAGAAATCATTAGCATTTTGGCTTACCATAAAGAGCCTCCTTGTCCCCATCGTTGACACGGAATCGGCCACCGAAGCATCGTCCAATACTTCGCCCGGTTCCTGTAAAAAGAGGTTGATGTAAATGGCGACCTTTGATTTCGAGTGTGTCCGAAGTTAGATTTGTTATGTAATACTCAAAATTTCGAATTGATCGAGGAGGCATCGGGCATGATGAATATGCCGCTTTGACTTACTGTATTATTATAATATGATTACGAATTGAACTCACCAAGTCGTCTGGCACTTCAATGACGAAGTCATTGAACTCAAACGGTGGGAGGCTGAAAGTTGCCTCTTTCAGCAACTCTTGGCTCCCTGTCCCTGATAGCTCCGTGTCGCTTAGGATCAGGGTCTGGAATGGTGTTTCCAGGTCCCCCATGTCCGCTTGTTCGGCTTCCTCCATCCTTTTGAACATTTTCTTCAGCTTGTGGGCGTCCTTATCATGGCCAATCTTCATCGAGCCATCTTCTCCACTCTTCTCCTCTTTGGGCTTCTGACGAAGAGTCACGAGGATTCTTCGCAATGTGATACTGACGTATGTCAGTATCACTACCATTGACGTTAGCAGAAGAAGTTCTGCCACCGTCAGGATTTCGATTGCAGACATCATTTTCGCAAATATTTGTGATGAACGTAGAAATAAGCAACGTAAGATGTGTATTGTAACGAGAATTGAGACCGCGTGGGCGGATTGTACACTTTTGAAATTTACGTCGCCTAGCAACGGGAGTTCGCACGTGCTGAATGGTAATTCAGAGCAAGGAAGGGTTTAAAAATTGGTGGTGAGGCCTGCTGGGCCGGCAGGCTTCATGACAAATTCAAGATTTTGGACTGAAAATTGCCACTCAATGTTTGTAGGCCGCGAAAGCAATTGGTTGAGCTCTTTGCGCTGCACTTACGTTTTTACTGCGTATTTTAGCGACTGCTTCACGAAATCGTCTGCTGCGCTGCTGAGTTAAATTACGCAAAGTTCATTTCGCGGGAATTTGATACCATCATATTGTATGTTTCTCAGTAACTGCCTGAACTCCCAGCTTACAACGGCTACGTCACGAGACCCCCTCGTTAGAAGAACAGCAAAAAGGAAAAGAGATGATCACATGGATCAAGATGGATGGAACCCCAGCAAGAAGCTCAAAGCTGCAGTTGAAGAGATAGACTTCGAAAAGAAGTTCATGGTCAACGTGCGGATGAAAGGAGATAGGAGAGGCCTTGATAAAGAGAAGAAGATCAATCAAAAGCCAAAGACCTCACCAATGATGAGAAAATCGGAAAGATCCTCCAACTAGCATCCCAGAGCAAATGGACAGAATGGGATGAACTCATCAACCTGGATCTGAAGTGGAAAGAACTCCTCTACAGCTTTTCATCGTCCATGCTCTCCTTCCTGCTGAACTCGATCCAGGGGACCCTCCCTGACCCAATGAACTTGAGGAGATGGAAAAAGACTGCAGAAGCTAGGTGTCATCTCTGTGGATGGAAATACTGCTCCCAAGTCCACATACTCTGTAGCTGTAAGGTAGCACTACAGCAAGGGCGTATTTCCTGGAGACACGACAGCTTACTCGGATCCATTCTCAAATGGCTAAAGACTAGTAAGAAGAGAAAAGAAGAAAGAAGAAACGAAGAAGGAACGAAGAAGATCCCAAGCCTCAACGATTCATTTGTGGCAGCTGGTAAGCCCATACCAAGAAAGAAGAAACTTCCTCAGAGAAATGGTCAATGGTGGGGGGATGCTCAAGATTGGAAGTTCCTCTGTGATAAGAGAAACGAGCAATATCAAATACCACCAGAGATTGCATGCAGTCCACTTCGCCCTGACATCTGCATATACAGCCTAGATAGGAAATCTTGCCTGTTTGTGGAACTTACCTCCCCCTTCGAGGATAACATCGCAGACTGGAAAATAAAGAAGTCAACAAAATACGAAGATCTAGTCAGAAGGTCCAAAGAAAAAGGTTGGAACACAAACCTCTTCACTGTAGAAGTAGGAGCTCGAGGATTCGTCAACACCAGCTCCATGGCTCTGTTTCGTTTTGTGAGACTTACCACAAAACAATGTTAAGTTATCAGAAAAGAGCTCTCTATCATAGCAATAAGAGCAAGCTACTTTATCTGGCTGAACAGAGAGAATAAAGAATGGATACAACCAGCCAAGGTTGTAAGTTAAGACAGACTCATTGTACATACAATCATAGTTGCTTTCATTGTAAGATGTATTTCCAGATGTATATAAGTAGATGGATCCAGGGTTCCCTATGTGAGCTCTGGAAAGCAATTTAGGACGCATAGGGCCACTGAGCACCTAGATTGCACCATCTACCCACTAAACCCCTGACGTTCTATATCGAATACTTCATTCGATCCCTATATCACCCCATTGTGTTGGACAACACATTCATCCACGGGGAGAAAGAACTTCTCATAACCCTCCTGGACAGTTTCTGAAGATGGGAAGGGCTCATTGCATACGTGCATGAGCTCGGGTGTGTAACCTAAGCTGTGGAGCTACTGGTCAAAAGTACTCCTGGAAGCCAGGCCACACCCACTCGCTGCTTCCTATGTATCCCACTTCATTGAGACTCGAACCAACAGGGCATGCAGGACACCTTATCCTCTGTGGAACCCTCTACAGTGCCCTATCTCGCTGGTACTGCCTGTCCCCCCATGGAGCTTCATCCACAGGGAAAATAACTTCTCATAACCCTCCTGGACAGTTTCTGAAGATGGGAAGGGCTCATCGCATTCGTGCATGAGCTCGGGTGTGTAACCTAAGCTGTGGAGCTACTGGTCAAAAGTACTCCTGGAAGCCAGGCCACACCCACTCGCTGCTTCCTATGTATCCCACTTCATTGAGACTCGGACCAACAGGGCATGCAGGACACCTTATCCTCTGTGGAACCCTCTCGAGTACCTTATCTCGCTGGTGCTGCCTGTCCCCCTTGGAGCTTCATCGTCTCAGCCATCCCCTTCACCTACCATCCTCCTCCCCTCCATCCCACTTCCTACCTCCTCCCAACATCCTCCTCCCCTACATACCTCCATCCCACTTCCTACCATCCTCCTCCCCTCCATTCCACTTCCTATCATCGTCGGAAGGTAATCACAACATTCATTCCATTCAATCAACTGCTAGGAATTTTGCATCATAATGGCATACCTTCTAACCAAGTGTTTATGCAGCATAATTATAGCAATAAATCTCATTTACTCTCATTTGCCGACCGGGGCGACTGTAAGTTCTCATATGGACAGTGCCTCTGTGGGAACAAAGTTGTACAGTATTCGAAAAATTTCCCTGTAAATACTCATCGATGATATTTTCGAATTTCAGCGGTTTCAACGTTTCCCATCAGATCAAAAAGCTAGTTCTTTCTTTAGGAAGGTTCTGACAACACGAGTTCGGCCCAGCCTCTCACCTAAGCTAAGCACCAAAAGTGAGAGATTAAGGAATCAAACGGAAATAACTCTCACACCAGTTTTTAAAATACATGCGTCTGGACTCTGAATTTCAGAAAGTTTGGCAACAGCAAAGATTCAAAGCCAATTTTACATTAAAAGATTAAAGTTCTATTTAACATTTTCCCAAAAATATATAGAATTATCATGCGAATATACAAAATTACCACACTTCTGTAAAATAATGAAGTGATCTAGTTCAGCAATCATCTGTGTCCTTCCTAATCGAGCGGTGTTTAAATTGGGCACTTGAGCACTGTTCTAATTGATCAGTGTTCTAATTGAGCAATGTTCTAATTGAGCATTGTTCTAATTGAACAGTGTTCTAATTGAGCAGTGTTCTAACTGAGTGTTGTTCTGGTTGAAAAGTGTGCCAATTGAGCAGTGATCTAACTGAGCAGTGTTCTAATTTAACACTGTTCTAATTTAACAATGTTCTAATTGAGAAGTGTTCTGATTGAGCAGTGTTCTAATCTAACAGTGTTCTAATTTAACGGTTTGCTAATTGAGCAGTGTTCTGATTGATTAGTGTTCTAATTGAGCAGTGCTCTTATTGATCAGTGTTCTAATTGAGCAATGTTCGAATTGAGCAGTGTTCTAATTGAGCAGTGTTCTAATTGAGCAGTGTTCTAATTGAGCAGTGTTCTGATTGAGCAGTGTTCTAATTGAGCAGTGTTCTAATTGAGCAGTGTTCTAATTGAGCAGTGTTCTAATTGAGCAGTGTCCTAATTGAGCAGTGTTCTAATTGAGCAGTGTTCTAATTTAGCACTTGAGCAGTGTTCTGATGGAGCAGTGTTCTAATTGAGCAGTGCTCTTATTGAGCAGTGTTCTGATTGAGCAGTGTTCTAATTGAGCAGTGTCCTAATTGAGCAGTGCACTTATTGAGCAGTGATCTAATTGAGCAGTGCTCTGATTGAGCAGTGCTCTTATTGAGCAGTGTTCTAATTGAGCAGTGTTCTAATTGAGCAGCGTTCTAATTGGCAGTGTTCTGATTGAGAAGTGATCTCCTCTCGCTGCGTGTCGTATGATCACTGCTAAACCCGCTCGACACCGACACTCTTACCACCCTGATTCCGGATCTCAGAAACCTCCTAAAGCTTGACAGTGTGAGAGTGAAGATGTAGAAGTTGGACATGGCCCCGAGCAGGGAGGTGAACCACGCACACCTGTACAGCAGGTCCAGACCATCCGGAGACAGGATATTCGTCTGGAAGGCCAGGTAGTAGACCCCAGTGGGGACACTGACAATGAGATGCAGAGCAGCTGTCAGGAGGACTACTAGGACACCCTGCCATTGGAGCCCCCCTGGCATCCTCCTGGAAACACTCCTTGCAGCGATTATCAGTAGGATACTGCTCAGCACAGTGACTGAGGTGAAGAGGATGAGGGAGCAGCCTATGCTGCCGCTGTACGCGTTGATCGTAGTGTTAGTCCAGGGGGGTTTCTTCCACAAGTAGTCGCAGTTGTAGAGATTGGGTGTGTAGTACACGCCTGTAGGATCCTTGCCGATGGCTATGGTGGGGAACACGCAGCTGTAGACCCACAGAACCACCGCTATCACGTGACCTGACCCCTCTGAGAAGTTGATAGCTCTCAGTGGGTACTTCACTATCAGCAGCTTAGCCAGGGCTAGCGCACTGATCAGCTCCGAGACGAAGGCGGCACTGCTCGCGTACACGAAGAGACTCGCTCCACACATGCTAGGACCTACCACCCACCTGTCTGCAGCTAGGGCTGCAATGCCCGGCAACCCAGTGAAGATAACCACAAGGATGTCGTTAACAGCGATGTACTGGATAAGGACCACCAGGGTTTTGTGGAGTTGGAGAGCTTGGTACTTGAGGGACGCTACTAGAATGATGGAGTCTCCTAGGAGCGTGGACATGCAGACCAAGGACAGGTAAACCAGGAGGAAGATACGGGATGTGCTCTCAGGGACCTCTCCGAGGGTTGAGTTGTAAGGGACCTCTCCGAGGGTGGAGTTGTAAGGGACCTCTCCGAGGGTGGAGTTGTAAGGGACCTCTCCGAGGGTGGAGTTGTAGTATGGTGTATCCATCTGATAGGTTAAATATGAGAGTGACGAATAACAAGCGATATTTATTAATCTACTGTACTGTAAAAAAATTTCAAACCTAACAATTTAAGGTTACTCAATGACTTTTGCACTGATGATTAATATTGAAAGTACTTTGCATTTAAAAGTCAGTCTGCTCGTTGTGATTGTTCGTGTTGTGGAACTGGGCAGTCTTTTATTTTAAAATATAATAATATATTTACTGCAAAAGCGAAAATCAACATTCAGAATCTAACAACAAGTAATGAAGTAATGTTCTGATGTTATTATCTTCAATCGTATCAGATTTCAATACTCGGTGATCATATTTACTTCAGACGTTGTCTGACCCGCTAAGCGTAAACTGGTGGTTTACCCCTCATATTTTCGAAAACTTGATTTTGTGATATGAGTTGGCCAATGGCCATGTACCAAACTACCAACAGTTTGACTATGGTTTTGAGTCCAGACTTCCAGATGCTAAGTGCAAAATCGTCCAAGTGAGGCCTTGAAGCAAAAATGGGTCATATACTTGTTTTGCCTATCATTTGCATCAGATTTTATGGACAAACGAATTTAGAAGTGAATTAGATCTTATTTGACCATTTGGGCCCAAAATTATGCGAAAAAACGGCCAATAGTGCCACGTTTTTTTTGGTCCTTTTTCACTCATTTTGACAAACGGAAAGTATTAAAATGATCACCTCGTTGAGACGACTCAAATGAAAAGCTAACCTCTATCTCTCGTAAAAATTTCAATTTTTTTCCCAAACCTATTTTTCCCAAAGCTATTTTACTCTATTTCATTTTGCTAGAAAATTGATAAAATTGAATGAAAGTCCGTCCTCAAAAGTCACATTTTCACTTGACGATTTATTAAAAGCAGTTTTCTTGTCATGGTTCGGTGGCAACTCATTCATTACCCTTCACGCATGCGGTGATCAGTGATCAATATGCTCTCAAATCCAAACATGGAAATAGTCTAATGTTTACATGATTATACGCCTGATTGTTGTAGCTATTTGACTATGTATTTACCGTGAGGGAGGTTCCCTTCTCTTGACAGCAATATCCCACTGTTAATTAACTTCGACTCTTTGAGCGCTATCTCTGTATTTTACAGAATATGAGACGGTGAGTTATGTGAGATGGCATACTCAATGACCAGCAACAAAATAATGGGTTATTCAGGTGAACACGTAGTACAGTCGTACACTGGGAGGGCACTGCGCAGTCTGACGGTATAATCTATTACTAGCAGGCTAGGTGGGCTAACCAGGTGCTAATTACATAGCTAACCCAGCGGGGCTGAGTGCCGTCTAGTTTGTAAATTCCTACCAAAACCCACACAATGATGTAATCTATAAGCGTATAGTGTTCGACGGCTTGTCGTTGTTGTCGACAACTCCCGGAGTCCGAGCACTATTTAAAGCCTGGAGAGCATTACATAATGTTTAACACCTATTCATAACAAAGATCCTCTCTCTTAGACGTAGGTAGATCATCAAACAGCCTCGCACGGTATCTGCGCAGCTGTCAAGTCTCAACGTGAGGTGTTATTTCGTTACAGTTTACTTAATCTGTCTAGGATCTCTGTCATATCACTGACTTCGAGCGATATGGATTAACATATGCTGCAAATGTGGCTCACGGAAATTGAGAAAACTTCGTGTGTGTCTACACCATTAATACTTTAATGTGAGAGTTCGCTCAATTCTATTCCCGTTTCACCATTTGACAAATTGAATTCAGTGAGAGGGTGGCCTGCTTGAAATTCGTGAAAATGTCTTAACTTTCCTGCAACCAGCAATGAATTCAAAATGAGATGTTAGAAGTGGCTGTATGGGCTTCAAAATGTGGTTCCTATTTTGGCTGTTGCCATGTGTGTAACCAAGGTGATGCGTCACAACTCACAGTATGTTACCATGTAGACAGTTACCAAGATTACGTGTAACCCTGGTAACGCGTCACAGTTACCAAGGGTACGTGACCACTGACCAAGGGTACGTGACCACCGTGGTAGTTTTATGTAGTACAAAGTGTACAATACACGATTTAAAATATTATTAGCCTCCCCGACATGCCGGATGCAGGGTATTTAACTTTTAGTGGATGAAATACCCGAGAACAGGTTATAAAATACCCGGTAGCAAGTTATAAAATACCCGGTAGCAAGTTATAAAATACCTGGTTGCAAGTTATAAAATACCCGGTCGCAAGTTATAAAATACCCGATAGCAAGTTATAAAATACCCGGTAGCAAGTTATAAAATACCCGGTACCAAGTTATAAAATACCTGGTAGCAAGCTATAAAATACCCGGTAGCAAATTACCAATGGTAGCAGGTGATGACGTCTGAGAAAGGATTTGTTGCCCTACCTGGTCTGTGGTCATGTGTAAACCCGCTGATATGCCACAGCTGACAAGTGATAAGTAGTCCGATGGGAGTGTTTCGTGTCAGCCTGAGGGTTTATTACCATGTGGGTCAAATGCCAGGGGTTTGTAAACACTATATCACTACCAAGTGGTTATATGGCTACATGTGGTTACATTGCACCCGTATATTAAGAGCCAGGAGTTAGAAGTTTCCGTGGGTAATGGGGTGGTTTATAGGGTGGTTTATAGGGTGGTTTATGGGGTGGTTTATGGGGTGGTTTATAGGGGTGGTTCATGGGGTGGTTTATGGGGTGGTTAATGGGGTGGTTTATGGAGTGGTTTATTGGGTAGTTTATGGGGTGGTTTATGGGGTGGTTTATGGGGTGGTTTATGGAGTGGTTTATTGGGTAGTTTATGGGGTGGTTTATGGGGTGGTTCATGAGGTGGTTTATGGGGTGGTTTATGGAGTGGTTTATTGGGTAGTTTATGGGGTGGTTTATGGAGTGGTTTATGGGGCGGTTTATGGGGTGGTTTATGGGATGGTTTATGGGGTGGTTTATGGAGTGGTTTATGGGGTGGTTTATGGGGTGGTTTATGGGTGGTTAATGGGGTGGTTAATGGGGTGGTTTATGCGGTGGTGTATGGGGTGGTTTATGGGGTGGTTAATGGGGTGGTTTATGGGGTGGTTAATGGGGTGGTTTATGGGGTGGTTAATGGGGTGGTTTATGGGGTGCTCTATGGGGTAGTTTATGGGGTGGTTTATGGGGTGGTTTATGGAGTGATTTATGGAATGGTTTATGGGGTGGTTAATGGGGTGGTCTATGGGGTGGTTTAAGGGGTGGTTTATGGGGTGGTTTATGGGGTGGTTTAATAGGGTGATAATGCCAATTTTGCCACTAAATATTGGTGCTTTAACTGCCAGATTGCTTGATGCGTAACCAACTGTCTAACTGCTTCTCTGAGACAGGATACTAGGATATGCAGTATGTCAGTTTCCTGGGATGGGATCTAAAGCAGGGAATTAGAAAAATTGGGCGAATTAAAGATGTCAAAATTAGCGGTGATTGTGAGACATTTCTCTGATCGATTTTCTTCCCGAATTCCCGATCGCTCTGACAAGAATGAAATGCTGATTTTCGGAATTGAATTCGCAGATATCTCTCGCTTTTACACATCATCTCCAGTGCCTATAGTGGGAATAAGGTAATTTAGGAAAGCAGCAAATAAGTATTTGCTGTCCAACCAAAATAAAATAACTTTTATCTCTTACGTCACAGAGTCTCCCGCCCACTGTATAATACTGCAAGTTGGTAATGTCTCGCATTACCCCAATAACTGTACAAATAGCCAGGGCATTTAGGCAATGTTAAAGTGGCAAATTAATGGCATGTCTCGAACTATAAAATGCTCTTGCATCGACTTATGAGCGAATACATGAACTATAATCCCTAAAATAGAGTTTATATTTCAGAGAGAGTTACACCAGAGTTTATTACACCGGAGTTAGTTAAACCAGAATTAATTACAACAGGGATGATACAATTTAAGCACTGAGAAACTAAGAAATCCGTGGTCTTGAGATGGAATAAAATGAAAGGGTACAATCGCCTCGACTAACTGACTAACCTCTGCCTCTTAATTTTATGACTGACAGCTCTAAATTATTACCTGGGGAGGCATTTACTGCAGTGAGTGTCACAAAGACTCCGTCTGACGTGTATTTGGTACGTGTTACAATGGAGAGTTGGGTATAAGTAGTTCATTAGTTCACGAGTGATTTTTGACCGAGATCGAGTCCTCGGTCGATGCCTGCACAGCTCACACCCTGATATCCGGCTTTACCTAAACACAGTTATCATTAGGGTCTTGAGAACTTGAGTACTTGATACTTGGTACTGCTTCAAGGCCCATATTCTATCAGGGTGCTGTTTAAACTCCCTGTCTTGAGACATTACACACCGGTTTAACAGGGTTGTAAGCTCAAATTTGAAGGTCACTGAGGGTGGCATGACTTATTCACCGGTGAATTGATTAAACCACTATTTTCTGTGTGATATTGCTGTCAGCAACGTTACATGCTCTCTTGGTGGCCTCGAGTCCCGTATCATATTAAAATTCTTTTAGCAACTAGCAGCAGCTTCATAACTCATAAGCAACTGCAGTTCACTGAGGCACCCCTCACCAAATGCAGCATGTGTAATTTCTCAGAGTTTGGGTATATGCCATGTACAGAAAATATACGTGGCAACATAAAGATTATAAAATCACGAACTTCAAATTTTGAAGGGCAAACCTGCATTTATCGCGTGGGCAGCTTTGTTTATTAACTTACTAAGTAAGTTTATTAGTAAGAGCTCTTGTTGAATTGATAGATTTTGGATATTTCTAACCGCTTAATAATCTCTGATATGTGAAGTTCTATCCCCCTCCCTTAATCTCTGATATCTGAAGTTCTATCCCTAAAACCTTCAAACTGATGGTAATCTCTGATGCCCCCTCTCAGTGGTGGTGCGGGACGGGTGGAGGGAGTTCAGAGTTCCTGTTAGGAGTGGTCACGTGACTAACCTCGTCATCAGGAACCCCCCGCAAGACAGGTACAACACGTACAATAGGTACAGGGTTCAATACTTCAAGACAGGTACATCAATACGTCATGTTGTAAGAGAGTAAGAGGGTGCAATAGATAAACGGTGCAATACGTTATGTTACAAAAGGGTAACCCAGATCTGTACACATGCATCGATCGATGAGAGGATTGATTAAGATGCACATTTGACAGTGCGAGAAATTGATTTTTCCTGGAATTTCTGTCAAAATTTTCGCGTCATTATCGATCGATCCATGTGCACTGTATAAACACACACATGGGTAAGGGTGGTGGCGTACATAAATATTATTATTCGAATTTTCCTGCAATAATTGCACAAAATTTCACATTGCTCTCCACTCTACCAAATGCTTTGCACCAACAGACAGGAACATGGTTAGAGGTAGCTACTGCAGAATGGTTTAGTAACCTCTCTAACAGTACCATGTCTCTCTCAGGTGGTTATTCCATTGCAATAAGGATGTTTCACAGTGTGAAGATGTGGGTAACGAGGCTACACAGTATCCTGATCAATACTTCGTCTTCTCATCAGGTTAACTATCTCTGTCAGCAAATAAATATAAATTCTAAAGTTTTATTCGTTTATTCTTATTCCATTCTGGTGTTTCTTTCCTTTTTCCCTTCCGTCCAATGTCCATCCTGTTTTCAGTTCTCTCCCTCATCCCACCCTAATCCCTCCTCTATGATCCCCTTCCCTCTCTCGTCTCTCACACTCTCCTCCTTCAGACAGAAAGAGTGGCGTGTTCGTGGTGCATTTGAATGCAGCGTTTGGCAGGGAAAAGAGAGGAGTCAGAGCAGACTTGCTCCTACAGCACCAGTCCTATGGTATAAAGACTGTTGCCTCGTTGTGTTTTTTTTTTTTTTTTTGGAAAACACGTTTCTGAGATAACGGTTGACCCAAAAGTATACCCCGTGGGCCAACTTTTTGGCCAGGTTTGGTACCCCCAGACCCACTGGCGCCGCCGTGGCGCCATGCCCAAATATGGGCACAAAATGGGCATATTTTTCCAAAAAGCAACTTGGGCGGGATCTGAGGTGTGCAATCGATAGATAATGGTCCCCTGAGTTACCATAAAAATTTGAAGTCGATATCTCAAAAATGGCTGAGTTATGGCCGAAAAACGTATGCCCATATATGGGCATACGCACGTCGCGCAAGGCAATTCTGGCCCATAACTTGGGCAAATGTCAATATTTTTGAATGAAACCAACTTAATTGGGCCAGAATTGCCTTGCGCGACGCGCGTATGCCCATATATGGGCATACGTTTTTCGGCCTTAACTCAGCCATTTTTGAGATATCGACTTCAAATTTTTATGGTAACTCAGGGGACCATTATCTATCGATTGCACACCTCAGATCCCGCCCAAGTTGCTTTTGAAAAATATGCCCATTTTGTGCCCATATTTGGGCATGGCGCGGCGGCGCCAGTGGGTCTGGGGGTACCAAACCTGGCCAAAAGTTGGCCCACGGGTATACTCTTTGGGTCAACCGTTATCTCAGAAACGTGTTTTCCCAAAAATTTGGCTTGAACCCCCCCTTAAACAACTTTCTACAGAATTGTTAAATGTTAATTTTCCGTCGCGTAAGAAAAAGAAGTTTGATCCTTGCAGTTGCAACCACTCAATTCAAGCTAAATTCATAGACCCGAATAAATACTATTCTGGAGAATGGGCGTGACTCACTCCAATCTCTCGAGCTTCAGCTCATTACCTCTAAGGAAAAGTTTCTGCAAATGATTTGAGGAAGTACGGAACCTTTCATTTCAAAATTCCTGCATTGTCCAAATCATAGCTCCCAAATAAAGTCAGTTTAGTCCGCATAGATTTAATTATGTTTCATAAACCTTTGATTAATGTAATCATAGATCGAGTGCATGAATCAATCAGCAAGCCAGACAGGAGAATTAATTCTAGCAACGCCTTGTCGCGCGGGTGAAGTGGGAAGCAGGCGGCTAGATAATGTTCTCCAAATTCCTATTCAATATTATAGCGATAATAATATACCTACCTTTGAAGTTTGCATTTAAGCATCTCAATTCTGATTCCTTAATCCCCTACTCTCTGTTCTGTCAGAGATTCTCCAGAAGTCTGTCAGTGTTTTGTCTTGTCAGAACTGAAATTACCCCCCTCTCTTAATAAATAAATATTGAGATGTCATGGTGATAATGTCGATGTTATGACTCAGGTGAAGTGGCGATGTCTTATCACACCAATTCCACTCTTACTCAGGTGAAGTGGCGATGTCTTACCACACCAACTCTTACTCAGGTGAAGTGGCGATGTCTTACCACACCAACTCCACTCTTACTCAGGTGAAGTGGCGATGTCTTACCACACCAACTCTTACTCAGGTGAAGTGGCGATGTCTTACCACACCAACTCTTACTCAGGTGAAGTGGCGATGTCTTATCACACCAACTCTTACTCAGGTGAAGTGGCGATGTCTTACCACACCAACTCAACTCTTACTCAGGTGAAGTGGCGATGTCTTATCACACCAACTCTTACTCAGGTGAAGTGGCGATGTCTTATCACACCAACTCTTACTCAGGTGAAGTTGCGATGTCTTATCACACCAACTCTTACTCAGGTGAAGTGGCGATGTCTTATCACCAACACTCAGGTGAAGTTGCGATGTCTTATCACACCAACCAACTCTTACTCAGGTGAAGTGGCGATGTCTTATCACACCAACTCTTACTCGGTGTCTTATCACACCACTCACTCAGGTGAAGTGGCGATGTCTTATCACACCAACTCTTACTCAGGTGAAGTGGCGATGTCTTATCACACCAACTCTTACTCAGGTGAAGTGGCGATGTCTTATCACACCAACTCTTACTCAGGTGAAGTGGCGATGTCTTACCACACCAACTCTTACTCAGGTTAAGGGGCGATGTCTTATTATACCAACTCTTACTCAGGTGAAGTGGCGATGTCTTATCACACCAACTCTTACTCAGGTGAAGTTGCGATGTCTTATCACGTCCAACTCTTACTCAGGTGAAGTGGCGATGTCTTATCACACCAACTCTTACTCAGGTGAAGTGGCGATGTCTTACCACCAACTCTTACTCAGGTTTAAGGGGCGATGTCTTATTATTTATACCAACTCTTACTCAGGTGAAGTGGCGATGTCTTATCACACCAACTCTTACTCAGGTGAAGTGGCGATGTCTTATCACACCAACTCCACTCTTACTCAGGTGAAGTGGCGATGTCTTATCACACCAACTCTTACTCAGGTGAAGTGGCGATGTCTTATCACACCAACTCTTACTCAGGTGAAGTGGCGATGTCTTACCACACCAACTCTTACTCAGGTTAAGGGCGATGTCTTATCAGGTGAAGTGGCGATGTCTTACCAACTCTTACTCAGGTGAAGTGGCGATGTCTTATCACACCAACTCTTACTCAGGTGAAGTGGCGATGTCTTACCACACCAACTCTTACTCAGGTGAAGTGGCGATGTCTTACCACACCAACTCTTACTCAGGTGAAGTGGCGATGTCTTATCATACCAACTCTTACTCAGGTGAAGTGGCGATGTCTTATCACACCAACTCTTACTCAGGTGAAGTGGCGATGTCTTATCACACCAACTCTTACTCAGGTGAAGTGGCGATGTCTTATCACACCAACTCTTACTCAGGTGAAGTGGCGATGTCTTACCACACCAACTCTTACTCAGGTGAAGTGGCGATGTCTTACCACACCAACTCTTACTCAGGTGAAGTGGCGATGTCTTATCACACCAACTCTTACTCAGGTGAAGTGGCGATGTCTTATCACACCAACTCTTACTCAGGTGAAGTGGCGATGTCTTATCACACCAACTCTTACTCAGGTGCCAACTCTTACTCAGGTTAAGGGGCGATGTCTTATTATACCAACTCTTACTCAGGTGAAGTGGCGATGTCTTATCACACCAACTCTTACTCAGGTGAAGTGGCGATGTCTTATCATACCAACTCTTACTCAGGTGAAGTGGCGATGTCTTACCACACCAACTCTTACTCAGGTGAAGTGGCGATGTCTTACCACACCAACTCTTACTCAGGTGAAGTGGCGATGTCTTATCATACCAACTCTTACTCAGGTGAAGTGGCGATGTCTTATCACACCAACTCTTACTCAGGTGAAGTGGCGATGTCTTATCACACCAACTCTTACTCAGGTGAAGTGTGGCGATGTCTTACCACACCAACTCTTACTCAGGTGAAGTGGCGATGTCTTACCACACCAACTCTTACTCAGGTGAAGTGGCGATGTCTTATCATACCAACTCTTACTCAGGTGAAGTGGCGATGTCTTATCACACCAACTCTTACTCAGGTGAAGTGGCGATGTCTTATCACACCAACTCTTACTCAGGTGAAGTGGCGATGTCTTATCACACCAACTCTTACTCAGGTGAAGTGGCGATGTCTTACCACACCAACTCTTACTCAGGTGAAGTGGCGATGTCTTACCACACCAACTCCACTCTTACTCAGGTGAAGTGGCGATGTCTTACCACACCAACTCTTACTCAGGTGAAGTGGCGATGTCTTACCACACCAACTCCACTCTTACTCAGGTGAAGTGGCGATGTCTTATCACACCAACTCTTACTCAGGTGAAGTGGCGATGTCTTACCACACCAACTCCACTCTTACTCCAGGTGAAGTGGCGATGTCTTATCACACCAACTCTTACTCAGGTGAAGTGGCGATGTCTTATCACACCAACTCTTACTCAGGTGAAGTGGCGATGTCTTACCACACCCCTCCTTAGTGCACGCGTACCTGAGACAATGTCTTATCACACCTCCTTAGTGCACGCGTACCTGAGACAATGTCTTATCACACCCCTCCTTAGTGCACGCGTACTGAGACAATGTCTTATCACACCCCTCCTTAGTGCACGCGTACCTGAGACAATGTCTTATCACACCCTCCTTAGTGCACGCGTACCTGAGACAATGTCTTATCACCCCTCCTTAGTGCACGCGTACCTGAGACAATGTCTTATCACACCTCCTAGTGCACGTACCTGAGACAATGTCTTATCACACCCTCCTTAGTGCACGCGTACCTGAGACAATGTCTTATCACCCCTCCTTAGTGCACGCGTACCTGAGACAATGTCTTATCACCCCTCCTTAGTGCACGCGTACCTGAGACAATGTCTTATCACACCTTCCTTAGTGCACGCGTACCTGAGACAATGTCTTATCACACCCTCCTTAGTGCACGTACCTGAGACAATGTCTTATCACACCCCCTCCTGCACGCGTACCTGAGACAATGTCTTATCACACCCTCCTTAGTGCACGCGTACCTGAGACAATGTCTTATCACACCCTCCTTAGTGCACGTACCTGAGACAATGTCTTATCACACCCTCCTTAGTGCACGCGTACCTGAGACAATGTCTTATCACACCCCTCCTTAGTGCACGCGTACCTGAGACAATGTCTTATCACAACCCTCCTTAGTGCACGCGTACCTGAGACAATGTCTTATCACACCCTCCTTAGTGCACGCGTACCTGAGACAATGTCTTATCACACCCCTCCTTAGTGCACACGTACCTGAGACAATGTCTTATCACACCCTCCTTAGTGCACGCGTACCTGAGACAATGTCTTATCACACCTCCTTAGTGCACGCGTACCTGAGACAATGTCTTATCACACCCTTCCTTAGTGCACGCGTACCTGAGACAATGTCTTATCACACCCTCCTTAGTGCACGCGTACCTGAGACAATGTCTTATCACTGAAAAATTTTTGGACACTGAACACCGGAACACATTCTTGCAAAGGGGTCGGTGGTTCAACTTTTCCGTTACAGCTGATGTTTTCCCCGAACCCGCTTTGGACAGTCCTCAATGCTTGCTGGTTACCGCACTTCATGATGAAATACCTGGGAGAAATTAGAATCAATCTAGTGGAAAGAACAAAAAAATTAAAAGGCGCCCCTTTTCGGGCTATTATGACACCCTTTCATGCCCCAACTCACAAAAAATTTTTTGACAAAATGCCCAACAAACCCCACGGCATTCTGCGGTGCCCCTCACTCCCATTCTGCGGTGCCCCCCACTCACTTGGGCCCGGGTGCCCCCCACTCACTTGCATTCTGCGTCCCTCCTCCCCGGGATTCTGCCTGGGGCCTCCCCAGCATTCTGCGGGGCCCCTCCTCCGGGTTCTGCGGTGCCCCCCACTCACTTGGCATTCTCAGTGCCCCCCCTCAATTTGGGATTTGGGGGCTCCACCACTTGGCATTCTGCGGTGCCCCCACTCACTCGGCATTCTGCGTGCCCCACTCACTTGGCATTCTGCGGGCCCCCCACTCCGCATTCTGCAGTGCCCCTCACTCCGGCATTCTGCCAGGGAACACTCAAGCATTCTGCGGGGCCCCCACTCACTTCCCGGTGCCCTCACTCCGGCATTCTGAGTGCCCTCACTCACTTGGCATTCTGGGTGCCCCCCACTCACTTGCATTTGCAGTCCATCCTTGGCATTCTGCCTAGGGAAAACTCACAGCATTCTGGTCCCCCACTCCGGCATTCTGCCATTGAAAACTTTGCATTCTGCGGGGGCCCCCCTCCCGACTTCTTTTATCCCCCCACTAACCCCTCTGCGGTGCCCCCACTTGGGTTCTGCGGGGGCGCGGTCCCTCACTCCGGCATTCTGCGGGGCCCCCCACTCACTTTGGGATTCTGCGGGGCCCCCCACTTCATTCTGCGGGGGCCCCGGGAAACGCCGCTGACTGCTGTTTGTTCCACCCCGTAACTCCCCCGGGGCCCCTGTAACCCTTGTGTGCTGCTGTGCTTGTTCGGAATAAGGAAGGTTACAGGGGCAGTTAACAAATTTTTCGTCTTTTCGTGCGCGGGCCGTTGCGTAAAAATTACCACTCTTTATCCTTGACATCACTCTTTATCCTTGACACCACTCCAAAGTGCTTGACATCACTCCTTATCTTTGTCACCACCCATTATCCTTGACACCACTCCTTATCCTTGACACCACTCCACAGTCCTTGACACCACTCTACAATCCTTGACACCACTCATTATCCTTGACACCACTCAACAGTCCTTGACACCACTCTGCAATCCTTGACACCATTCATTATCCTTGACACCACTTCTTATCCTTGACACCACTCCACAGTCCTTGACACCACTCTTTATTCTTGACACCACTCTTTATCCTTGACACCACTCCTTATCCTTGACACCACTCCACAGTCCTTGACACCACTCTACAATCTTTGACACCACTCTTTATCCTTGACACCACTCATTATCCTTGACCACTCCCAGGTCGCTTAATTATTTCTAATAACTTGACACCATTCTGTATCATGACACCCTCCAAGTCCTTGACACCACTCTACAATCCTTGACATCACTTGTTATCACCTCACAATCCTTGACGCTCAATCGCCCATCTTTACGACATCACTTCTTATCCTTGACATCACTCATTATCCTTGACACCACTCCTTATCCTTGACACCACTCCTTATCCTTGACACCACTCCACAGTCCTTGACACCACTCCACAGTCTTTGACACCACTCCACAGTCCTTGGCACCACTCTACAATCCTTGACACCACTCATTAGCCTTGACACCACTCCACAGTCCTTGACACCACTCTACCTTTAAAACCCCTTTTTTCCTTGACGTCCCCATCCGCATCCCACAATCCCTTTACATCCTCCATCTTTGACATCCCTTATCCGAAAACACTCAAATGTATTAGGAGTAGGGTGCCGTGTGTACAGGTCATAACAACAGTTTCACACTTTTGTAAATAACTATTACTATTGTGATGAAATCACCCCAACCGCCAATTTCTTGTGTGGGCACATTAAATGAGGGACAAAATTTGAGATTCCAACACCTGCTGAGTGTTCAGCGACTCATAATTCCCCTGAAAAACTGTCTGAAAACAGTCACAGCTTCCTCCTCACCTGGAAATGCCCACTAGTCTGTACACTGAACACCAGGAACACATTCTTGCAGAGGGCGTACGCGTGGTTCAACTTCTTCTCCGTTACAGCCGATGTTTCCCAGAATCCGCTTTGGACGGAGTCCTCAATGCTCCGCTGGTTACCGCACTTCATGATGAAATACCTGGAGGAAACTGTCAGAATCAATTGGATCTAGCGACAAAAAGAACCTTAGATTGAATTCTGCGGTGCCCTCACTCACTTGGCATTGTGCGGTGCCCCTCACTCACTTGGCATTCTGCGGTGCCCCTCACTCACTTGGCATACTGCGGTGCCCCTCACTCACTTGGCATTGTGCGGTGCCCCTGACTCACTTGGCATTCTTTGATGCCCCTCACTAACTTGGCATTCTGTGGTGCCCCTCACTCACTTGGCACTCTGCCTAGGAACACTCACTTGGCATTCTGCGGTGCCCCTCACTCACTTAGCATTCTGCGGTGCCCCTCACTCACTTGGCATTCTGCCATAGAACACTCACTCAGCATTCTGCGGTGCCCCTCACTCACTTGGCATTCTGCCATAGAACACTCACTCAGCATTCTGCGGTGCCCCTTACTCACTTGGCATTCTGTGGTGCCCCTCACTCACTTGGCATTCTTTGATGCCCCTCACTAACTTGGCATTCTGTGGTGCCCCTCACTCACTTGGCACTCTGCCTAGGAACACTCACTTGGCATTCTGCGGTGCCCCTCACTCACTTAGCATTCTGCGGTGCCCCTCACTCACTTGGCATTCTGCCATAGAACACTCACTCAGCATTCTGCGGTGCCCCCTCACTCGGCTCTTGGCATTCTGCCATAGTACCCACTCAGCATTCTGCGGTGCCCCTTACTCACTTGGCATTCTGTGGTGCCCCTCACTCACTTGGCAGTCTGTGGTGCCCTTCACTCACTTAGCATTCTGCGGTGCCCCTCACTCACTTGGCATTCTGCGGTGCCCCCGGAAGGGGAGGCTTGCCGTACTGCTGACTGCTGTATTGTTCCACCCCGGTAACTCCCCTGGCTCCTGTAACCGCTTGCTGCTGCTGCTGTGCTTGTTGCTGCGAAAGAAAGGTTACAGGAGCAATTCGAGCTGAAGCTCGCGCGTCTTTTAAATATATGTGCGCGGCTCAAGTTTGCGTACAGAAATGTCAATTATATGTCTGTGCGCAAAAAGTTTTGCCCCCTTTTATTTTTCAGCTTATTTGAGAAAAACAGCAGATATATTTGGATTCTGTAGTACCTGGTTGTAGAACTGTTCCTCGAGCGGGTAGGCAGTGGGGTGGTAGGAGGGCGTCATGGCTTCCCCCTGGTAGAGGGAACCACCACTTCCTGAATGGGGTACTGACTAACTCTTATAAAAAGAGCGTAAAAAGACTGTATTTTCGACAGAAGCTCTATGAAAAGTAATAAATAGCGCGCAATGGAAAATTCGCGCATTTATAAACCCCTTCATCGATCGATGCATGTACTTTCATCACATGGGATACTGGCTAAAGCTTGGTGTAAAATAAGTGATTAATTGATTGATTGAAAACACGTTTTTTTCATCGATCGATGAAGAAAACGATAAATTGAGTATGGGAACACCCAAATTGTACAACATTGATTGTGTTGATAAACAGAATTGAAGTTATCTGATATCTCTTTGAAGTTTATTTTAAATTGACTTATTTGTTTTTAACAATTTTCAACAAATTTTAAAAAATTTCAACGAATTTGTTTTTAACAAATTTCAACGAATTTCAACAAATTTTAATTTACTTACTGTTAGCAGGGTATCCAGTGGAAGCCACTGCCTTGTCGTACAACATGTGGTTGTCAGGGTAACCACGCGGGTTCTTGATCTGCCATTGCTGCTGCACCTGGTGTGTGTTGGACCATTAACTCCCTATTCTGAACTGTGACAATTAACGAATATAGCCTTGTGCTTAGCATTGAGTCTGAGATGGTCGTAAGTTTTCAACGTTAACTTACAGAAAGGAAGCAGAAAAGATACCAAGCAAGCGGGTTACAATTATATGCCGCCCACGATAAATAGGCGGTTCAACGTCATCAACTCACTACATCATGATATTATGATAATGACGTCATCCTACCCGCCTATTTCTCGTACGCGGGGTTAAATACTTCAGTAATAAGCAGGTTATGATAGTTAAATAGAAACAAGTTAAATATAAAGTTAAATAAGTTAAATAATTTGAATAGAAACAAGTTATGGAAAAAACCTTACAACTCACCTCGACTATATCATCAAAAGCAATAGCTGGGGATATGACGTGGGGCATATGATATCTGGTGTGGTACGCGTGATCGTAGGGCCTGAAACAAGGGGTTAGAATCTGGGGATCATTATATTTTCAAAACAAAGGAAATATCTGCGAATAATCCAATAATTTTATAATCTAGGACAATCACATGAAAAGTAAACACACATGAAAGAAATCACAGAAATGTAACCTGAATGGTCTCTGAGCAATACCAGTGGGTTGGGTTAGGTTCATAGGTTCTTCTTCCTGCTTCAGTATGGAAACAATGCACCGCAGTATGGAAGTGTCAACCTGAAATGTGTCTAGTGAACGTGAATAAATACGAGCAGCGGTGCCCAAAAATGTTTCAAAATTGTGGCCAGTCATCCTAGGGGGGCATGCATAGAATTTCTGTACAGGGAGATGTTATTTCAACATTTTGAAATACAAATCAACTTTCTAAAATACAGATCTATATTCCACAAAAAACATCGTTGATACTAAAAGGTGGAACAACCCGAAACAACCCAACCCAGCCCCGAAAATACCCATTTTCGGCAAAATAATGTTTTCAATTTCAGGTGGTTTTGGCCTTGTTTCAATGTTTCGGAGCCTTATTGGGCGGTTTTGGTGGTGTTTTCGGGAGAGGTTGGCTGGTTATGGATGGTTCCACCTTTTATTATCAGTTACGCAAAAAACACCTAAAAAATTAGTTGAACTTGTTAAAACCTGTGTAAGTTGGGAGAAGGGAGTCTTAAGTCTGCGCTGGAAAAGGGCATGGAACTTGAGACGGAGTTGCTTAATCGAGAGGGCACCGTCAATGTCCGGCAGGTCGATGGAGATCCAGTCATCCAACTCCAGGGTGTTATTAACTAGGAACTTGGGATAATCAGCTCAACTTTTGGTTGAATACAATTAACTAGGAACTTAAGATAGTCAGCTCAACTATTGGTTCAAACGAAAACTTTCATTAATAATTTCGAGATTTACAGCGGATATCCCACTCACCACTTCACCATTACCATGATCTTTTGTACCTTATTTTCTTACATTACTGAGATGGATTTATCAGATTGAAGCACTTCTGTACTTAACTGTGCTTTGTTGATAATAAAAAAGAACGATCACAAATTATATTCTACTCAATATTAAATTCTACATGAAAAGGTGGAGGTTTAATGGTATGAAATAAAGGATGGAAATAAAAAGATGGGAATAAAAGCTTGGAATTAAAAAGGTCGAAAGGTAGGAAAAATTAAAATGAAGATAAGAAAGTGGAAGTAAAAATGAGGAAAAATAAATGAGGATAAATAAGCGATAGAAAAAGGTGGGAAAACTAACATAAAGATAAAAAGATGGAAATAAAAAGTTGTAAAATTTTGGATGGAAAAGGAAAGGTTGGTGGTTCACTGAAACCTGTCTCCTCTTCCAAATCGGTGTCCTCGAGAGAGCCCGAACTACCGGCAAAGAGTGCGACAGTGAGGGCAGACACGACCGTGCAGCACCGCAGCGAGCTCTGGGATGAAAGGGTACTCGGTCATTTGGCCTAACTGGTCATTTGGCCTAATTGGACTTTTGGCCTAACACTCGTTAGGGTCAGGGTAGAGATTTAAATTCAAAATTGTGTGAGTTAAGGCATTCGGCCAAATTTCCAGTTAGGCCAAATGACCTAAAACCAACTATTATAATTGAATAAAATAAGATTAATCAAACTCAATCTAATTTGACGCAAAACATCAATTTTTCGCCAGAATCTCGATCGTGAGCCCTGGAACTGATTTCTGACCTTTCCGTTGGAGTCAGGAAGAATCTCATCGTAGACAAGCCAATCACTGGCCAGTAGTTCCACATTGTCGTTCTGTGATTCGCTCTTGCTCAGGCTACCTAAAGAGGCAAGAGTGCAGGACATAATATGAAGTCCACTAAAAGTTGAAATTAACGTTAGATTTTTTGAAATTACCTTGATGTTCATTTTTGAATGATCAAAAAGGTGTGGGAAAAAAATAGTATTAACTCGTTGAAAGAAAGAAGCCTATTGAAACCCTTAATATTACCCTCCAGTGACTTACTTGGGAAAAATAGTATTAACTGTCGTTGAAAAGAAAGAAGTATATCGTGCTGCTTTCCCGGTCTACCCTTGCTAACCGGGGGTACAGACCACCCAGACACGCTTTACGATGTGGTGTATTATATAGACGTTACAGAACACTTTCAATGTACCTGTGTATATAGTTCCACCACCCACCAGACATGCTTTAACGATTGCAGGTGTATATAGACCAGGGGTACAGACCTCAACCAGACACCTTTCACGATGTACCTGAGGTGTATATAGGAAGTATATAGAGTACAAACCTCCAACCAGACACACTTTCACGATGTACCTGAGGTGTATATAAGTATATAGACTGGGGTACAGACCTCCAACCAGATGTACACGCTTTAGACCGGGGTACAGACCTCAACAGACAGCCGCTTTCGATGTACCTGAGGTGTATATAAGTATATATAGACCGGGGTACAGACCTCCCACCAGGCACTCACTAGAGGTGTATATAAGTATATAGACCGGGGTACAGACCATAATAAGGTATGCTTTCTACCGATGTACCTGAGGTAATATATAGTATATGGGCCGGGGAGTGAGACCTCCAAACCAGACGTAACGATGTACCTGGGGTGTATATAAGTATAGACCAGGGGTACAGACCACCAACCAGACATGCTTTCACGATGTACCTGAGGTGTATATAAGTATATAGACCGGGGGTACAGACCACCCACCAGACATGCTTTTACGATGTACCTGAGGTGTATGTAAGTATATAGACCGGGGGTACAGACCACCCACCAGACACGCTTTTACGATGTACCTGAGGTGTATATAAGTATATAGACCGGGGGTAGAGACCTCCCACCAGACACGCTTTCACGATGTACCTGAGGTGTATATAAACCGGGTACAGACCACCCTGAACATGCTTTCACGATGTACCTGAGGTGTATGTAAGTATATAAACCGGGGGTACAGACCACCCACCAGACATGCTTTCACGATGTACCTGAGGTGTATATAGTTCACTATATAGACTGGGGGTACAGACCTCCCACTAGACATGCTTTCACGATGTACCTGAGGTGTATATAAGTATATAGACCGGGGGTACAGACCACCCACCAGACACGCTTTCACGATGTACCTGAGGTGTATATAAGTATATAGACCGGGGGTACAGACCTCCAACCAGACACGCTTTAACGATGTACCTGAGGTGTATATAAGTATATAGACCGGGGGTACAGACCACCCACCAGACACGCTTTCACGATGTACCTGAGGTGTATATAAGTATATAGACCGGGGGTACAGACCACCCACCAGACACGCTTTCACGATGTACCTGAGGTGTATATAAGTATATAGACCGGGGGTACAGACCTCCAACCAGACACGCTTTAACGATGTACCTGAGGTGTATATAAGTATATAGACCGGGGGTACAGACCACCCACCAGACATGCTTTCACGATGTACCTGGGGTGTATATAAGTATATAGACCGGGGGTACAGACCACCAACCAGACACGCTTTCACGATGTACCTGAGGTGTATATAAGTATATAGACCGGGGTACAGACCACCCACAGACACGCTACGATGTACCCTGAGGTGTATATAAGTATAGACCGGGGTACAGACCACCCACCAGACACGCTTTCACGATGTACCTGAGGTGTATATAAGTATATAGACCGGGGGTACAGACCTCCAACCAGACACGCTTTAACGATGTACCTGAGGTGTATATAAGTATATAGACCGGGGGTACAGACCACCCACCAGACACGCTTTAACGATGTACCTGAGGTGTATATAAGTATATAGACCGGGGGTACAGACCACCCACCAGACACGCTTTCACGATGTACCTGAGGTGTATATAAGTATATGTCCAAATCCACGTTACGTAACGCACACTTTTTACTCAATTTTGAGGATTCAAAGGTCAAGGCAGCCAAATTGAAGTCATCACAGCACTATTCCTTGCTTTAGAGACAAACTTCAAACATTCATTGAGCCTATTTGATGTTTTGAATGAGAATTGTTGCACAGAAAATTTTACACAAGCCATCAAAAAATGTTACGCGTAACGCACAGGACTGGATCAAATAAAATCAATTGACAGAATTTGATCACAAAAAAGTCAGTTCCATGTGAGCGAATGGGAGTTCACACTAGTTTCTAATGATAGAAGAATATATAAACTTTAAGTTTAACAATGCTTTTATTGGTTGATGCACCCCATTTTCTTTTACCAGGCTCACATAATTTGTTACGTAATGCACAAAATGCCTGTTACGTAATGCACAAATTTTCCTCACTGTGAATAGACCTATTTTATACTGTTCTATTGACATAGTAAGGCCTCAATTAGATGCAGGAGCAATCAAGGTCCTCAATCTAAAAAATCTTGGTGGTTCATCAATTTCAGTCCCATATTAGGCCATCAAAAGTGTAGCAAAAATTGGATCAATTTTCTATGATTTTACTGTCATACTCAGAATATTTCATTTCTGACAGGGTTAAGATCACTCTTGGTATCACCCAGCAACTTTATAAGATGAATAATGGCCGATTCCTATCGTGAGAGGGCCAAATTCAACGATTTTCGAATTTGCTAGTAGAAAAAGATGTTTTTTCATGTGTCACAAAAGTGGCAAATTTTTTGAGAAAATCACTTTTTGAGGCCATTAAAAGCACAATTCCTCAAGGGCATTGATATCTTATACCCCTGAATACATTTTTGATAGCATTTAGGTTCTAGAAAAGAAAATTTATCGATTTATGCTTTGATTTTCTAATGTATGTGGATTGAATGACTAAATACTAAATTTTTCTTTGTAATTCTTTTCTAAGTTGAAATTTACTTTACATTCCTTATCTGTAAGTTATTACAGAATTTTCTGATTAGAAATGGATATTTCTTGCAGTTTCTTTCATTGAAAATTAATTGGAAAAGTTTTGTGCATTACGTAACGTTACGTAACGCACAAGGCCATATTGTCTAAATTTGATCAGTCTAAGCTTTCACACATGTGCCATGACGACCAAAAGTATCCAAAACAGCTGAAAATGAGTTTTCGGCATAAATGGAAATGAATTAAGGCTTTACAAAACTTTTGCATCATTTTGTTACGTAACGCACACATCAATTGTCCCCAAAGAGTTTGAACGTCACTTCAAAATAGTTAGAGAAAGCGATTATTCATATTAAAATATGAATCAAACTAGATCAAAAGTCCACTATGGAGCAAAAATTATTCCCTTGATTACAAATATAAGCATTCTTTATGATAATTCAAAATGCCATTAATTGAGGGCTGAACATTGTCCAAAAGTAGCCCTACTCAATCGCGCAAATCGTCGAGGTCTTTCAATATTTTTTGATGCGGTTTTTTGCATCATTTAGAGGAAAGTCTTAGCTTTCATTTGAAGTCAAAGCTTTTTGCTGGACTGATGATTTCAAATTTCAAAATTTTTCCTCGTTTTCGTGGATTTGCCCATATAGACCGGGGGTAGAGACCTCCCACTAGACATGCTTTCACGATGTACCTGAGGTGTATATAAGTATATAGACCGGGGGTAGAGACCTCCCACTAGACATGCTTTCACGATGTACCTGAAGTGTATATAAGTATATAGACCGGGGGTACAGAACTCCCACCAGACACGCTTTCACGATGTACCTGAAGTGTATATAAGTATATAGACCGGGGGTAGAGACCTCCAACCAGACATGCTTTCACGATGTACCTGAGGTGTATATAAGTATATAGACCGGGGGTACAGACCACCCACCAGACATGCTTTCACGATGTACCTGAGGTGTATATAAGTATATAGACCGGGGGTTGAGACCTCCCACCAGACACGCTTTCACGATGTACCTGAGGTGTATATAAGTATATAGACCGGGGGTACAGACCACCCACCAGACATGCTTTCACGATGTACCTGGGGTGTATATAAGTATATAGACCGGGGGTAGAGACCTCCCACCAGACACGCTTTCACGATGTACCTGAGGTGTATATAAGTATATAGACCGGGGGTACAGACCACCCACCAGACACGCTTTCACGATGTACCTGAGGTGTATATAAGTATATAGACCGGGGGTACAGACCACCCACCAGACATGCTTTCACGATGTACCTGAGGTGTATATAAGTATATAGACCGGGGGTACAGACCACCACCAGACACGCTTTCACGATGTACCTGAGGTGTATATAAGTATATAGACCGGGGGTACAGACCACCCACCAGACACGCTTTCACGATGTACCTGAGGTGTATATAAGTATATAGACCGGGGGTACAGACCACCAACCAGACATGCTTTCACGATGTACCTGAGGTGTATATAAGTATATAGACCGGGGGTACAGACCACCCACCAGACACGCTTTCGATGTACCTGAGGTGTATAGTATAGACCGGGGTACAGACCACCAACCAGGCTTTCACGATGTAAATTATATAAGTATATAGACCGGGGGTACAGACCACCCACCAGACATGCTTTCACGATGTACACCTGAGGTGTATATATGCATTATAGTATAGACCGGGGTACAGACCTCAACCACCAGACAGACACGCTTTCACGATGTACCTGAGGTGTATATAATAGTATATAGACCGGGGGTACAGACCACCACCACCAGACATGCTTTCACGATGTACCTGAGGGTATCATAAGTATATAGACCGGGGGTAGAGACCACCCACCAGACACGCTTTCACGATGTACCTGAGGTGTATATAGTAAGTATATAGACCGGGGGTACAGACCACCCACCAGACATGCTTTCACGATGTACCTGGGGTGTATAAGTATATAGACCGGGGGTACAGACCATAGCCTTTCACGATGTACCTGAGGTGTATATAAGTATAAGCGACCTCCCACCAGACATGCTTTCACGATGTACCTGAGGTGTATATAAGTATATAGACCGGGGTAGACCACACGATGTACCTGAGGTGTATATAAGTATATAGACCGGGGGGTACCTGAGGTGTATATAGTATATAACCAGATATACACGAACGAGATGGTGTATATAAGTACAGACCACCACCAGACATGCTTTCACGATGTACCTGAGGTGTAAATAAGTATATAGACCGGGGGTACAGACACCCACCAGACATGCTTTCACGATGTACCTGAGGTGTATATAAGTATATAGACCGGGGTACAGACCACCCACCAGACACGCTTTCACGATGTACCTGAGGGTGTATATAAGTATATAGACCGGGGGTACAGACAGACCTCCAACCTGAAGTGTATACAAATAGACCGGGGGTAGAGACCTTCACGATGTACTGAGGTGTATATAAGTATATAGACTAGGGGTAGAGACCTCAACCAGACATGCTTTCACGATGTACCTGGGGTGTATATAAGTATATAGACCGGGGGTAGAGACCACCCACCAGACACGCTTTCACGATGTACCTGAGGTGTATATAAGTATATAGACCGGGGGTACAGACCACCCACCAGACACGCTTTCACGATGTACCTGAGGTGTATATAAGTATATAGACCGGGGGTAGAGACCTCCCACCAGGCATGCTTTCACGATGTACCTGAGGTGTATATAAGTATATAGACCGGGGGTAGAGACCTCCCTCCAGACACGCTTTCACGATGTACCTGAGGTGTAAATAAGTATATAGACCGGGGGTAGAGACCTCCCACCAGGCATGCTTTCACGATGTACCTGGGGTGTAAATAAGTATATAGACCGGGGGTAGAGACCTCCCACCAGGCATGCTTTCACGATGTACCTGGGGTGTATATAAGTATATAGAGACAGACCACCCACAGACACGCTTTCACGATGTACCTGAGGTGTATATAAGTATATAGACCGGGGGTAGAGACCTCCCACCAGACACGCTTTCACGATGTACCTGAGGTGTATGTAAGTATATAGACCGGGGGTAGAGACCACCAACCAGACACGCTTTCACGATGTACCTGAGGTGTATATAAGTATATAGACCGGGGGTAGAGACCTCCCACCAGGCATGCTTTCACGATGTACCTGAGGTGTATATAAGTATATAGACCGGGGGTAGAGACCACCCACCAGACAAGCTTTCACGATGTACCTGGGGTGTATATAAGTATATAGACCGGGGGTACAGACCACCAACCAGACACGCTTTCACGATGTACCTGAGGTGTATATAAGTATATAGACTGGGGGTACAGACCACCAACCAGACACGCTTTCACGATGTACCTGAGGTGTATATAAGTATATAGACCGGGGGTACAGACCACCAACCAGACACGCTTTCACGATGTACCTGAGGTGTATATAAGTATATAGACTGGGGGTACAGACCTCCAACCAGACACGCTTTCACGATGTACCTGAGGTGTATATAAGTATATAGACCGGGGGTAGAGACCACCCACCAGACACGCTTTTACGATGTACCTGAGGTGTATATGAGTATATAGACCGGGGGTAGAGACCACCCACCAGACACGCTTTAACGATGTACCTGAGGTGTATATAAGTATATAGACCGGGGGTAGAGACCACCCACCAGACACGCTTTAACGATGTACCTGAGGTGTATGTAAGTATATAGACCGGGGGTACAGACCTCCAACCAGACACGCTTTCACGATGTACCTGAGGTGTATATAAGTATATAGACCGGGGGTAGAGACCTCCAACCAGACACGCTTTCACGATGTACCTGAGTTTTGTGTAATTCACTTAGAATATATTTTAGAACCATGAGAGTACTTAGAATATCACTTAGAATAGGTAATCGCTAAGGCAACTCACCATTTATAACTGTTATCGCTAAGGCAACTCACCACTTATCACTGTTATCGTTGAGGTTCCTGATGTCCACACCCCCCTTCTGACGGATGAATCCCATGGAGCGTAGCTGTGCTATGATTTGGGCTCTCAGACCCTCTATCATCTCCAACTTAGCTAGAGACAGGAAATTCTTCTCACAGAACTGATGTTCCCAGCCATTAGCCCGGGCTTTCTGCCACCCTGCCAGAAAAGGACACGTCACGATTGAAGATAATTGTTCTGTGTAAGGGACGTGAAAAAATATTTGGTCCATCAAATTGGAGGATTGATTATCGAATAAAAAAACGTGATAGAAAATTGTGAGGATGAAAAAAGGGATACTGTGGTGCCTTATATAATTTACATAGCTGGAGGCTTCAAGCTATCCCGACAAAATTTGATGAATGATTGAATACTGAAAATCACGTACCAAGAAAAGCTTTGAGTGAACTCAGGTGATCACTCTGTGAACTGAGAGAAAACCTCCGTCTTGCTTGGAGGCTGAGGATAAGGTAAAGAATTAGATATATTAGAAATAAACTGACCCAAAGCATGATTTGAAGGCATGATTTCAAAACGTCGAAAGTACAAAATTTGAGATAATACAGGGTTGGTCATAAGTCGGCACCCCCCTTTTGCAGCAAAAACCGTAGAAGTTGACAACAAATCATTTGGCACAGTTTTAGATTGATCTATTGCGATTGAATTCTCTTCGAAGAGAATAATCTAACCGTGATGTCCCGCCTTTTTCGTGCGCGTTGTGCTTTTGCCGGACACTTTGACATGTTTTTACCGGACACTTTGACAGGTTTTTACCGGACACTTTGACAGGTTTTTACCGGACACTTTGACAGGTTTTTACCGGACACTTTGACATGTTTTAACGGACACTTTGGGGGCGCGTTTGCTCGATGTACAAAAAACATGTTTTACCGGACATCATTGCGTCGGACACTTTGACACGTTTTTACCGGACACTTTGACATGTTTTACCGGAAAATTTGACATGTTTTTACCGGACACTTTGACATTTTCTTACCGGACACTTTGACATGCTGCTCGGAGGGCTGGGTGAAAGGGTCGGTGTAGGCGAGGGAGCACACGATGGTCAGCACGGGATCCAGGCACTTCAGAATGACGGAGTAGAGCACCACCTAGACAGCAGGAAGTTGAAAACGTTAGATAATACGAGAAGATTTTAAAATACCAGGAACTTTCGAAAATCATGGAATTAAACAGGAATTAACAGAAATTAAACAGGAATTAACAGGATGGGAGGGTGAGGGATGAGGGATGGAAGGGTGAGGATAGGGATGGAAGGGTGAGGATAGGGATGGAAGGTGAGGATGAGGGATGGAAGAGTGAGGATGATGGATGGAAGGGCGAGGGATGGAAGGGTGAGGGATGGAAGTGTGAGGGATGGAAGGTGAGGGATGAGGGATGGAAGGGTGAGGATAGGGATGGAAGGTGAGGATGAGGGATGGAAGGTGGGGATGAGGGATGGAAGGTGAGGATGAGGGATGGAAGTGTGAGGGATGGAAGGTGAGGATGAGGGATGGAAGGGTGAGGGGTGAGGGATGGAATGGTGAGGGTGAGGGATAGAAGGCTGCCTACCCACCTTGCCCAGATGAGCGTCGATGGGTAGCTCCGCCAGGTGCTTCCCCACTGTCGTCAGCTCCTCCCAAGGAGTCAGGGCTTCTTGACGAGTCAGCTCGGCGATAGCCTGACAGCAATGTGATATGAGAGGGGCAAGAGGGTACTTCGCGTATATAAGCAATCCGCCGGCCGTATGACGTCACCAAACACATGCCGAGCGCTTCAAAAGATGACGTAATCGGCGGATTTATGTTGCGCATTATCTTTATTGCATTTAGAGGGCGTTTAATAAGATGCATTGAGCTAGTGGTCATTGCGCAAACTTTTAATACCACAAGTGACCGTCTAAGGTTAATTTGGAAAGTTCTGACATCCCACACAGGATTTATCTGAAGGGGAAAACAGAACAAATGGGTTTGGCCTGAGCGTTGGTTCCTGTCTACTCTCCGAGTTTGCATCGCTCCAGGTAGCAACTGACATTAGACTCCCGTGTCTAGTTGCAGTTCTATGATAAGTAAGTATGATTATTGTTATATACAGGGAGTCTCTGGGGTTGAGCTAACAGGAGTTTGCCTCTGGGGACCCGGCGACAGAGACACAGCACTGATGCTGTGACTACCTTAGTACATGAAATTAAGTAAGCAGAAAAGAAGAAGAAGGCCGCAAAAAATGCTTAATTTGGTGTAACGTCAAAATTGATATGATAAATAATAAGCTAAATAGCTATGAAAAATGCTTAATTTGGTGTTGCCTAATAATGTGCGTTTTAATTAAGATGTTCTGGGCGAGTTGCCATTAAGGCAAATTCAAAAGAAGAAGAAGACCACAAACCTTCTTGAGGGCAGGCATGTCAGGCGGCTCAATGCTTTTACTGAGGAACTCGGCTACAGGCATGTTGTGAGGTGCCAACACCTTGATATGGTGGTTTTACGTTAGTTTAATTAGTGAATTTCAGAACTGATCATTTAATGATGTCGATCATTTAAAATACTGTCATGAAAACTAATCCTGAGTTCCATGAAACAAGTTCGCGTGAAACAAGACTATATGGAAATCTTCTCAACAGGGCGGGAATCAGAGGAATATTGAAATCTACCCAGATAATAGCAGTAAATTTAATATCAGTAACCTTGGTTACTACTACTCAGTACATATCAGTAACCATGGTTACTACTACTCAATAACCTTGGTGTTGAGAGCAATCTCGGAGAGAGATACACGGAATAACTCGGGGGAAGACACCTCCTCCAACGTCTTGAACCTGTAGAGTTATTTAGTTACATTATACTACAACTGCTATATATTTGGATAAGTTTTGTTGCGGAACTGCTACAAACGAGTGGTTTTCGAAACTGTGAAACAACTTAGGTCACTTGGCATGTCGTCAAAATTCATGGTATCTAACTTATTATTTTTACTTATTTCGACCCCTGCTAAGTAAAACCCACTACAGAGTACCTTTAAAATTAGGTTAGAATCATTAACGAGCTACACCCTAAGTCTTGAACCTTTCGTTGCTGAACAAATGATAGCAAACTCCTGGGTTGACTCTTCCAGCACGACTCCGCCTGTAGTTGGCACTTTTCTTGGAAATCCACTTCGTGACAAACTTGTTCAAATCTGAGACAAGAGTCTGTACGTGCATATCCAGTTTTAATCATGCATTTACATGGAATGGATCAGCTGGATTCTGAAAATTTGGAAATTGAAATAATTATCGAAAGGTTTAAAACACGAAAAGGAATTAAAAATTACCACAAAATTACCACCAAAAATAATCAAAAATGTTCCAAAGCAGAGTAGAATTATAGTAATCTTGGAGTTATATATCAAAAAATTCTTCCATAATATCTAAAGACCTGATTTCAAATCTGCTTTAGGATCATATATTCTTTCCTCAATCCTCCCTGAGTCGATTACAAACATAACATCATCAACTGTCAGCGCTGTCTCAGCAATACTGGTTGACAGGAATCACCTGATAATATGGGCATTTGGAATCTTGCCAGATATTTGAGCTATTTTTAGAATGTAAACAAATGGTTTGCCCTCCCAAAAATGCATCCAAGCCTATTATTTGAGTACCGACCTAAAATTAGATTTTCAGCAATAATTGAGCTAGAAACTCGGACTATAATCTTCCACACATTTGAAGTTTAACGACAGTGAGATAGACATCTGGAGGTTGACAGGATCACCTTTCGGATGCCATAAGGAGACTTCCTGAAAACCTTCCTCTGTTCGAACGGCTGCATTGAGGAGTGGAGCATGAAGATGTGTATCTTATGTAGCATGTTCTGGTCATGCATCAGCATCGACCTGACAAAGAAAGCAGTTGGTGTAATGGTTTCAAGTCTGGCTCGTGATCGAAAGATTCCGGGTTCGATTCCTTGCCATTCCCACTCAGCTAATGGTGAAAGATACCTAGGTATCTCAAGCCTATGCACCTGACACGGTATAGGAAACTGTGCGGGAGGGTAAAATAAGGAGCTGTCCATTGCAGCGAATTCTCGTGCGAGTGATTACACTTCCTTAACCGTCACTGGCTTAGTGGCTTGATAACACTTGAGTCCTTCGATTCCTGTCAATGGCCGTACGGCTGTTGGAATAGAAGTAAAAACTCAAAAAATAATATTCAACGCAAGGTGTCAAGACGAGTTTAGGAAAGTTATTTAGTCAGCGTATCGTGCATCTGCATGAACACGCTTTCTAATTGACACACAGAATCTGCTTTGTGAATGAATCTGCTTTGTGAATGAATCAACTGCTCATTTTTGAACGCCAAATCTGACTTTTTCAAATTTTATTTATAGAATAGTGTAGTAAACTTGTAAAGTTTCTTCTATACCTGAGTCTGATAATGTCGTCGTAGGATGGGAGGAACACCAGTACCGAACCATCCGGCTGCTGGCACTCCAGAATCAGAGAAATCAGGTAGAAAATAAGATCCAGATCTGCCTTCGTACTGTCGACGATCTGAAAAGGTGGCGCATTTTCCTTGAGTTTAGAATAGTGTAGATTTCTACTTTCTGGCAATCAAGCCATGATGGCCGAGCATTATTGCTTCATTGGAGCAAACTTATCAACTTCCACATTCGATCCTTGATACGAACGACGGATTATACTTCATGACTTGAGATTACTGGTCTATGGTCCGAAATGAAAATATATAATTAATATTTAATGTTGCTGATTAAAATGTTGACACAAAGAGTATTACAACGAGAAAAAGTCACGAACGTGGACAGAGTTCCATACCTAAAACTCGTAATGAAATAGATCACATTTGGAGAAATCTGGGTGAGTAAAATGTTTTCAAATTCGGCCCGGAAAAAAGGGTTTTATTTAGTACAACAAAATTGGTTCAAGAACCTCTGTTGGGAATAGATTAGTAAATACATTAATCAGCCAAGGTAAGCTACAAATATATAGACGGCGTATTAGCTTACCAAGATTCCCATTTCATAGTGAGCCCAATTTTATAGTGAGTGCCAATCGTTTTTCGGGTCCAAAGAAAAGCTGGCAATTCATATGACCACGAATATTTTAACTAATTTATACGAATTTTTAACTAATTTTTGATTAACTAATTTTTAACTAATTTAAACGATTTTTAAAATTAGTATTAATCACCTTGTAATACGTTTCGAGGATACCCCTCTCCTCCTTGTTGGAAATCAGCTGCGTTTCTGTCGTATTGTCAAACTTTTTAGTGATGAAGTTGGTATTGAACTCCTTCAGCAACTTCGTCACCTGAGCGTGGTAAGTGATGAGCGTGGTAAGTGATGAGTGTGGTAAGTGATGAGCGTGGTAAGTGATGAGTGTGGTAAGTGATGAGTGTAGTAAGTGATGAGTGTTGTATGTGAATAGTGCGGTAAGTGATGCGATTGGTAAGTAATGAGCGTGGTAAGTGATAAGAGTGGCAAGTGATGAGTGTGGTAAGTGATGAGTGTGGTAAGTGATGAGTTTGGTAAGTGACGAGCGTGGTAAGTGATGAGAGTGGTAAGTGATGAGTGTGGTAAGTGATGAGTGTGGTAAGTGAGCGATGAGCATGATAAGTGATGAGAGTGCAAGTGAAGTTTGATGAGCGTGGTAAGTGATGAGTGTGGTAAGTGATGAGTGTGATAAGTGATGAGTGTGGTAAGTGATGAGAGTGGTAAGTGATGAGCGTGGTAAGTGATGAGAGTGATAAGTGATGAGTGTGGTAAGTGATGAGCGTTGTAAGTGATGAGTGTGGTGAGCGATGAGTGTGGTAAGTGATGAGTGTGGTAAGTGATGAGCGTGGTAAGTGATGAGAGTGGTAAGTGATGAGCGTTGTAAGTGATGAGCGTGGTAAGTGATGAGTGTGGTAAGTGATGATTGTGGTAAGTGATGAGTGTGGTGAGCGATGAGTGTGGTGAGCGATGAGCATGATAAGTGATGAGAGTGGTAAGTGATGAGCGTGGTAAGTGATGAGTGTGGTAAGTGATGAGTGTGGTAAGTGATGAGCGTTGTAAGTGATGAGTGTGGTAAGTGATGGGCGTGGTAAGTGATATTTGCTTGAATGTGGTGCTATGGTCGGTACTCACACTGGGGTGTGGTTCGGCGTGTTTGTAGGTTGAGTGTCCCCTCAGATCAGAAACGTTAGGGTCAGCCCCCAGATTAAGGAGTTTCTCAACAGACTCCAGTGAGCCTTTACTTGCTGCAATCTGAGGAAGATGCTGAGTGAACGCTTTTCTTCCAATTTGAAGATATATTATGCATGACAAGCAAAAGGCTATTAATTGAGGTTGACAAACTTTAGATTGTGCAGTGGCGACCTAAACTTGTTACAGGCTAACTGTCGTCTTCTCTCAATGCTATAATAATTTAGTAATTTGAGATTGATTAATGTGATGAGATTAATAACGATAAAGCGCTTTAATGATACCTAATTAGTTTTAAATTTACTACTGACTAGTTAAACACAGAAAGAGAAGAGGACTGATTGCAACTCTACGACAATGAAGAAATCAGTCAATGGGTCAGTGGTGTAGTGGTATCGATTTGGGCACAGGATCGAAAGATCCTGAGTTCGAATCCCGGCCAGCGCCACTGAGCTAAGGGTGACTGATTGCAAATCTCTGTCTCCGGTAATAAAGTAGGAATCAATCAACCATCCTTCCTGAGTCCTTAATGCCAAAAAAGACTAACGGAGACGGAACAAAATGTACAGTTTTTAATTGGTGAGCTTTGTTGGTGAGGCTTCAATTCTCTTACCATGAGGGCTGTCATAAAGGTGGCGGTATGTTGGTAATCCACGCCCACAGCTTCACTCACAATATACCTGCAATTGGAGAGATTTCTCAGTGAAAAGCAGAACATACCTGCAAATGGAGTGATTTCTCAATAAATAGCAGTATAAAGTTTAAACATCTATGTCATTTGGCCAAACTGGAAAATTGGCCTTACGCTTAATTTTTGATTTCTCTCTCGTCTCTCCCCTGACACAAACCAGTCATACGCCAAATGACCGAATTCCAAAACTAACTCGACGGCATATTATTAGTTTACCCATAAGATCCTGAAATCGACAGACGACAAGACATCGACTAATCAGCGACTGAGTTTGCAGTCAACTCTTACGCTGATTGGCCAATGTCAACTAGGCCTGTGGGTAAACTAATACGCCGTCGTCATTACATGCCCATTACCCCATCATGACCAAATACGCGATACTGGCATGATAGGGGCGTGATAATGGCGTGACATGGGCCAATACGGATCGCTCAATTTACCATACATAAAGTTAACATAAAGTATAGAAAGTTCTAAATGTAAACATGAAAAACATCATACCCCATCATGTGGGTGAAGGATGTCTCGCTGAACTTCTCTATACACGCCTCCATCGCTCCGTCCATGTTCTCGTGCAGCCACACTTCCATGCTGCTGTCCTGGATATCTGTCTGTTCTCCTGGGAAGCAGGTCACGTGACTTGAAATATCACGTGACGTATCACGTGATGTATCACAATATGACGTGTCATGCATTATATAATGACGTTCCCGTGAATTTAACACTAAATAGGCCGAAACATTAGAGTTTCATTTAACCTAAATCAAGTGGCCCCCAATTTGACCGGCCCCACTTTAACCGGCCCTTTGGACAAAAATCTCAAAGTCGTTTTTGCCGGTTCAATAAAGGCCAATTAGGTTTCATATAAGTTCCTAAAAATTTATAATAACAATATAAATAGGCGTGGGTTTTCCGATTGTTGTACCCCTTTCACTTGTGGTCCTGACAATAAAAAGGGTTTCACAAGTTGTTAGTTCCTACCAATCGCAGGATTCATCATATCGATGGTCCAATTGATCATCGGATGGCTTTAATCAGGTACCTTTAGTTATTTTTAGAACTATCATTACAATTTTTAAATTTGGGGATTTTCTTGTGGGACAAAAGGGTTTCCAAGTTGTTTTTACCAATCCACCATGACAGAAAGGTACCTTAGGAAGTGTATTTATAAAGGTTTTAATTTGGGGATTTTTCGGAAAAATCCCCATATTTTTACCCACCATGACAGAAAGATCCCCAAATTACAACCTACCAAATTTGTAAACATCAAAATTTTACTCCACATAAATACACCTCCTAAGGTGGGACTATAGCGACCCTCTATTTTCTCCAGATATTTCTAATTCATTCACGCTAAAATATGATCATTGAACGATAACATGATATGAGGTGCTAATTTGGTACAGGAATTTTGAGTCTCTGAGTGAAGCTTTCAGTCCGGGACGTGGTTCACGAGGTGCCGTCTCTAACTGAATATGACCAATAGAGGTTCAGATTCAGTACCCCGTGATCACTCTGTGTCCGTTCCCATGACTACTGATTCAGTGATTCTTTCCTGCGCTAAACTCTTATCTCAAACTCTTATCTCAATGGAACTTTGCCAGTGTTTCATAAAGAGGATTTATGTTTTTGTTGAGTCTCCAGTCTCCATATTGTGTACTGCGAACCATGCTCTTGTGATACTCGAAAGCTTGAATTATGATCCTCAACGCCTGGTTTCAGTCTAAGCTATTCTGTGAATTGGGCTCACTTCTCGTTTGTTGTAGTTTCGATTAGATTCTGACTTGGCTGTGCTACAATGTGCGCAGTTGTCGTTTTCAGCATCTGAAGTGCTCACTCAGCTCAAATCATTGACAGGCCACCCTGTTAGACCGTAAGAAATAGATTCTTATGTGCGCACTTGTCGGTAGGCCTTCGAGGCAAAACGCGACGGAGTATCGTGTGACCAAAGCTGGTGCGTACAGGACCAGATGATTACAGGTCTTAGTTTCGTTGTCACCTCTGAGGTGAAAATTATACAAAAAAGAATACTGAATATTTTATGGCTCCCAAGCCCTTCTCCGCTTGCAGAGCACTATTTTTAATGGTAATCGGCCGAAGCCCCTTCTCTGATCTGAACAAGATTGTTGGATCTCGCATAATATTCCTAGATTCTTAAATTATCTTGGCCCGTATACCATGTAAGTCCCGCACAGCTCACTAGCTTGTGAGTCGCTAGCTTGTGAATGACTTACATTGCATACGGGCCCTTGTGGCACATGTTTCTATTGTTGCTATGCCAGATTCCGTGAATTTGTAGATAATAAATTCCCAAGATATGGTTGGCAAGACACAAGCTTCCTTCCTGTTGTCTATGTGTATCTGGTCTGTCCTTATCATGATCAGGTATGATGAGTAAATTTCTTGAATAGAGAAATTTCTTGAGAAAGATCCCCAAATTGCACCCTACCAAATTTGTAAACACCAAAATTATACTCCACATAAATACACCTCCTAAGGTACCAGGCCTCCTAATTCAAACATACATAGATATATTAATATATAACTAAGCTCTATGTAGTGATGTAAGGGATATATATTGCATATAGATTGATTGTGTCGATAACAATAAAATTTAAGTTTGATTGAAATTTTAGTTTGATTATAGTTTGATTGATTATCCCACAGTTCGTCATCCGAAAATAAGACGGGGTGTCCCAGTCTTAAACAATTGAGCTGCGTAAAGAGTCGTTGCCAACACCAAAAAGATGTACCACAGGACGCCGTAGATGGACAGTGGGAAAAAGGCAGTCTCCATGACGAAGAAGAAACGGTAGTCGTTGTCAAATGTGAGGATAGAAAAAGAGCGATGAATGCAAAAATAACTTGCCGTGTTTATTGTCAGATGTCCTTCTGGATTGACGGAAAAATTGTGCGTGTGTAGTGGTCGACACAATAGCACTAAGCTGCTGGTGTACTAAGGTATATGGGGAAGGCGGCTGATTCTATAGAACAGTAAACACGATAAAAATGCGGTCGTGCACTCTGCACGGTCATAATTAAGGATCCATCGACCAATTTTGACTTTTCAAGATTCATTTCTTTTGCGATAATTAATAGAAATTCGTTTATAATCCAATTTTAATAGATATCATATTATTATCTTTGATTTTTTTCATTTTTGAAGCATTCAGAAACGAGTTTTATTCCTGTAAAATACACTTCATCCGTTTCTTGGAGAGGGGGCAAGTCGATTTTGGGCAACGAAATTTTGTCCAATTCCCAAAAACAGGGTAACTTTAGACATAATTGGATGAAATGGGTATTTTTTCTTGCCCAATTAAGCCCAATTATGGACCGTACTTGGCCGGGTATGAGACGTTCAAAACCTTTGAAACCCCATTAAAAACGACAAAACGTGGAAACTGACAAAATAACCTAGAACCATGGTAACAGTATTATACGTAACCATGACAACAACATTCCTCCACCATTCACCAACCTATGCCAAGAATCTCGCCTAATTCCACATTGTACAGGTTGGTGTTCTGCGCAATCTCATAGTTCCCGTTATAGTTACCCTGCGGAATATGAAAGTAGGGAAATCAGGGTATAGTTATAGTTACCCTGCGGAATATGAAAGTAGGGAAATCAGGGTATAGTTATAGTTACCCTGCGGAATATGAAAGTAGGAAATCAGGGTATAGTTATAGTTACCCTGCGGAATATGAAAGTAGGGAAATCAGGGTATAGTTATAGTTACCCTGTGGAATATGAAAGTAGGGAAATCAGGGTATAGTTATAGTTACCCTGCGGAATATGAAAGTAGGAAAATCAGGGTATAGTTATAGTTACCCTGCGGAATATGAAAGTAGGGAAATCAGGGTATAGTTATAGTTACCCTGCGGAATATGAAAGTAGAGAAATCAGGGTATAGCTATAGTTACCCTGCGGGATATGAAAGTAGGGAAATTCAGGGTAAAAATACAGTAGAGCACCCTCGGCGGAGTACTTTGCACAAGAGCTTTGAAACAGAAAATAAAATCTAAATGCAATAATCCATACAACAATCCATACTGTGCACGTTGTGTACACTGCGCATGTTGTGTACAATGCGCTTACAGTGCACACTGCGCACACCGTGCACACTGCGCACGATGTCCACACTGCGCACGTTGTGCACACTGCGCACACCGTGCACACGTTGTGTATACTGTGCGCACGTTGTGCACACTGCGCACACCGTGCACACGTTGTGTATACTGTGCGCACGTTGTGCACACTGCGCACGTTGTGCACACTGCGCACACAGTGGTGTCCACAAGGGAAAACGTTTCATGAGCTTTATAGTTTTATGAGTATTATAGTTTACATGTAGTGCCAGATAAAATCAATTAGGATTAAATCATAATTAAATAATGAAATCAATTAGAATTAAAATCAATTAGAATTAAAATCAATTAGAATTAAAATCAATTAGAATTAAAATCAATCAATTAATCAATTATTAATTTAGAATTAAAATGTACCTGGTACATGGGAATCTTTTGCTGTTGCTGTTGGAAAGCAGCTGCTCCCGAGCCTTGGTAGCCTTCTGTCACCCCCAACTGCGACATTCTTGCGCTGAGACCTGTAAAAGTTACTAGTTACAGTTACTTCCAACTGCGACATTCTAGCGCTGAGACCTGAAAGGGAATGTAAAAGCTACAGTTACTCTCAACTGCGACATTCTAGCGCTTAGACCTGAAAGGGAATGTAAAAGCTAGGAGTTACTTCCAACTGCGACATTCTTGCGCTGAGACCTGAAAGGGAATGTAAAAGCTAGGAGTTACTTCCAACTGCGACATTCTAGCGCTGAGACCTGAAAGGGACTGTAAAAGCTAGGTGTCACCCCCAACTGCGACATTCTTGCGCTGAGACCTGAAAGGAAATGTAAAAGCTACAGTTACTTCCAACTGCGACATTCGGGCGCTGAGACCTGAAAGGGAATGTAAAAGCTAGGAGTTACTTCCAACTGCGACATTCTAGCACTGAGACCTGAAAGGGACTGTAAAAGCTAGGAGTTACTTCCAACTGCGACATTCTAGCACTGAGACCTGAAAGGGAATGTAAAAGCTACAGTTACTCTCAACTGCGACATTCTAGCGCTGAGACCTGAAAGGGAATGTGAAAGCTAGGTGTTACCCCAAGCTGCGACATTCTAGCGCTGAGACCTGAAAGGGAATGTGAAAGCTAGGATTTACTTCCAACTGCGACATTCTAGCGCTGAGACCTGAAAGGGAATGTAAAAGCTAGGAGTTACTTCCAACTGCGACATTCTAGCGCTGAGACCTGAAAGGGAATGTGAAAACTTTGGCGACAGCCTGTCGTGAAACCAGGTCGGCCTATCTCCGACAGGCTGACATGATGTCAAGATAAAATGGTGATTTCGATCCCCAGAATTATTGTTCCATGACAATTTATTTGGTAAGGTAGTTTAAACTGGTGTCAGGATGTACAGGTGACTGGACGAACCGATGTCACCGGGTGAACTGGTAGCAGCATGAACTGATTTCAAGGTGAACTGGTAGCAGCATGAACTGATTTCAAGGTGAACTGGTAGCAGTATGAACTGATTTCAAGGTGAACTGGTAGCAGTATGAACTGATTTCAAGGTGAACTGGTAGCAGCATGAACTGATTTCAAGGTGAACTGGTAGCAGCATGAACTGATTTCAAGGTGAACTGGTAGCAGCATGAACTGATTTCAAGGTGAACTGGTAGCAGCATGAACTGATTTCAAGGTGAACTGGTAGCAGTATGAACTGATTTCAAGGTGAACTGGTAGCAGTATGAACTGATTTCAAGGTGAACTGGTAGCATGAACTGATTTCAAGGTGAACTGGTAGCAGTATGAACTGATTTCAAGGTGAACTGGTAGCAGCATGAACTGATTTCAAGGTGAACTGGTAGCAGCATGAACTGATTTCAAGGTGAACTGATTTACAGCTAGAGTGGTGCCAGAATGAACCAGTGTTTACTGTTGGTTTATAAGTTCATGTTAGGATAAATAATGCTTTCAGGACACAGAGTGTAATATGGACCTGGGGATCCATTACGAAGTGGAAGTGAAGTCAGAAAACCTAATTAAATAAAAAGTAAATTACAAATTAGGACGGGAATATTTTGATCTAAGTCTGTTTTTTGACTTCAGACTGTTTCGGAAAGGACCCCGTAGGCAGGACTAACTCGGATCCAAAGAGGTGGGTCCGCGTTGTTTCATCCTGCACGTGATGATGTTGGTGACAGCATCAAGACTTGTTCGATAGGCCCGCTCCTCTGACGACAAAACAGGAAACTTCGGTTTGTCCTGTAACGAATGTATTTATTTGAAGGCGGGTAGGATGACAGGATGTAGCTGTAGGCAGCTCTTACCTGCATATCTATGACTGTGGAATGTAGAATGTGGATCTAACCTGTATATCAATAACTGTGGATTGTGGACCTAACCTGCACATCAATAACTGTGGATTGTGGACCTAACCTGTGGACCTAACCTGTGGATTGCGTATCTAACCTGTGGACTGTGGATCTTACCTGCATTTTCATGAACTTTTCATGATACCGTGTGCTGGAGAGCACAGCCTCAATAAACATGGCGTGGCATTCCACCGTACTGCTGTTCACGTTAACCACGGGCGCATTGTTGAAGTAGTTCTGAACAAATAAGTTCTAAAATAATAAACTTGAAAACAATATAAAAGCCGTCATTTTAGGGAAATTTCGACATACTTCATGTCATTTTAAACCTGAAAAAAGCTACATTGGGGTGAGAGGGCAGCGCAAAACAAATTGGGCAAGGGTTTTTGAAATTATTCTCATTGACAAAATCACATCTCCACTCTGAATTAGTGCTTTGTTCAATCAATTAAGCAAGTGGGTGGCGCATATTCACATATAATTAAGTTATTACTCCCGTGATAATGAGGCCATCACTTCACCTGTAATATTTCTATATTTTCTTACCTGTAGCTCGGTGGGTTCCGGATCTGCCGTCATTAGGACGAGTCTCAGGTAGGGCCTCAGGGGGAGGATGTCCCGCATCACATTCAGGAGGAAGTCCGAGTACATTTCCCTCTCGTGGACTTCATCGATAATGATGTGTTACCTGACGGGACAATGTTTTTAGTTCTTTTCTTTTGAGATCTCATTACGGCTGAAGTTCCGGGAATCCGCGAAGGGTGAGACAGAATTGCAGCAAAAGCCAGGTGTATCCTTATACCCTGGATTGACACGCACCTGATCCAAGCAGTCAATGGGTCCCGCTATTCGCTAACATGAGTGCAGGTGTTACCTGATCCAAGCAGTCAATGGGTCCTGCTAACATTAGTGCCCGCAGCAGCACACTGTTAGTGCAGTATGTGAGCACTGTTTTCTGTGTACTCCGGTACTCTAGTCGGATCTGATACCCCACACTGGTCCCCACTCGCTCTCCTCGTTCCTATAGGGGAATACGTCATCAGTTGGACACGTTAAGACATGGTAATGACGTCATCGCAATCATCTGTTATTGGTTATGACACCTGCAATGTGCCTGAAAGTCATAAATTCGTATTTCTGTCAAAAATACAGTAGTTTTACGCGTTTTATCCTCTAGCACACAAACAAACAAATACATATTTTGGTAATACTATAACGCATATGTGTGCAGACCGCTCGATTGACAGAGGCCTTAATAAAAACGCGCGGATTTCCTCTGCGCGCTTCAACTTTCTATATAAATTCCGTCAAAGGCACACAATTTCGCGCGTCTTTATCGAGACCTTTTTCAATCCAGCGGTCTGCACACATATGCGTTGTAATTTTTACCTGAGAAACCCGCTCGGCGGCTGCAATAGCCGCAATGCGTCGTGGCTGTGTCACGTACATGAAGCAGTGAGATTGGTTGGCGGTAGCTTCCTCCAGGATATACTGCGGTACCTGCGACATAATAATCACGTGATTTTCCAGGAATATATCCGACGATAATCCGATGATTTTCGGGGTAACGGTGACAGTTTGAACTTCGGTAAAACCCACGATAGTCACGTGATTTTCATCATAACGGTGACAGTTCGAACTGCGGCATCCCAAATTTAGATATTATTAAAGAGAATCTTTAATAACTGGCTGGAGCGTGAGAAAACTTCCATCCAACGGTGAGTTAGCTGAGTCAGTGTGATACGAATCCAGCAGTAATTATTGAAGTTGGAAATTAAATTTGATCCAACTGGAAATGTGTATTTATTCTAGAAACAAAAACAAGCTCCTAAGTGAACAAAAAAGTGGATGTGAAATAACATTGTGAAATGGTTTTTTAAATTGAAACTCTTTCTGTAATACCAAAAATCGACGCAAATCACTGCACCTTGAATAAACATAATATGATTGATTGAAAACCGACGGTGGGCTACCACTAAGGGCTTTGAAAGAAATACAATAGTACCATAATAAATCTAAAATCCCACTCCACGATGTTAACTAGAGCAGTGCAAGTAGCAAAAATTTTACAAATTAACTCAAATCAAAACCATCCCACGAAAACTATTAAGTCCTGTGTGTGGAAATGAAAAAGATTTATAAATCAACAACGATAAATGACAAGTTGCACTGCGAATCCCAGAAACTAAAACACACGAGCTGAACATTCAATTGAAAGATCCTTTCGAATTCTCATCAGTGAAACAATCATAATTTACCTAACTTCCATTACCCTGAATTTGATTTATAAAGTAACGTCGTTAACTTAAAGAATCAGGAAAATCAAGTTCACTTGTGTTATTGCTAGTAGTAGTTTTACGATTTTCTAAAGATTTTCGTAATTGTTAAAGTTCTTCATCAATGATTACAACTGCTACTGGTATCTTCTGGTTGTAAAATTATCAAACACAACAGTTCCTTGGTCCAATGTAAACAAACTTATCAATGTTCTTTGGTCAATAAAACGCAAAATTGCGTTAGCGAGGACTTATGAGTCTTTAAACTTGAGTTTCAGATCTCTGTTGTCCGGCTGTTGACCCAGCGTTCTCCCCGGCCCCCGCTGTTGTGGGTGTTGTTTGTTTCCCTGCTGTGGATATTGTCTTCTCCCCTGCTGTAGAAGTGGTCTTGTTTCCCCTCACACCAGATATCCTAGCCTCTCCTCCCCCTCTTATAAGTGCAACTCTTTGCCTCAGGAACTCCCTGAAACTCTGCACTGTGAGGCTGTAAATGTAGAAATTAGCCATGACGTTGATGTTGACGAGGGCATTGGCTGTTCTGCGGAAGTGAACGTAGATCATTGGATCCTGAATGAATCGCCTCAACATGTGTGAGAGCCCCAATGGCAGTACACACAGACAATTCACCACAGCTGTTGCAATGACTGTCATCAGACCTTGCCATTTGATCTTGTCACCCCCTCGATTCGTTACTTTCACAGCAACCACTATGAGCCATGTAGTGGTTACTATGACAACGATGTTTGGTACCACTGATGCTAAGCCGCTAAAAACTGATCGCCAGATTATCCAAGCTTCCGCTGAAAAGCCATAGGTGCAGGAGTACTGCATGTAATTGAATTGCACGTCATGTTTATCAATTACAAGGAAGAGAATAGGGATAGCTAGCGAACAGATCCAGATAATTCCACATACGATATGAGCTTTGGTTTTAGTCCAGAGACGAGCATGCATCGGGTACTGGACTATGAGGAGCTTGATACTGGTTAAGGCAGCTGTAAAGTAGAAACTAGCCGGATAGGTGTAGTAGCGTGAATAACTCTGAAAATTACAGAGGAAGGACCCCAGATTATTCCGTTCTGAGATCAGAGTAACAAGAAAGAGGACAGTGTTGAATGAGTTAAGAAGATCACACACTGCCATGTGCTGCATGATGGTGACAATGGCTTTGTGAAGCTTGAAGGCATCATATTTTATGGATGCTCTTAAGATGATGGAATCCCCAATAAAGGAAGATAGGATGGTAAAGCTCATGAAGGAGATCCAGCAGTAGCGGACCGCCTGATTGTGGATCCCATATTCAGTGTAGTTGGTGAAGGAGATGTCGACATCCATAAGGTCTGTTGATGAGGTTTTCAGAGGTATCCAGGAACAGTGCTTGTGCTTTGTAGGTACTAGAATGATGGACCAAAATCAAAAGGTTGGAGATGAAAGAGGCCAATATCCAAGCCAATGAAAGGTGCTACAAATTGTAATGCGAAAGAAAGAGTTCTTCCGACGCAGCGTCATGAAAAATCACGCGTTTGCTCTCAAACACAAATTTCAATTCAAAAGCTGACAGACCATACTCTTATACTTCCTATTTTCTTGGTAGTTGGTACTTAGTTTTGGTTATGAGTTTTAGTCATGAAGGGCGTCATGAATTTTAGTAATTTTATCAAATTTTAACAATAGTAGGTCATATTATCTCATATTAAAACTGCAATTTCCGACTTGATATTGAAAATTAATTAATTATGATCTACAAACTACAGTACAGAGTTGCTGTGATAAACCATGACTTTATGATTAGAAGGGAGTAGGCGAACAAACTCGTGCGTTACGTAGTACCAAGGAAGAAGTCTCCAAATCCATGACAAAAGGGTATATGAAACTACCTAAGAATAAAATTAAAAAGAAATTCATTATTAAATAGATATTGTGAAAAGATAGAAAAGATGAAATAAAAGAATACCAGAACATAACATTTGTTGAGAAATCACGCCCAACTTGAAATTATCGCCCAATATGAAATGAAATTTACACCCAAATTGCAGCACCTTTGTACTGTAGATAAAAATACACCCAAAGTGAAATGTGAAATTTTCATCTACACCCACTTAATAAAATAACACCCGTTGGTAATGGCTCACAATTGAATTTGAAAATGTACCCATTGAAAGAACATCCTCAAAATTTACACAAAAATAGAATTCAAATGTCGACCATTGAAAACAACAGCCATCTTCCAACGACTTGGTACGGATGCGCGCGCTAGATTCAAAAGAATCGGCACGTGCCAACATCAAGTCAACATCAAGCACCGTGGGGGAGGGAAAATAAGGCATGCATACGGAGATACGGGAACAACGGACAAACAAAAAATTTGTCAGCAGGTGTGATTCTTGTTGATCAAGGTAATAAATTAATTTCTTTAATCATCAGCACTTTAAATAACTTGATCTCAAATTTTATTGTATAAAAAGAAGTGTTGCAAAGTTTCGTAAAGTTTATTAAAACGAAGATCTTCCTGGAATGTATCCGACGATAATCACGTGACTTTGATAACTTCCTCGTACAGCTGATCGCCTCCAAACTTCTTGAGTGAAATATCCCAGTCACAAGTAACGTGTGCGTACGTGACTGAATATGCAGTTAAAACAGTCTTACGTATATGACATACTGTTCCCTAATCACCCTCGATTTCGTCGTGTTATATTGTATCTGTTCTCGATTGTGCTCAACAAAGCAACACCATGTGCGCCTGACGTGGCTTAGCCTGCCAAGGGCATGCGATAAACAACACCTTGTTTTGATGCAAGTAACAACACATTGTTTTGATGTAATGTTCGTGTTAAAATTGTCATTCCATACGCTTCAGTTCATTGAATGCTGGCTTTCACGCCCTGAGACATTGTCCGTATTTATGACTGAAAACAATGTCGTGCCTTCGTTGTCGGGCACAATGATGGCAGAATATTTTATAGTCACGAAAACGCGATTCTTCAAGTTGTTAGTCAAACACGTTCTCGAGTTTACTGTAATTAGTTTAGAGGCGCACGTGCGATTGTTAGTTATCTGAACACATAACGGATAAAGTCGTGAGATCTCAGCAGATTGCATACCTTCAGAAACGCGATGACTCTCCAGACTGCAATTGTAACACTTGTCATAATCTCAAGTTCCTTTGAAACAGGTAAATTATAAAGCCAAGGAGCATAATTGCTGGTCAATCAATTATTCCATTTCTGGATTCTTACACCCTATGTAAACTTAGTAGAAGATATTTTCAACATCATTTGTTCATTGTTGATCTGGGTACGCATATTTTTCAGATCTCATCGAAGGACCCGTCGCCATATTAAACGGGTTCATGGTACGTAGGGCCCCCTGGGCCCGCGACAACGCCACGTTTCTGTGTCTGGAACACAACATGTCATACACCGTATCCTACTTCAAGAGTAATGTCCCAGAGAAGGAGATGGTTTTTGTCAGTAATCTGTGCCCCCCTGGGGACAGTAATATGTACCAAGCGTGTGGGTTATCGTCCAAGCCTAGGTAATGAAATAGGTGAGATATTGATGGAAAGGTTGAAGCACCTTTCCATCCTTAGCACTCAGCCGACGATAGATAGATATAGATAGATAGGTAGTCAATAGCCACACCAGTGATATAGACAATTGAGAACATAATATCTTTCTTTATTTCTCCGTTAAAATGGATGCTATTGCAACAAAAAAGTTTAGGCTATTTCGATGACACTCCAGCATATTATGATCCACCCTAATCCTGCATTTCTAACACAGGTGTCACCACTTCGAGAGATGAGATTAATTCTGAAATTTTCGATTGCGCGCCGCCATATACGTACGTTGAATACTGTTAAATCAGTACAACGCACGTAAAAATGTCGGTTTTTGGAAATTTCAGTTTTTGACATCTCTGTAACATGCTCGCTGCATGATACACCAGAAATTCACATTTTAGGGAGCAAGTTTAAAACGTTAAATGATTCGATAAAGTTTAAAATCAGGAGCTTTCGAAAATCATGTGATTCTCGTCGTCAGCTGGAAATGGAAGGTGAGAACTGAGAAAATGTTTTGGAATTCACACCCTGTTTCCCCCAGGTTTACAACCGCGGACAAACCCTACCTCTGCGGCAGGATATGTCGTTTCAAGAGCTCCACCGCCAGCTTCTTCTACCTCCTCTTCCAAAACGACTCCCACCCCGGGTACATCGAGATGATGAAAGGAAGCGACCTCTGCTACGGATTCTCATCAGACATCGACCACGGCGCTATGACTGACGCCGCTCTCAACTTCACGGGAGGTTTGTGCGATGGGTTCTGCGGCGTAACGCCCAGCGGCGTACTGTGTGACGATGAGCAGTTCTGTGGTGGGTATAAATACGGGATCCGGTGTGATATGAGAAACGGGACGTATCAGTACGTTGCTACGGCGTTGATGTGCGACGGATTGGCGCACTGCCAAGACGCTCTGGATGAGTTGTTGTGTTATGACAACCCGATTTCTCGATCCTTGCACTACGACAGGACATGTGACCGGTATATGGAGGAGGTGGTAGACAAGGACCGCGCCCCGACCAAAGTACCTCTCTTTTCTTTCAACCGGTGTGGTCCAGTTCGGAGGTTCACCCGTCTGCTCCCCCTCAACCTGCCCAGCTCTCGCGCTATTCCCTTCTGTAAGGACTATCTCGACCAAACTAACTGCAGTGACATGAGCAAGGCAGGTTTGGTGTGCGCTATAGACGGGTTTGTCTCGACGGTTTCAAAGACCGTTATTTGCAATGAGAATGTGAAGTACGAGGATGCTTTGTGTGATTCCGGACTGGATAAGATGTGTGTTCGGATGTCTCATCTCTGTCTGGTTCACAAGCACCAGCTTTGTAACGGAGTTAGGGATTGCAGTGATGGAGCTGATGAAAAGGAACACTATTGTGAACCACTCGTCAACTTCACGTGCGTGAGAAACTCTGATTTCCACACCGGGAGAAGAACCTCTATTCCCATCGAATGGTTCCAGGATGGTGTGGCTGACTGCTTGTTGGACCGCGATGAAGTGACAGATTGGCCGACTTGCGGCCACGGCGCTACTCAGAGGTTGCAAAGCAGCACCCTCTGCACAGAGGTGTATCTGTGTAGGGGAGGGTTTGTGGAGTTTAAAGAGCTGTGCGACAGACTGGACTCGTGTGGCAATGAGAACGGAGTCTGCAGGATGTCCCGCAGACAGGGGAGTGTCTACGCAAACCCTGAACGGTACAACGGAGCCTTCCAACTGGGCAAATGTCTGAAGGGCTTAGCTGAACTGAAATTCCAACCTGACCCTGCAAATCCGTGTGTGGGAGGTAAACTTTCGGGCGTAAACTTCGTTTCCTCGATCCTCGGCGACGCTAACATTACCTACACGGAATTCTCAGTGAGTGATAAAATCATCGACTGCAGCTTTGTCTTCGGTCTGCTCTACGTTATCTTGAGTTGTTCCGGTCACTGCAGTGGTGTTGCGTGTGCGTTGCGCAGTATTTTGCTAACTACAGAATGCTGTCCCAACCAATACGGGGAGAGGATACAAACCATAGCGAGATTCAACGAGCACTCCTACCTGACCTTCCTAATGCCCCTACAAACTGAGGGGCGGTACCACAATGAGGTCTTCTGCTGTAAGAACAGGAATTGCGTGACGTTCGACAAGGTTTGTGATACAGTGGACGATTGTGGCGATCTGTCAGACGAGGTGGGGTGTACAAACCACTTTAAATGTAACCAAACCGGGGAGTTGATATTTCTTTCAATGGTTTGCGATGGTAGGGTGGATTGCATGGACTCGTCAGACGAATGCAATGAGCGATGCAATAAGCAGCTAATTTCCTCAGATGGAATTAAAGGTATTTGGGTGGATTTCAGGACTTTTGGCGGTGATCCTTAACTTGATAACCCTGCCAAGTCATGTTTGGGGCATGGTGAACAGCAAGTACGCTAAATCTATGTTTAACATGACTTTCCTGGTCCTCATCAACATCGGAGATCTCCTGATAGGGTGTTACATAATGTTGGTTATATGCTATGATGCGTACTATGGAGAGGTGTTTTGTTACAAGCAGATAGAGTGGCTCAAAGACTTGGAATGCTCACTAATTGGCATTCTTAGTACATTTGGAACACTGATATCGATTCTTTCCATGACAACTCTGAGTGTTATCCGGCTTTTCGTCATTAAACGGAACACGCTGGTGAACAGAAAAACTGCACAGAAAGACGTGGTGAGACTGGTAGTTATCGTGGGATTTCTCATCGCCTTGTCCTCCCTCGTCACCTTCCTTCCCTTCTCCCGGCCGTTTGAAGACTTCTTCGTGAACGGAGTTATCTACAACCCTGCTAATCCACTCTTCATTGGGATACTTACCAAACGCGAACTCCTGGGAATCCTCAAGGAATACTACGGCCGAATGAGATCCAACACACGGAACCTCAGCTGGGCTGTAATGAAGTCCCTGGTAGCGGATATGTTCAGGTGGGTGCAAGCCCTTTTTCCGTATTTCTGGCAATTTGTTAGTAGGTTCAATGTATTTTAATACACCTCAATGTCATATTGTTAGCATGTTGGGGACTTTTCAGCAAGAAAATTTAGGTTCTAACGTTACATTAATTTTTGTCATGAAACTGTAAAGTACTATTTCTATTGTTCAGCAAAGACTACAGGGGAGTGTGGCCTGACACAGTACACTTCTACGGTAACAACGGAGTCTGCTCCTTCAAATACTTCGCCACCTCCCGGGATCCACAGAGCAGCTTCGTTTGGGGTGTCCTGGTGTTCCACAGCGTGTGTCTGCTGATCATTACCTGCTGCTACTGCAGTATCTACCTCTCTGCCAAGGGGTCTTCTGACAGGACCCACGCAGAGGAAACTAAGCAGATAAAGCAGAGGAACACGGCGATGCAGCGGAAGATCATGCTGATCATAGGGACTGATATTCTCTGCTGGCTGCCCTTCCTTCTTGTCTCTATCCTACATGCTATGGAAGTGTTCGATGCTACTGCCTGGTACCCTCTCTTTTCTCTGATAATCATCCCGCTAGCCTCGGTTATCAACCCTCTCATTCTCAATAAGGTGATAACAGATTTCCTGGGAAGAGTGGTGTCAGCAGTGGTGTTCTACGGGTCAGGAGCAGTGGAGAGAGTCAGGGAGTGGTGGGTCACTGAGTCAGGGGAGCGGGAAATGGAAATGCGGGAGGTGGGTAATGATGAGTAAATCTTCCCCAGAAAATAGAGATAACTCAGAAAATCGAGATAACTCACGACGTTTCTACTGAATGCGATATCAAGGTAACAGGAAACAAGATTTTACTGGCTGTTCTTTATTGATATCAGACATGAGGAACTTTCGAATAACATATCAGTTATATCGTTTAAACTTCAATCTCTTGACTTCAATATCTTAAATCGGGCAGAACGGTGTCGTGACAGAACAGTTCCGTGACAGAACGGTGTCGTGACAGAACGGTGTCGTGACAGAACGGTGTCGTGACAGAACGGTACTGTGACAGAACGGTGCCGTGACAGAACGGTGCCGTGACAGAACGGTGTCGTGGCAGAACGGTGTCTTGACAGAACGTTACCTGAGTTGTTTTTCCGCAGCCTGTGTCGCCAGATATGATCACAACTTGGTTATCCATTACTGTACTGAGAATCACATCCTTCTTGCCCCAAATCATGAGTCTCTGTCGTGCTGAATGTTTTGAATTAGAAATTAATAAATCAATTTTATATCTATTTTTGGAAAAATCCCCATCTTTTCACACACCATGACAGTTCAAAATGACGTCATTATCATATGTTAACTAGAGTAATGACTTGTAAGAAAGATTGGGAAAGATCGCCAAATTGCACCAAACCAAATTTGTCAACATCCAAATTTTACTCCACAGTAATACACCTCCTAAGGTAACTTACCCTCAAGATGGTTCACGTCCGTTGTTTGTGGACGACTGGGTATTATCATGGTATTTGCATTGAAAAGCTTCCCCATTTGCTTCCTATTCATGTCTCTGAATCTGAAATTGAGAAAACCATTTAAATTATTCATAGATTCTGCCGTAAATTTATTTGTTTACGGTTTCATCCTTTATCAAACCAAAATATTGTCCGAAAGACTGAACAAAGGAAAAACTTGTAGATTGGCTGCGCGCGTTCGCACATGGTGAAATGAGTGTTGAAAAGTGTTTTTTATACACCTTAAAAAGCTAAAAAGATGGCAGTTGCTAACACTTTCTGCTGCGCGCCTCAGCGCCGCGCAAAGGTTTACCATGTGGTTGTATGATAATTTCGCAAGAATTCAGATTTGAAAATCAAAAATGAAATTTTATTGGGGCTGGCAAGTTGGGGGAGCCCATGTATCCGTCCCGGTTAAACGGGCTCCCCTATTCTAGGAATCACAAATTACAGAGTTCACAGTACCCAGGCGTCCCCTACACATGGGACAACCTCTAATCACGGACTCCCCTATACACTGCTCCCCTTAATCTAGGACTCACCCGATTGTCCGGGGCTCACCTCTATACCCGGTCACGCCCATACCAGACTCACCTCATTGCCGGGCTTCACCATACCAGGCTCCACGGATGTTCTGGGATAACCCCGCTACAGGGGCTCACCCGTACCAGACTCACCTCATTGCCGGGCTTCACCATAAGGGGCTCCACCAATGCCTTTGGATAACCCCGATACAGGGGCTCACTCGTACCAGACTCAGCCCACTGCCGGGCTTCACCATACCAGGCTCCACCGAACCTCGGGCTTCACTGATATTCTGGGCTAACCCTCAAACATGGGATCACCCATACAAGGCTTACCCTTACCTTGGGCTTCACCATACCTGGCTCCACCTTATCCTGGGCTTCACTGATGTTCTGGGCTAGCCTGAGAGAGCATTGGGGAGCCCGAGTTTGAATGGGGGAGCCCTTGTAGTGTGGGGGAGCCCGAGTTAGCATAGGGTAGCCCGAGATAGTAAGGGGAGCCCAAATATAATGGGGGAGCCCGATTTGGGAGGGAGAGCCCAAGTAAGTGTGGGGAGCCCAAGCTATGGCGAAGCCCAAGGTAAGACGGAGCAAGGTACGATGAAGCCCAAGGTAAGGGTGAGCCTCGTATGGGTGATCCCGTGTTTCAGGTTGAGCCCAGAACATCAGTGAAGCCCAGGATAAGACGGAGCCAATAACGGTGAAGCCCAAGGTAAGGGTGAGCCTCGTATGGGTGATCCCATGTTTTTAGGTGAGCCCAGAACATCAGTGAAGCCCAGGATAAGATGGAGCAAGGTACGATGAAGCCCAAGGTAAGGGTGAGCCTCGTATGGGTGATCGCATGTTATAGGGTGAGCCCAGAACATCAGTGAAGCCCAGGATAAGGCCGGATAAGGTGGAGCTAGGTAGGAAACGACCGGTTAACCGAACCGAAACCGAAACACCGGCTAACCGGGCGTTTTCAGCCAACCGAAACCGTAACCGTATTTATTGAAAACTGGTAACCGGTCGTTTGGTAGAGTTAGGTACGGTGAAGCCCAAGGTAAGGGTAAGCCTTGTATGGGCGATCCCATGTTTTAGGGTGAGCTCAGAATAACAGTGAAGCCCAAGGTTTGGTGGAGCCTGGTTTTGTGAAGCCCGGCAATGAGGTAAGTCTGGTATGAACGAGACCGGGTATAGAGGTGAGCCCCGGACAATCGGGTGAGCCCTAGATTAGGGGGAGCAGTGTATAGGGGAGTCCGTGATTAGAGGTTGTCCCAGGGTTAGGGGAAGCCTGTGTACGGTGAACTCTGTAATTTGTGATCCCGGGAATAGGGGGAGCATTAATGCCTTCCCCTATTCCCGGGCTCCCATACTTGCCAGCCTCATTGAAAATCTTATTCTTTATTATATTCAAATGATACGATTTAAATCATGTGAATGAAGAAACTGCAAAATATGCAGCAAGAAAGATGTAGAAGGAGTTAGCTCTTACGATCAATGATAAGATGGTGTTTCATTGATATGTCTAAAGAATTGTACTGTTCAACGCTTCAGAACATTTGTGTATTCATCTCATCTCTTTTGCCAGGCAAAATTTCCAAAATGATGCCAAAATGATCGCAAATTAATCAATAGTCCATCATGAAAAGTCGTATGTTCACTGCCTCACGAGAGTTGGAGGTCACGGTATCAAGTCATAAATCAAGGCCCAACTTAATAAGAAGTGTTCAACAGCTTAAGCCGCGTTTTAGACATTTGAAATCGCCGAGAATGCCGAGAATTTTGTTAGTTTGTTATTTGTCGGCGCTATTCCCGATCTCACTGTCAATATATTGTTGGAGCACTTCGCACAATGTTCATAATGATGTTTGTATTAGGTAAGCACTAAGCATGTCTTCGAATTTAAGAATGATTCACAATTAATCCATAACTATCACTTATAACTATTACCAAATTGAAATTATGTTTAGGTTGCCCCCCCCGCCCCAAATTAATCCCTAACTATCACTTATAACTATTATTATCCAAAGGAAATCTCTGAAATTATTTTTTCGGTAACCTTGTTCGACCCTTAATTAATCTGAATCATGAGCGTTCTACAATATATTTCAGCATAAATGGCTGCTACGAAGGATACTGGAAGTGGAAAAACGAGGGGAACAAGGCAAACCACGAACGAGGCTGCGGGAATTCATGTCCTTTCCAGCAAACAAGGGAGTGGGTGAAATGTAGGACATGCAACGACTCGCATTGCAATGCAGTGTAAGTGATGTATGCTGGGGTCCTCGTCATGGGACTACACGGCCCCCCCTTAGGGGGGGGGGCAGCCCCCCCTAGTTTTCAAAAGGCCCCCTCTAGAAAAATCTTAGGGGGGGCCTTGGCCCTACCTAAGATTTTCTCAAAAATTTGAACATAGAAAGGAAGTGAAAATTTACTTCATTTAGACAGAAATTTTCCTGAAATCCACCTTTTTTAGAGTTGAATCAATGAATAAAATATGATTTTAGTCGTATTTTTATGCAAAATTGTGAAAAGTAGGGCTATGGAAAATGAAAATTTGCTTCTGTAAATTTTGGCCCCCCGTAGTTTTCAAAAGGCCCCCCCCCCCCCCCTAGAAAAAATCTAGGGGGGCCTTGGCCCCACTAGCTCGAAAAAGTGTGTAATGGCATGGTCCTCGTTATCATCAAGCCCCAGCCTATAGCTATGACATCCCAAATTTTCATCAAGAAACTCCAAACTCTCAGAAACTGAAATATGGCCGAAAAACCTATATAACTCGGACATTTTTTGAGCAAGATACTTCGAATTCTTCGTGCAAAACCTTTTGAACCTTTCATGTGCGACGTCCCAAAATTTCATCTAGAAACTCCAAACAGAAGCCGAGTAATTAACGTTTACTTGTACACTTTTTCGTGGTTCATCTTTTATATTTACTCAGGTTACCTGTTATGGTGAGTGTTTCATGGCAATCAGAGACTACAAAACCAGAGGCAAAATTAACAACTCCAACCCTTCCCAAATCTTCAACTGGACCTGCGACTACATTTACCACCACACCCGCAACTACATATTTAACAACTGGACCCGCGACTACATCCGTAAGTGAATCTCCGCCACTGGCCACTACAACAGCTGAACCCACTACAACAGCTGAACCCACTACAACAGCTGAACCCACTACAACAGCTGAACCCACTACAACAGCTGAACCCACTACAACAGCTGAACCCACTACAACAGCTGAAACCACTACAACAGCTGAACCCACTACAACAGCTGAACCCACTACAACAGCTGAACCCACTACAACAGCTGAACCCACTACAACAGCTGAACCCACTACAACATCTGTAACCACTACAACAGCTGAACCCACTACAACAGCTGAACCCACTACAACATCTGTAACCACTACAACAGCTGAACCCACTACAACAGCTGAACCCACTACAACAGCTGAACCCACTACAACAGCTGAACCCACTACAACAGCTGAACCCACTCAGACAACCGCCACTCCAAGTACAAGCGAAGCAACCTCAGCGGAGATTTCCAAGGAAGCAACCTCCTCCACGATTCCCAAGACAACAACGGCACTAACTAAGACAACTTCGGGCCCAAACGAACAAATCTCGGTCATGAAAGCCCCTACAGAACGCCCGACCAGTCACACCCCCAACTTCTGGACCCAACTACAAGATCAAGGAATGGTGGTTGCCTTGACGGGAGTTTTTATCTTCGTGGTTCTTATTGCCAGCACTGCGATGTGTGTGTTTGTTCGGAGGTCCTTTAATTCGGTGGCCCGGAGGATTGATTTACAGTTGAAGAGGGTGGAGGGAACCACACAGCAGGGAAGCGCGGCAAAGATGAATCAAAATAATATGTATGATATTGATCAGGGTGATTATTGATCAAATTGGCTGTTGTTGTGAACACTGAAATATGCATGGCCAAATGATAGTATGTAAAAATTTTTGTCGTTTTAAATGAGTTGGTACAAAATATGATGCCTGATGGGAAGTCCAAAGATAGGATCATATGGATTGAACCTTTAAATCGTGTTGAATAAGAACAGCGTAAGGTATGCCGAAGTGGCTTGAGATTTTGCCCACTAAATGTATATTACAATTGATTAATTTAGTAATTAGTAGAAATTAGATTGAATGATTTGAATTAAATTTGTTTGTCCTTGCTTTGTAATATCTCAGCATGTCGGTTCTTAGTTGAGATCTGGATCAATTCAAAATACTTGTATACATAGCAATCTGTGATCGGGAAAGATACGACATATACAGAAATAAAGTTGGGATTTTTATAACATCTCGTATTACAAGTGAGTTGATAAGTCAACTCAATTCTGCTCAGTAGATAAATGTTCACATAACAGCTGATGCTACTATAGTAACTACTTAACGAGGGTTGGATAAGTCAACTCACTTCTGCTCAGTATGTTAATAAGCAACTCACTTCTGCTCACAGGTGATAAAGCAACTCACTTCTGCTCAGTAGATACTAAATACTTAAATAAATGTGCGCATCTCAGCTTATAAGTCAACTCACTTCTGCTCAGTCGATACTAAATACTTAAATAAATGTGCGCATCTCAGCTTATAAGTCAACTCACTTCTGCTCAGTCGATGCGTTGGTCAGTTGCTGGGTGCCCGCGGGGTATTCTACTTGTGCCTGAAATAGTGAGATGAATGATCTGCCTGTTACAAACGTCATTAAAGAAACTAAATTAACATTTAATCAAGGGTTCTTCGGGGGACGGGTGAGGATGGTGAAAATCGAGTTTTTGGCTGGAAATGATAGAGGAGCATCGCAGCTGAAGAACTTTAAGGAATTAAAAAATCTTGGTCCTAGCCTGAGTTATGAGATTTTGAAAATCTGAATTGGTCTTTAATTACAGTACGACGCATCTTCTAGCGCTTCTTGCCAAAAATTATCAGATTAAAAATCTATTTCCCCCTACATATTTGGAGAGATTTGCCCAACGGATTTTTGATTTAGGCGACCGGCTAAAATCCTCAAATTTGGCTTGACTCGAATAAATTTCTGCGTAGTTCTTTCCGTTAGCAATTCCTAAGTAAAATCAGAGCCAATATTCAGTAATTTATTTTCATGCACTGCCGCGGGCAACAAAAGATGACGCAAACGGGGGGTTGTTAATGCGTCGAGACTAATAGGCAGAGGAGTGGTGGTATCATAATGATTTAATATCCGATGCTTTTATGAATGTAATGGATTTATAATATCAGACTGCCAAAAGTATCAACTCAATTCATTGAGTCATTGAATATAAGCTAAAGATTGCAGCTTTACTTTCAACAGAAAAAAATGGGAGGAAGATGAGATTAGTAATATAATATGCCTAGATGGCAGTCCCCTGTCTCATCCAATACAAATATACAATGAATGACGTAAGAGATAAAGAAATATTAAGATAAACTCAACCACGCACACTCACACGCCTGTTTCTTGATTTGGGTTCGTTTCAGAATTTCCGTACATCTAAAATCCTTGCAAGAGTTTCTCTTTTCTCAGAACATAAAATGCCGCTGCATTTAAGGTTGACGAACTTTCAGTCTCCTCGACTATACGAGTACTTGGGAAAGCAGTGGAACTTCGTGAAGCTTGGTGCCTCTGTTGTGTTTCTCAGCGCAACTCAGTTTTCCATTTTATTCGTTACGATGGTTTTTGCTGGGCACCTGGGCCAGGCCTATTTGGATGGAATCGGGCTATCCAATACAATATACGGGCTCTGTATGGCTGCCATTTGCTTTGGCTATTCAACAACCTTCGACACATATGGTCCACAGGTACTCACATATTAAATACATGATATTGTTAAATGATGCAGATGATATACGGTGCCTTACGAGACATGTTTATGAGAAACAAAGTTTGGGATTTTGCGAAAAATCCCCGTATTTTTGAGCCCCCAAAATTTTGTTCCCCAGAATTTATGTCTCACATAAATATGACTCGTAAAGTATAAGGTATACTACAGTATAGACCCAAAAGTAAATAAAATTCACCCTGCACGCTTTATTTAGCACAACTCCAACTTTGACCGTTTATAATGATTGAAAACGCCAGTGGCGCACCTCAAAGGGCTTCAAAACTATATCAAACTATATCAAACTATATAATCTTAAATACAATGTTGTAATTCAATTATTTGCAAAAAATATTTTTTTAAATAAAACGCCAAATTCAGGTATTTGGTTCGAAACAGAAGCGTGAGCTTGGAACGGTTTTGCAGAAGTGTCTTCTACAAGGGGCTATGCTATTTTTGATATTTCTCGGACTATTTTACAACGTTGTACACATAATAAACGTTCTGCCTAACACTAACGAAAAAGGAAATAATACGCTTAACACTGAATATAATAATGGTGAGGCAGCTGATGAGGCCGATTTTAAAGAAATTGCTGCTGAATACCTGCGTATGATCTCTCTGCTTGGATACCTGGATTACTGCATAGTGCTGCTTTCCAGATACTTTGCCATACAGAGGAAAACCTCGTTTGTCTACATAGTTTCGTTTGCAATGATGGCTTCTCACATCACGTTAAACTATCTCCTGGTAACCGTGGCTGAGTTGCAGATATACGGGATTGTTCTTGCCTCGTACCTGGGACGATTGGTGGCTCTGCTGATCGGCTGTACACTTTGCTTCACGATGATAAAACGAGGACACTTCATGTGGAATGGTTTCAGTAGGAGAGCTCTCCTGGGCTGGAAACCCATGCTCAAGTTGGGGTTATCAGGCTGGATCAACGTGGTAGCCGAGATGGGGCTGTTCGAGATATCGGTATTTTGTTGTCAGTTCGACGGGGCATCTGCCTTGTCAGCTGTCATCATATCCAACCAAATCCAAGGGCTGGTTTGGTCAATAACCAGCGGAATTTGCTGTGCTTCAGCCACGCTTATAGGAACTGCGTTAGGTGAGGGTAACAAGAGGGATGTCAGGTTGTACATGGTCTTTTCAGTCGTTAATGTCATTGTGGCTTCCGTTATTCTAGCTGTAGCGGAGTACAGCATGCAATGGACTTTAGTTGGTATTTTCTCCCCTGAGCCAGAAGTTGTCGATTTATTCATCAAAACATTCTGGGTTCTTGCTTTAATCCTGCCTGTTGATCACTTGCAAGTTGTATTGAATCGAGGCATTTTGACAGCGTTTGGGAAACAGAGATTCATAGCAGTTTCCATGAGTGTTATTTGCTACGGAATTGGAATGCCGATAATATTATGTACCATTTTCTTAACCGACTTGGTTGTCAGTGGAATTTACCTTGGCTACGGGACTTTCTTCTTCGCAGCCACACTGTCAGCAGCAATACGGATATCTCGATTCAACCTTGATGACGAACTCGAAAAGACAGAGGTCAGAGTGAAGTCAACCGATCATCAGAAGGCAGATAACTGCGTAGAAATTACAGGGTTAGACAATCCTGCCTACCTTGCAGATAACGATGAAATTCAAATCCCTGACCCAGAAATCAGAGCAGGTACTGCTATTGATGGAAAGGATTTTGATGGGGCAGCTGCTAGCACCTTGAACGGAACAGGTTCCTTACAATACACCATAAAGGAACAGAAAGAGATGCGAAATGTGTTGGGTGCTTTCTTAGTTTCACTTATTTGGTTTATCGCACTTTCAAGCCTTTCACTCATAAAATGATATTAAAATGATATAAATTTGAATTCATTGTTGAATAATTGCTTCAATTAACAAATGCATTGTTTTATTGCCCCGATTAAGAATAATTGAGTAAATTAAAACTTCGTTATCAAAAATTTTTAATTAATTACTAAACAAATGAGTAATCAGTAAATGTGGTCGCATGCACCTGCGCAGCAGTCCACTTCACTTCTGATTCAAAGATAAAATTATCAAAGTATTACATGAGTCATGAACCCAATGTTGAAGAGCCTTATCAATCACAGGACTAGTAAAAATCACAACCTTGACCAATCTTGCAACTCAGTAACCCGATATTTTGATTGGGTTAAGATAGAATCGAACCATTTACCAGCCCATATATTATTTAATGAACACATAAATGGTTGGCATATTATCAAGGAAAACGCCTTGGTGTTTTGAATTATTTGTCGAATTCGCTGTTTCTCGCTAGTCAGACCTTTTATGCTGGCATTAATGGAAATTTATTAAAACGTAACTTTAATTGGTCGGATTTATGTAACTCAACAATGAATGCTCTGACAGGATGAAATTCAGTGTATTCAAAGAGTGTCTCTATAAGCAATGGAATTTCGTGACCATTGGCATATCAATGGTTTTTCTCAGCGTGACAGAAGTATCTTTACTCTTCGTCACAGTCCTTTTCTCGGGAAAACTCGGCCAAGAACATTTAAATGGAGTTGGACTGGCCAATACCATCTATTTGCTCTGTTTAGCTTCGTTTTCGTATGGTTATTCTACTGTGTTTGATACCTACGGACCTCAGGTAATATTTATGGATAGTTTTGTGAATTGCAAAATGAGTCTATATAAATGTAATAATAGGTATTGTTTGTCATTTACTACAGAGAAGAAGTGGTCCAATTCGCGTGAAACTAACTACTTTAATCTTCAGGTTTACGGGTCTAAGAACAAGCAGGAACTTGGTACAGTCCTCCAGAAGTGTCTCTTACAAGGTGCAATGGTCTTCCTAATCATACTGGGTCCCTACTACAACATAGTTCATATAATAACTGTGCTTCCTGACAATTTCAAAACTTCTAACACAACAACAGCTGTTAGTGACAGTGAGATTTTTCATGGAAATACCCCAAACAGTGACTTTAGAATAATAGCCATAGACTATCTGAGAATGACAGCACTGATAGCCTATCTGGACTACATTCTTATCATTTTGTCCAGATACTTCGTGGTACAGCATAAAACTTCGTTTGTTTATGCGGTAAGTTTGATCATGATCGGGTCTCATGTGTGCTTCAATCACTTTCTCGTCTCAGTATTGGGATTAGGACTCAAAGGCATTGTTCTCGCATCCTATTCAGGAAGGATTATTTCCATAGCTGTATCAGTAACGATCTCTTTTTACATGATCAAGAAGAAGAAATTCGTGTGGAGTAAATTTAGCATGCAGGTTTTTCGAGGCTGGAAACCGATGCTGAAGCTGGGTTTATCTGGTTACATTAATGTGGTGGCAGAGGAAGGGGTCTATGAGATATCGACGTTTTGCAGTCAATTTGACGGAGCAATCGCCATGTCTGTCATAGTGATAACCAACCAGATCCAGGGCATTGCATGGTCTGTAACCATTGGCATATGTTTCGCTTCAGCAACTCTTATTGGTACCGCCCTGAGCAGAAAAAATAAAAGAGATGTGAAAATTAACACAGCATTTTCAGTTGGAAATGTGCTCGCCATTGCATCTTTTATTGCCATCACAGAATTTTACCTAAAAGATAGTCTAGTAAAGCTCTTCACCAGAGAACCAGCCGTGGTCGATTTATTCAGCAAAACATTTTGGCTCAGTGCCATATTCGTGCCTGTTGACCATTTACAAGTTGTTTTAAACCGAGGAATCTTAACGACATTTGGAAAACAGAAATTCATAGCTGTCTCCATGAGCATAATCTCTTATGGAATCGGAATGCCGATCATTTTGAGTGCAATATTCTTCACGGACCTTGTAGTCAGTGGGATCTATCTCGGATATGCAGCTTTCTTTGTTGCAAGTTTAATTTCGGCCACTATCCGAATATCAAGATTGAACTTGGATGAGGAAATAAAAAAGACCAAAGAAAGGATCAGTGAAACAGAACTGGCAGGAGGTGAAGCAGAAAGTTCGGTTTCTGTCACAGATAGTGAAGTGGAAGATTATGAAAAAGACCAGGTGATACCAAATGAAGAAGATATAACTGAGAATAGCCCACTGTTGAAATGTGTTAATGATGAGGGAAGAAAAGAGATAAGGAATGTTCTAATTGCATTCTTCGGGTCATTTGTCTGGTTTATAACTTTGGTGGGTTTATCTTTTGTAAGTTAAATCATTTTGCCAGGGTCTTACTGCTCAAGTGTTCAGATAGTCAGATAACTTTACTTGTTTAGCCCAAGATTTCTAGTCAAAGCCCCATGCGTCATCTGAAGCCAACGGACAGTGTATAGTAATCAAGATTTATTGCAACAAAATATTTTTTGCTGCAATAGGTACTGGTTCAGGATATAAAACATTCATCACCACATCAAATTGGTACCTGGAGATCAGATATCTCTGTCGGCTTGACAGGAAGGTCTCGTAGCAGAAGATGTATCTGCGACACACTCGAGTCTCTCAGCTTCATATTGTGGGACTCGCACTGGGATAGAGATGGTCTCATGTTACTGATTTATACTATGCTAACAGTACATTTCATCATCCTTCAAATCACTTATGTAGGAGGAATGAAGAGACTTTTAATGAAGAGACTTTCCACTATGAAAGTGATTTATAACTTTAACAGTGAGTTGCAGTTGCATACATCTAAATCGTTTCAATCGTTTCAATCGTTTCAATCTTACAATCTCAGCATTTGAATTTTTCAGTACCGACAATAACCCTATTGATAAGGACCAAATTTACTTTAATTGTGGTCCAGTAGGCAGGTTAATTAGCTTAAACATGTGGCATTCTATTGTGAAAACTATTGAGAAAATAGCATAAATAATCCGGCCATTTCATGATTTCAGTTATCTATTATTATAATCGAGAGAGGTAGTTATAAGTAGGAGCCTCCGCTCTCCCAGAAAATCTGACAAACTAGGAGTTGAAAAACCGCGATTTTTTGCAGGGTGGTAGAAAAAAGGTGTCTTCGTATTGCTACATTCTTCTTTTTTGAGTAAAGGCTTTAGATTTTATGTGGTTAACGCTCAAAGTTGGAAAAAGGGTCGCGAAAAACATGATCGAGTTTTAGATTTGATTCACCAGTTGAGCGCGTTGCTATGGATACATGGGCTAGCGCGCAAAACTGCACGTGCATTTTCACGAAGAATCTGCCATTTCGTTGTTGTATATTTTGGAAACGTTTTCACTGTTGAAATTCATAATTTATACGTTCCCAATAGAATTTTCGAGTAAGGTCAAAAGTTTTTGATCGAAGACTGACTTATTACCGTCGTAGGAGAAATGGTAAGAGTTGTTCCATTATGAAAATTAGCGGTAATTCTTTCAAGAAAACAATTCGATGGTTCGCTGCGAGAATTCGACGGAATGAGGAATTCAATTATTTACTGAAGCTAGAAGTGGGTTATGAAAAGATAAAAATGCAAAAAATTTTGATTTTAATGAGCTCGGATTCAAATTTGTTGCCCATCTATTCTCCTAATCTGAACTTAAGATTAAAAAACATTATTTTTGAGTGTTTCTTATTTAACAGCTGTTTGTTCGAGGTTAATATGCAATCGTTAAATTTGGTCTATATTTTCATTTATTTTCAAAGCCCTTATGTGAATATTTCGTAATTTCGTTACGTTGCACCCCCACCCCCAGTAACAAAAAATTGCATCAATGACTAACTTAGTGTAAGATATCACATTTGACACTTCCAAACTTAAAAAACCGCAATTGTTCATTTTATTCCAATTTCATACGTTTCAATTGTTTTTGTCATTAATTTTCATAATTCAATATTATTATTTATGAAACTTGCGTTGTGGCTCATGAATTTTGAAAATACTGCGTACTTTAATGTCCATTTTTTCAACTTTTCAAGTCTAAGAAACCAGGGTCCTGACTAGGGCAATTATATGCTGGCATGGTGGTGCCCTGTAGCCAGCATTGAAAGGGTCGGGTGTCCTGTGACTCAGAAGGCCCAACGGGCCTTCTAGTTGATTTTATAATCAGATCTTGACCAAATTTGGGTGAAAATTTTGTTCCACAAGTCCGGTTAAAATGGCTCAAAACTAATTCAGTTTACCTCAGTGAAGTTTGAGGGTCGGGTGATTGAAACATGTTTGTTGCATCCTTTGCCCACGCTCTTGCCTTCAAGTCCCAATTTCTTAGCCTCCTCAATTATGTAGAGCTGTTCAGGAACTTCAAATGAACTTGGAAACCGTAGCACCTGAGATTTACATGACGCAATCATAAGCATACCCCTGACCCCACCAATCATTGTTGGCGGTAGCAATACATCACTCTAGTTAGTGGATATATAGCGGTTGCTTGAAACACCCATAATTCATTGGTACAGAATTACAAATAATGATCCAGTAAAGCTACTCGACTTATAATTTATTCCTCTAGATCTACTCAACTGTCCTTCACAAACCTCGTCATCATTGTTCTCTTTGAACCAATCAAGTTGCAACTTGACGGTTTCCTTGAAGTCATTGCTCAGTGCCTCAGGTTCGGGTGATATCACAGCAGCTGTCATAAGCACTAATTAGGCGGAGGAAGTTAGTTCAAGTTCAAATATTTGGAATAAAGAGTGTTGAACTGAAACTATCAAATGTAACGGTAAAATGGATAGTATATTCTTATATTTATGATAGTCACAGTATAACGACAAATACACAGACCACATCAAATTGTTGATAGATTTCACATTATGAAGCAATAGGTAAGCATATTTGGTAACAATTTTACGAACGGCAATGTTAAAATTGGTAACAAAATAGGTCTGAAATCGAAAATTTAAATGGGTCTTGCATCATCTTGCATATTCAGTGTGTACATCCTGTAATTTAATAAAAATGAAATAATATTCCAAACTAAAAAGCTAAGAGTACAATATATGATATTGTGTGCTGCATGTCTCAACAAATAGAATTGGGGAGGGGGGGCAACCTCCTCAAATTTAACCCCCTATTGGAAGTTATTTATCCGATTGGGGGTTAAATAAATGTCCCTTAAAATTAAACCCCCTATTGACACCAAAAATGATTCTGAACGGGCAACCATCCATATTGCGGTCTCAGGGAAGCACCAAAATTAGGCAACGAATGTCAGGGGGTTGTCTCCCCCCCCCCTCCCCAAACGCCCAAAGGCCAAATTACTACAGACTACAATACATCAGTCATAGGTTGGATAGCTAAGTTTATTCAAAGACGCTCGCTTTGATATCAAATTAGGATCATTGACAGGCATTTCATAGTGCTCTTCATGGAACACAGGACAACTGGATGTTTTCTGGAAACCCTGCTTCTGAAAAAACTTGATACTTCCGATATTTGATTGCGAAATCTTGGCTGAGAATGTTACTACGTTTGATAGATTCTGGGCAGCAAAACTCAACATCAACCACAACATTTCAGAACCATATCCCGAACTCCTGTACTTCTTTTCAGCAACCATAATGTTGATTTCAGCAATATCAGGCGATGATATGAAGAACAGATTGATATCCCCAATCATCCTGGCAACTTCCTCTTCTTTGCTCTTTGGAACACTAGTACCTTTGAGGGCTATGAAAGTCAATTTTTCTTCATCATCTCGCCAAGATTTCTGCATCTCGTACTCCTCGGCTAGGGTCAGAGGTTCAGATGCAGTTAGTTCCTGGAGTTCCTGATCAGACATCCAATCATTGTACTTGGCCACATGGTGCTCACAGTATGGAACTAGTAGGATATTCTCCCCCACTAACACACAATCCTGATTAAGTTTCATGCTAGCATAGGTGACATTAGATTATACACCAATTCCTCTCAATTGTCCATATAAAATAAATTTTACTGTAAAAAGATGACTGTATTTGTGTCCCCAAAACTCCAAAAGGTGAAATGAAAAATTTTATATCATATCACATACCAGTGTGTTGAAATTAACCTTGTGTTTTAATTTGATTATATCATATCACATATAAATGATACCCCTCATTCCTCAATAATATCGAGGGGTACATAGCCTGATATGACAGTTAACAACTCGTTACCTATTGCATTCTACTAACCAATTATAACAAATCGACATCTCTTATGTATGATCACAGTTTGGTAAATGACAATATTACCATGAAATGCTAGGGGAAACTATGTCTCGATAGTGATATAATTATAGCACAGTCAAAAGTCACTTAGTCATTACTCATCCTCTTTACAAAGAAGTCACAATTTCAACATGCGTTATCAAAATCTTATAAACAGGTCATCATTGATTACTTGAAATTTTCTAACATGAAGCATCAAGAAATCATGTACTGACATATAAAGATCGTTTGTTGTATAATCAGAACATATCAAAACAATGGAACAGTAAACACGTACACGTGACACTGCAACGTAGATATGTGCTAAGATATCCATTAGGTCGTTTCTAGGGACATCGTGGTAGTTGGTATAATGATCTTTATCTGGAGATGATAAATCAATGACCAATATTGCAGCTGGAAACTCAATTGAAACTGCAAACTTAACATAATCAGTGAAAATATCATGATGATCAAAACTGGTAATGGTTTCATCTTTAACTACGTTATAAACAATTTTGTTTATGCTATGATACCACCTGCCAGAGATTTTATCATAATCTTCATGTTCTGCTTGTTTCAATTTAACAGAGATATGATGATAAACAGGGATAACAGCTGCTGCATTTTTATCAAAATTAATACCAGAGTTTTGAAGAGAGTTAAGAATCGCCCTCAACTCTTCACTGATTATCTTAATTGCACCTCCACAATGTATACTAGCCTTTTTGCCTAGAACACAATACATTTTGGTAGTGAATCCTTGTATGTGATGGTGAAAGCCTTGCTGAGGTATGAGCATATCAACATTCTGCTCAGATCGAATCTTCCTGACTATAGAAGTGAGAATTTTTGCTATTCCAAAATGGTTCCTGACATTTCCAGTTAAAGAAAACTCCGTAGAATTGAAGAGTTCTTTGAAACTATTCATCTCATTCCATAATGAATTGTTGCCCCAAAATCCATAATGAATCGCCTGCATCATATCACAACTTATCCAGAGTGATCTAGGCAATTTATCCTCAGTAGAGAAAAATATTTCGAACAAAAAATCGGCCAAATACTTTTTGAAATGAATGTCACCTTTTTTTGGAGGCAATGCATATGCAAAACTGTTATGGAAGTCATCACAAAATATGTGCCATCGAGGATCACTTATCACCCCCAAAAACATTTGTTGCACCATGTGAAGTTGATCATATTTCCTGAAAAAATTGGGCCTCACTATAAAAATAACTCTTTCAGAAGCTTTATTTAGTTCTTCAGCAAATGCATGACTAATAGTATCGGGATCATCATCACTTTTAATATGCTTTTTAATGAACCTTACAGCATCTATTATTCTAGTACTAGTGTTCTCATGAACAATACTTTGAAACCTCTCTGCAGCATCTTCCCAAGGCAATATGATTAATATTTGCTCCCCTTCCTTCATTGACGTTAGCAATTTTAAAATTCTTGCATACATCATGATGGTCTTCCCAGAACCTGCAGACCCATTAACAAAAATGTAAGCATCATCATTCAACTGCAAAAGCCGTTGTTGATCTTTAGTAAGGAATTCAATTTTATCGAGGTGTTTTGCAAAGATCTCTTTGTATGTTCCTGGAACAGTCACCAGTTCTTGAGACCGATTTTCAGGCTTGTAAAACAGGGATTGACTTTTAAGTTCCTTATCAACAGCATGAATCGTCATTCCTTTCAGTTTAGTAAAATTTACATCTAATTCATTGAACTTTTGATTCTTCATCCAAACACCAATTAAAAGACTTTCTATTTCAGGAACAGAATTTCTTGTTCCTTTGAAAGTTAAGGAATCTCCCAATGTAGCTCTCAGGTCATCAAAATCGTGCTTCCATAAAATTGGATATTTGTTATCATCTTTATTAAAAGCACCATGTTCAATATCTTTTTCTTCAGTTAATGGAAAAGCACAAAATTTCATACACTTTTTATAATAAATCTTGTGATTCCCACAAACACCATCCAGAAATTCGCCAAACTTCTTAAGCTGTTCCTTTGCAGTTTTATGGAGTCTTTCATACGTCTTGGAATCATGCGACTTTGCTCTCTTAACTTCTATGCAAACAACTGTTTTGTCTGGAAATATAATGATGAAATCATGCTCCCCATCTCTGGCATTTTCATCAACCAAATTTTTCCAGTCTTCACTCGTATAAGCGAAGCCATGGAGTACTATGAATTCCTGATCAAGCCTCTCAAGTGCCCAATAAACTTGACACTCCGCCTCATAATCAAGTCTTTGAGAATCATACTTTGATTTTCGTTTTGTTGCAAGATCGTCTTCTGTGTAGTGATCAACAAATTTCTGGTTTGGGGCCGGAGGTAGCATGAGTGGTTCCCGTATTGAATCAATACCAAAAGTTTTGTGAGATACTAGAAACTGCTGCCCATCACAAACACATTTTTCGTAAAGATTGATGGAGGGCAGGTCAGCATCAGCCACCAATGGTTGCTGAGGCCTGCTGCATTTTGATGCTTCAAGCATAAATAATATTCATCCCATCAAGTATCACTATAATTTGATTCTTATTGACATCTAAAAATAAAAAATAATTTAGGTGAACACCAATATAAGTTATTAGTGTTTAGAGTATTGGTAGTACACGGGATATCATCTATCGCATATTATATATGTGTGCAAAATGCATATTGCTCGAAAAGGAGTGCTTGATAACTTTAGATACTAACAAGTGTGTGTGTAACCCTACTAAACAGTAACTTACTGCTGTGTAGTCGAGTTGTGTACAATTACTAGAATCTAAAGTTATCGAGGGCTCCTTTTCAACAGTCTGCACACATATAATATGCATTTCAGTTTAATCTGGGGTTGTGTTGAGAAACACATTTGGATATACCAACATTTGACACAATAGTTGTTCGTTGTTAGTATTTAAATAGTACCTAAAATAGATTACAATGTACCAATTTATAGACAACAAAGGAACAAAGAGACATAAACAGTAAGGTAAAAGGACACTTAACCCCCCGACATTACATCCCCCGAGGCTCAAGTGAAAAATCAAATAGCAATGAAACACAGTCATGTGAAGCTTACCTATTAAATTTAATTACAAAATATAAAACACAATAATATGATACTATATATTACAGTCTAATAAAGCCTACTGATTTAATTACCACACCTAGTATTTTGCGAAAAAGAAGCATAATATGGATTCAGTACAGAATATGATCATGTTTACTATACACCTTCGACTTTCTGTACTTTCCTAAAACCTCTTCATCAGTCGTCATTCCTGCCGACAGGACCCACTTATAGTTATGTTCAGGAAGCCACAACTGATCTTGGTCAACAAATGTCTTCAAGGCCCGAATACTATCGATCTCAAGGCTGAAGTCTCCTGGGATTTGCTCATATGGGAAGATACCCAATGAGTAAAACCTCATCATTGGGGGCTTGTGCAAGAGTCTCGTAGCTTGCTCATACTTGATGGGATAGAACCTGTTAAAGGGTATTTTAATCCGTTCCCAGTACGGTCCACCTCGAGTGTGCATGTGTGCCACCCAGAACCTGGTGGCATCCCGAACCTCATCCCCGCCCCGGTTCTTGATCCACACTTGGATCCTGTATGGTCTGCCATCACCTCGGACTCTGAACTCGAACTGCTGCCACCGGTGCAAGTCCATCACAGTTTCAGAAAGCTCTAAGTTACCCCACACGTTCTTTATGGGATACGATCTGATGCCGGCAAATCCAGTTCCATCCCAGGGTCTGGCGCCCTTGTCATAGTACGACGGTGAAGGGTCAATCCTGCCCTTCATATGCAACCTGCCACCTTTAGAGGTTGACAGTTCCACCATGGACCTTCCTCCCATCATGTTATCATCAAGGGTATAAAACTGGTCCAAGTCTTCCTCGCCCCTGAACTTCCATATGGGGGCAGCGTCCTTTTCCTTGTACTTGTGCTCAACTATCCTCATGTCGTACTTCGGAGTTGGGAGGGCCTTGCCGAAACCAGCCTTCCAAGTGTCCCATTTGAAGAACAGTTTCCTGTCGATGTTACGAGCAAGAACCATGACTGAGGAACACTGTGTGATTGTTGGTTTGGTGTGCTAACTGGTAGCGCTAACTCTAGCCATGTCCTCAAATAGACAGGAATGGAAGCTCATGTTTGATTCACATAATCAATAGGAAATATCGGGTATGAAAAAATTTCGATAGTTGTATTTCAAATAAACGGATTGAAGCTTTTCAAACAACATTACAGTAACAAACATAGGTTTGATAGAATCAAAGTTGGGAAGTCATTTCAATATAACTATTAAATAAGCCACAGTAACACAGTGCAAGTTGAAGTAATAGAATAAAATCTACCAAGCAGAACTCGATCCATCAGTAATAAGTTAGAATTTCAACACACCCGATCCAACTAAACCCTGAGGAATATGATTGTCATCATTAACGGACACTCTCAATTAGACGTTTGTGTAATTTACTTAATTATTCTTAATTGTATGCGGAAGATCATTACTACACCGTCTTAATTGAAGCTCTAATTGGCAAAGAAATTTTTTGCCATTCGACACTAGCATGGAATGTTGAATTATCAAAATGAAGATTTAAACAAGTTTTACCTAGACCAATAATTGATCCGGTTCCATTTGACGAATAAAATTCGTGAGTTCTTCTGATACTACGTACAAATTATCACAAATTTTTCTTCATAATAACTTAAACTTAATTGTCTCAATAACTCAACGCCCCTAAAACATTAAAATTCAGACCATCAATTCAGAAAAACCAAATAAACCCGAAAAATTAATCTCCAATTTGAATTTTTCATATTATATATATCATCCTCTTGAGGGTTAGCGAGGTTAAAATATGAGAGTACAACATTTTTTTAAGGGTGGAAAATTTCATTTTAAGAAATGGCCCAAACCCAAAAAATGGCACAATTTGTCAATTTGCAGAAACGTACCAAATTTCCTCAATAAAATTGGTACCTAGATTTTTCGAAAAAGTCCAAAATTGTCCAGCAAGAATGGTACCATTTCAGAAGTTGCCCAAACTAAGAAGGTATCATTTCAGGGAAGAGCCAAGAATCCTAAACAAATATGGTACCTTCCATTTTCAAAAAAATTGTTTAAACCTCCAAAACCCCCATAAACTTCGAAAGATTAAACCCCCATTTACCAATTTACCATTTACCCCATTAACCTCACCTCCCCCCACCCCCTCTTAGTGAGAGAACCACTTATAGGTACCATTAAAGATACTTGGATACGGTGAAATGAACATATCATCTTCATTTCGACCTGGCGGCCCGCAACAACTTTTTCTTCAAGTCCCTCTGCTTCTCTGCGAAGGATTTCTTAGTCCGTTCTTTGATACCTCGTTTATGAACCACCATTAAGAAGGGCTTGTTTTTCCGCTTATCGGTATTGGTGGAACTCGCGTGGGGATCCATTTTTTCACGTTTCGGGCCATATGATTTCTTTTCTTTCCGTCCTTTTCTGATCGTTTCGAGACGTTCCTCTTTCGTCATTTTCTTGTGTTTGGAAATGTGTTCTATGTTAGAGGGGTTCAGTATTTCGCCATTGTCATCTTCCCGTTCAGGTGATGACTGACGCTTTCCTTTACGTTGCTGTTTCCCTGCAAGGTATTAGCATTGAATAAAACTCGCAGATATACCAATTTGCAATTTCCAGTTTACCAATTTGCAATAAGAATTCTCAATATTAAAGTAAATAAATCACAAGTGTAGGCAACTATTCATTAATTGATGAATAAGGAGGCGGGCGGCGGCGAGTTACATTCAGAGCCTGTTGAATGTTTAATTTTGCTCGGCTTTAAGCCCTCATTTTAACAAAATGTCCAAAAAGGGGGGGGGGCAGCCGCCTGTGTCGCATGCCTCCTGGCTACACCCCTGCAACCACAACTCATTCCACTCACCCTGCATCATCCACTCCAGCCTCTTATCTTCTATCCTCTTAAAGTCCTCTTCCGTCAGAATCTTCTCCGTCATCCACTCATCTGCTGTCTTTCTTACCTTGGGTTGGATTTGATAAACTGCAGATACGGAATTTCAAGTTATCATTATTAAACGCCTTGCAAAATCTCAAAATGTGTAAGATTGTTGGAGGTTACAAAAAAGTGTAACAATAATATAGTGATACTAATACTATGAATAGAACTTTGATGTCTTCAAATTGCCAACATCTTTCTCATACACCTCGGTTTTGGGAGAAATTTGGCCCCAAAAGTAAACATTCCCGTAGGCTTACCTTGCTGCCTGCCGTTGATGTCTCAGATAAACTTCGTGACCGAGCCCCAGCTTTCCTTGACTTCCCCAAACTTGAGAGGGAACTCGTTCTTTGCCTTTTGCTGGCAGCTCGTCCACCAGTGCTGCCTTCCGATATCGTTCGCCGACGTTTCCGAGATGATCCGGTCGAAGATATGGATGAGGAGAGGCGTTTCCGTTTTGTTCCCAGTTGAGAAGCATCTGCTTCTCCTCCTTCGTCTGCTTCTGCTTCTTCTTCTTCTTCCGACGATGATTCGTTCAGGAATTCAATGCCTGGAGGAAAAAACGTGTGGTTGAAGAATCAAACAATTGACTATATTAGAAACCCTTTGCACAGGGAGCAACCTCGATAAACCACTGTAAACCCCGAAAAAGGAAAACCCCTTGATTAACCTTTTCAAATCCACTAACAGTTAAGCGGGATCAGAATTTGAAAGTTGCCAAAATAAAGAAGGCCAAGTTACCCAAAAAAAATTACCTTTTTGGCCAATGCCGAAATTGACATCATTCATATTATCCATCTGGGGTTTATCGGGGTTGCCCACCCCCCCCCTCCAACTAGAAAAAAATTCAAATACACTCATGACGAAATAGGTAATTGATTTACAGCTGCCCAATTACCTGGAATAGATTCCATGGGTTTGGAGGCGCCGTAGTCTAGAGGAGCTGAGCCACCTTGCAAAGCTTCGTCAGGTTTACCCTGCAATACGGCGAGTGAGATATTGAAGGGTTTAGTAACGAGTAAAAATACTAGTACAAAACGTGATGTTATGCAGGAGTGGCCGTCGGCCGAAGGCCTGAGTGTCTTTATAATAAGCGTATGTTTATGATAATTAATAAGTTATCTATGTAATCTTGTAAGAATTGCAAACCTTCAACCTTGTTAACATTTTAAATCTTGATAACACTTTAAACTGTGAACAGAGAACAATTTAGAACGTGCATGCGAACAAGTGATATCAAGGTAACAGGTAACACAGTACCCTGATCAGCTTTAGCGAGGAGAGATCTGTTGATTGTTCTGAAGAGTGAAATTAGGGATCGGGCTGCCATGCTGACACCTTTGTCAGTGTGCTTTTTGTACTGGGCTAGATCCTGTATGAGTTATAGTTTCATTTATTATAATAACATTCGAGCATTTTATGACACTGTACTGAGATCAAATATTGATTTGGGGAAGGAATATCTCAAAACATCATGATATCAGGGCAGAAATGACTTATATTGCAAATAAAGTACGTCTAATAGTTTCGAAATTCCAATATACCTGAAGAAGATCTTTGTCAATTGAAAGAGGGCATCTGGCACAAATCTCTCGAACTGCGTTTATACCAACCGCCATTACTTCATTCGTCTGATGATCTAAATTTTTTCAATGAACATAAATGATGATACTGTTGCATGCCTCGTACCGATTAGTATACTTATCAACACTGGGTTGATTATTACCGGGGGGGGATCAGGGACTAAGTGCAAGACACGAGGCCGGGGTGGGTGGTGTTTGGCCCTTGGCGAAATCACTTAGTCCAGTGTACTAACTGAGGTGGTCACCTTATGGGAAAATCAAAATCACTTCGTCCAAATGGCATATTTTTTCCATATTTGGGCATTTTTTTTGCCAGATGACGTCATAATTTTGGGGTGGGTCCCCACAAATTGAATTAAATTTCAGTTAGTACACAGGACAAACTGCTCATTTTGGGGTGGGTCCCTACAAAACATGACAAATTTCAGTTAGTACATGGGACAATCTGCAGCGTTTTATGCTCATTTAGGGTGGGTACCTTCAAATAGTGACAAATATCAGTTAGTACAGGGACAATCTGCCGCTTGGATAGGTTTTATGCTAATTTTGGGGTGGGTCACTACAAATGGTGCCAAATATCACTTAGTTCATGGGATTATCTGAAGGGGTGGTGGGTGGTATTTCAAAATTGGGCAAAAAATCACTTAGTACCCCTCGTGTCTTGCACTTAATCCATGATCCCCCCCCGTTATTACATCAATTATAGTCCATTAGTTAAAATTAAAATTATAGTACATTAATTGGCACTCGGCTTCGCCTCGTGCAATTAATGCAACAGTACCACTATGTGCCGTTAGATTAGCTTACATGGTCGCATTTCTTGGAATTCTATTACTGTAAATATGTCATATATGTCTTGCTAATAAATCGTACATGAGGCTATGTGGCATTTGATTACCTGATATGAAGGTGTTAGCAATGTGCTTCAACACAGGCTCAATAACATCTGGAGGCACAAGTGGATGGGATGCTTGTGCAGCTGCAGCAAGTAGCTTAGTACAGTGGACTTGGGAGTGACTAAGGTACCTGAGATGATGATCTATGATTAATCATTAATCAAGTGCGAAATTAATAAAAAATTATAACAATAAATTAACATAACATCAAAATTCAACAAAGACCTTCAAACAGCAGTTGCCTTTAAATAACTAAAAAGTAATCAATAGAATATCAGCACCATTGTGATGAACTGACTTTTGTAAGTAAGGGTAGAAATTGAAAAGGAACAGCTGATGTACACCAACAACCCGTGCTATGAGTTGTATGACCATTAGTTTTATGTCAAACTTCTCATTCAATCTTCCCAATTCTTTGTATAACTTCTCTGCAAATGTCTGAAGAAGAATTTCTGTGATAGTTCTGTGATATTCCACTATGATCTTAAGTTGAATGAAATTAGCAATGGTATGACAAAAAACAATTGGAAATTGTGTAGGTTCCGCAGCACCCTTGTAAATTTTAGCGATTAAAAGAGGTGATATGAACTTTGTCGCTGGCGTGGTTTTGGGCTGTTTGGTGAAAGGAATATAGGCTAATCAATTCAGTAGTTTCATTCATGTATTTATGAATTCAACTGAATTTATACTATGAATTGAAATTTTCCTTGCAACCACAGCCCACCACCACGCCAGCGCCTGCGATTAAAGTTCATATCTCTTTAACGCTAAAATTTACAAGGGCTATGAAAACACAATTTCCAATTGTTTTGTCATACCATATCATTCTTTTTGTTGAACAAATTCTGCATTACCAATCTCATTCAACATGACTCATGATAGTGATTCCAAATTTCCGATGCCGTTTGATCTAAGTCAAAACCATAATGCCATATTCCTGCAATAGTAGATATTAGCGATAATTTGTGTAATTGGCCAATTATCCAATTAAGCGATTTGCAATGAAAATTTTTACATACTGTAGCTCACTTCACGTGATCTATGCCAAAGTTTATGATGGCGTTGGAATGAAGTCGATACCATATTCCTGAGACGAGATATAAGCGATAATTGGTTTAATTGGCCAATTATCCAATTAAGCGATTTGCAATGAACATTTTTATATAGCTCACTTCACGCGATCCATGCCAAAGTTTACGATGGCGTTAGAATGAAGGTGATACTATATTCCTGAGACGAGATATAAGCAATAATCGGTTTAATTGGCCAATTATCCAATTAAGGGATTTGATATTAAAATTCACATATAGCCTACGACACGTGCCTTATGCCAAAGTTTCTGATACCGATGGACTTACGACGATATCTGTTTTGGTTTTCTCGCAAAGTAATTTATAAAAACTGTCGTGGTTTCGAGAGAGAGAGTGAGAGAGAGAGACGACGATAACACTAATTTTCGTGATTTAAGGCATTTTTTGATAATTTTTCCTACAAAAACGGTGTGATCGATTTTCATGAAATTTTCAGGGTTTCTTAATAATGTAATGGACTACGCCTGTGCAAATTTTCATGACTAACTTATGTTAATAAGAGGTCTAAATTGCCACTTGAAAACCGGACTTTTTTGAAATCGCTGTATTTTTATATAGTGGGCGCTGGCATTTCAAGAATTGAAAGACGGGATTGTTGCTACCTATTCTATTATTATAACACATGTTGCCACGGCTCATCTTTGAGTCTGACCAGCAGTCCCGGCCCTTCGGGCCGGGACTGCTGATGCCCTCGGCCCTTCGGGCCGAGGGCATCTGCCCGAAGGGCAGATGCCCTCGTTCTTTTTCTTTTTCTTGCACTGCGGGCGCTTGCCAGCGCCCTGATCTACTAAACTTCGGAGCTTTTGTGGATTCAAGCTAGGGTTGTGTTGAAAAAAAAACACTTTGTATGGCAGACATTGAATAATAATATTTAATTAAACCTAAATTACTATTAAAATCTAGATTTTGTGTTGCTCTTATTAATGAAAGTTCAATACAAACCTGTGGGTCATTTAGGAGATGGATTGCAAGAAAAGATCCCTCTGGTTTTCTCTTTTTCTTTGATTCTTTGTGAAGAATAAGACGAGCTCTTTCTAACTTCTTCATTTTATTCTTTGCTTTTTTAGTCACCCCAGCTGTTTTTCAAATGAAATGAATTTATTATCTTGGACAATCCATTTTATTATTTAATAAAGAACATGCTTTAAATCATGAAACACTGGATAAATTCAAATTCTTCAGGGGATACTATATTATATGCAAATATTGGTCAATCTAGGGGCCATCCTAACCAAATAGAAAATATATTACAGAACATACCCCGCTGTTTTCATGAGGTTATGGATTTTCTTAGCTTTTTCTTGCTTTTCATCATCTTCAGAAGAATCTGCTTCCTCATCATTTTTAGATGAATCATTTGACAAGAAGAATGTCAGAGCAGCAACCATCACTTTGTTGTTATTAGACAAACACCCATCTGAAATGTTATACATACTTACTTGCCTACATAACTCTATAAATCAGAAATAGTGATATACATCTTTGTATTATTAGAAGAGTAGGTATTAATAAATCAATTTAACTGAATGAATGATTTAGTAACCCATAATTTATGCTTTACTAATGGTATAAACTCTAGGGTTTGAAATGGTTATCAGCATTTCATCACTGTTCTACAAATTAAGTTGGTACATTAAAATCTTTTAAGATATCAATGCTTGCAAAATCTCTGTTTATAAAAATGGCATAAAATATCCCTGAATTACTTGTTTTCTTCAAATTCCTTGTTTTCTTCATTAAATTTCATGCAGTATCAATGTTTGTAAAGTTTAACAATTTTGTATTTATATTCCTACCTGCAATGATGTTCACAGTTTTAGAGTCATTCCAAACATGCTTCTTATAGAGCTCAATCATAATCTGTATGGCAATCTTTGCAGCAATTGGTGAAGCTTTGAACAGCATTGAGTGTATGAAAGCTTGAATTGCTCTATTCATCTTATTATTGCTGTTCTTAAGATTGATATTTCGAATATCTGTAATGATGTGAGTTTTGAGCATATCTCGAAGGAACTTATCTGGACAGCCCAGAAGTTCAAAGAAAAGTTTCATCAGAAGAACTGGTTGATATAAGTCTCTGTTTCGAAGAATTATCAGAGATTTGCAAATTATAACCCTTAACTCTGATGGGAGAACACTATTATGTTTCCTGATGAGATTCTCCAGCATCTTTGGAAACTCTTCATGGTATATAGGATAGCATTTCAAGCAATGAGATGCAAACATGATAAGTTCTGAAATTTCATCATTCAGTTCTGATGAAGGAGAAACAAAAAATAGAGCTATTTTTGATTTTAGATACTCATATTGGACAGCAAAGTCATCTTTATATGATGGAGGATCTTTTCGAATCTGGTTCTGGAGGGTAGCTAAACTTGCTGCCATGATTATCTTCACCTCAAATAGTTAATAATATTGTGCATTGATTACAGCATGTAATGAATACAAGACTTTTCTCCAACTTTCATACTTTGAGGAATTAAAATTCTATTGATGCTTAGATAGTTAGGGATCTCTAACTATCTAAGCATGAACCAATAGAATTTATTCATCAGAGTTCATAGTTGGAGAATTTGAAAATAATTTTTACAGCACAATTACAGTATATATTTCCCATTCAATTATAATTAAAGAAAATTTGTGTAGATTAATGTCATGAGTAAATTTTTCATAAAATAGGTTATGTTTGAAAAATGTGACACAAAATTAGTGATCAGTAACTGAGGTGTCGCCACCTCTGAGATCCTTGTCTGCAATTTCCACAAAGCCACAATTTGTACACGTGTGATACTGATTTAACAGTATATTCACCTACGTAGATGGCGCCGCGCGATCGAAAATTTCAGAAGAATTCTCATAATTCTCGAGGTGGCGACACCTGTATAAATAGGTTTCCCACACACCACTACACTGGACCAATATCCACAGGAGGGCAAAGTGTGACATTTGACCCACTGACTTTACATACCCAATTTTACATCCACCAACATAGTCAGGATTTGGATATTGCAGGATCGAAGGGAGTTGAAATAGTGGTGGAACTTGGAAGAACTCCAGTGCTGTAGGCAGATCAAGCCAAAGCCATGTTATGGACATTCCGCATTTTGAGAGGGAATATTGGGGAGTTCCAGATATACCTTAATACAGGCCTTTTTTTAACAGGCCCAAAGGACATCCAAGAAATTTTTGCTCAAAATTGCTCTAAAAACCCCAATTCCACTCTAATATCATGTAATTGGTCATAACTCCCTATTCCAAAACCTCCCCCTAAATTTTCAAAATCTTCCATCCCTTCCCTTTTTGGTAACCACCCTTAATTTCAAAAATTCGACCAGCCCCAAACAACTCTTTGTGTGCATGTTAATTTTTATTGCTCTATTATATTATTATCAGTTACCTGATAATGCAAATGACGTTTACATAGTTCATTTTTGCGTTGTGTGATGGTTCATCTTTCTTAAGCCCGAATAGGTGTGTGTTGCTAAACACGTATATCCCTGTGTGGCTCGCGCGGCGCGTACACACACCTATGCGGGCTTAGGAAAGGTGTGTGTGCGCGCCGCGCGCTTCCTTACAGGAGGAAGCGTGCCGCGCGACGATAACAGGGGTATACGTGTTTAGCAAGGTTCATCTATACAGGCTAAGGAACTGATTAATTTTGTGAGGTTTTAAATTAATTTTAATTCAATTGAATTTTCTTAATCAGCTTGCTAAACACGTATATCCCTTGTGGCTCGCGCGGCGCGTACACACACCTATGCGGGCTTAGGAACTTTCCTTAGCCCGCATAGGTGTGCGTACGCGCCGCGCGCTTCACTCTTCTGTGTTGGAAAAGCGCGCCGCGCGCGAGCCACACATAGAAGCGTGCCCTGCATCGCTTCCTAAGCACAAATAGGTGTATGTACGCGCCGCGCACTACCCTACGGGACAGACCTAGATGTTCTGGGGAAGCGCGCTGCGCAACGCAAACACGGATACACGTGTTTAGCAAGTGCATCGCAAACAGGAGTTAACGTGTTTCGGAGCTGGAAGATGTTTCTTTACCCCGCGCTCAACGTTCTATATTTGGACGGTCATATTTTGTATTTATATTTGCGCTTTCCCCAACCAGTCAATCGATGGTCGATAAGTCAAAAAAAATAGCTGACATGCCAGGCAACATCTGTCGATGGTCGATATAAGTGTTTGCCAAGATATGTACAATGTAGCTAAATATTGTTGAACCAGGAAATTACCTAGTACAGTCAGGCTGTAATATTGCATTCTTTGATCTGGTTCTTGATCAGAGATTTAAATGTTTCTTGCACTGAAGATAACTGTTCTTGTTGTCTTTGATTCTGCACTGATAGATGTTTTGATCTTAACTTGTCCACCAAGTTTGGAACAAAATTGGCCAGCATGTCCTTTTTGAGCCTCATTAACCTTGCTTGATTAGTTTCATTAACATTGCTTTTTGAAAATTTCGTATTCCTAGGTTATGATTTCCTGAAGTTTCTGTCCATGATATTTTCGTCCATAATTGTCCATAATTGTTCTGCATTGATTGAATGAACTGATGGGATGGAAAACACAATTATTTCTGCTTGTTGTTTGCATGGACATCACCATGAAAGTATTGTACCAATTTTTCATTTTATCAGTTCATGTGAAGGACATGGAATGATGCAACCACCTATAGGCTGATTTGTCAACAGCTCCAAATGTACCAGTCCCATTTTATTCCAAAAGGTTTTAGACTTGAAATCATTTAGTTTCTCCAGATGTCATCTGATGAAGAATATGTACCCTACATCCCTGTTAAGAAGAGAAAGCTTCAGAAACTTCAAGACTACAACAAGCAATTAAGAAAAGCTCCTATTGATGTGCCAGATGTTGATGAACAGCCTACTAAGGCTAGCTTATTTGATCAACATTCTGAGTTGAAAAAGACAATTCCTGAAGTTCCTGAACATGTGAAGAAAGACAATGAAGAGCAACTAATCCTCAACTCTGTGAGTGAGAACAAGGCCTTGATGGGAGTACATGAGCTTGCACTTGGAGTCATATACAATGACCCTATCAAAACTTCATGGAAGCCACCCAAGTACATTAAGCATCACAAAGCACCCAAAATCAGGGAAAAGTGGTGCATAAGAATCACTGGAGAAGATGTACCACCCCCACTGAAGTATTTCAGAGATATGAAGTTCCCCATCCCTATTGTTGCTGCTCTTATGGCTAAGCAAATAACTAGACCATCACCCATCCAAATGCAGGTTATACCTGCTGCTTTGTCAGGACGAGATGTCATAGGCATTGCAAGTACAGGGTCAGGGAAGTCTCTTTCTTTCATTTTGCCTTTGATTATGTTCTGTCTTGAACAGGAAAAATGTTTGCCTTTTGGAGAAAATGAGGGGCCTTATGGCTTAGTATTGGTCCCTTCAAGAGAATTGGCATCACAACTGTATGAAAATGTAAAATATTACACTGAAGTTTTGGCCAACAACAAGTTCCCCAAACTTTCATCAGCTTTGTGTATTGGTGGCATGGATATGAGGGATCAGATAAGACAAATTACCAAAGGTGTTCACATCATTGTAGCAACACCAGGGAGGCTCATAGACATGTTGGGAAAACAGATCATTAATTTCCAGGTCTGCAGATATCTAGTATTAGACGAGGCTGACAGGATGGTAGACATGGGTTTTGAGGAGGATGTTAGGCAGATATTCTCTTATTTCAAAGCTCAGAGACAAACATTACTATTCAGTGCTACCATGCCTCAAAAAATCCAAAATTTTGCCAAAAGTGCTCTTGTTAAACCAATAACTGTAAACATAGGACGTGCTGGTGCTGCTAGTCAGAACATAACTCAAACTGTAGTGTATGTCCACTTTGTGGAAAGATTGTCTCACCTGCTTGATGCTATTCAGAAAACTGGGCCCCTGTTCTAATATTTTCAGAAAAAGAAAGCAGAAGTTGATGAAATTCATGAATTTCTATTGCTCAAAAGGACTCGATGCTGTAGCAATACATGGTGGCAAGGACCAGGAGGATAGGAAATGGAGTCTGAGGCAGTTTAAAGAACACAAACAAGACATATTAATTGCTACAGATATTGCTTCAAAAGGCCTTGATCTCGAAAACATTCAACATGTCATAAACTTTGATATGCCAGAGGACATTGAAAACTATGTTCACAGGATAGGAAGGACTGGTCGAGGGACATCCAAAGGTTTGTCCACTACCTTCATTGATCACAGTTGTGCTTTAACTACTTTGCTCGACTTGAAGCATTTGCTGATTGAAGCAAAACAAGAAGTTCCGGAAATGCTGATGGAGCTTGAGGACGATAACACAGTGCAGCAGGAAGGATGTACATTTTGTGGGGGCCTGGGTCATCGCATTTCAGACTGTCCCAAGTTGGAGGCCAACCAGAGGAAGCAAGAAACTAACATGGGGAAGAAGGATTATGTTGCACAGGGTGGGGCAGATTACTGATATATCATCAGGTCCGTTGTTCATGTTCAATACCCTCATGGAATTGTATCAGGAAATATTTTGTACGTTGTTGATATCATGTAAATTTGTTTTTAACAGATTATACCTAACACACTCTACTCTGATAATTATTTGTTATATTTTTAATCATTGACATTGATATTTGAATTTACTGTAAATTTCGATTGACTAACTGCAGATTTGCATTTTATTTCCATCACATTTTTATCCTGTTCAATAAACTTCAAAACGTGTTTTATTGCATCATCAATTGTTTGACCATTTAGTTATCATTAGTACATCCAATCTCCCTCGTAATCCTCCTAACCTTATCCAACCCCTAGTGTTTGACCATGGTGATGGCAACGTTTGTTGATGGTCAGCACCGGACAGATTACGGTCACATAGTCCTCACCACCGACAACGTGCTGCACTCAGCCGAGAGAGTCGCCAACACTCCCTCCAGAAACGATGGCATCTCCTTCGAGGTAAATTCATGGCAGTTATTTTCTGAATTGTCAACAGTGATAAACGTTAATGAATGTAGTTGTTTTCTGACTTGTAAACTGCAATAAGCATTAATGAAATGTCCATTGTCCATTCAATTCTTATCAACACTTGATGTAGAATCTAAGGGGAAATTACTGGTTATCGGTAGTCAGTGCGACCAGTTTCGATGAATCCTTTATTTTTGTACAACGTACAGTTACAAGACGTGTTGCAAGTTCGAGAACCGATAAGCATTTTGAAATTTCTTCGGGACATATGTATACTGCTGGATTAGTATAAATGGCTGTCTGGCTGTCATGAGGAAATTTCAGTGAGTGTCCTTAGAACTCGTTACATCTACGTAATGTACAATGTACATGACACTATGACGTATTGATGTATACTTACATTTCAGGATGAGAGAGATATTCGTATTCTGGGATGTGAGTTGATACAGTCCAGTGGTCTCCTCCTTCAGCTGCCACAAGTTGCTATGGCAACTGCTCAGATACTCTTCCATCGCTTCTACCTTGTCAAATCAATGGTCATTCACAACTACGAGGTAAGTCTGACTGGTATGGGTTGGCTTCATGATTGTATTGCATACTCCCATTTTTCAAGAGAGATGAGGGAGAGATAGCTGTCCGAACAGGTTCCCGGAGTGGTGACAGATTTTTGAAAAGACGGCAGCGAGTTATATTCAAAGCTCTCATTTTATCAAAATTAACAAAAGATTCATATTGAATTTCTAAAAAGTGGCAGGCAGCCGCCTCTGTCGCCTTCCCCTGGCTACCCCCCTGCTTAGCCCTGCGTGTGAAATGTTTGCGTTTCAATTGCTGTCTGTGACAAGTTGGTAATGTTGAAACATGACTCATCTTAAGTGATGACCTAACACGTCAACAGCATACAAACAGCAAGTTAATCAATGTATCTTGAGCTATGACATAGCACTTTCAGCAATTCTTGCTAGTTAGCTATCTAGCTAGCTAGCTATGGCGTAGCATAATAACAAATCGTGACTTAGGAATTATTTTTGAAATAATGATATAGCTCTGGAATTTAAGTTTCACAACTACGAGCACCTGGCAATGGCAGCTATTTTCTTGGCAGCGAAGATAGAAGAGCACCCTCGGAGGATTCGTGACATAATCAACTGCTTCCATCACATCAAACAAGTCAAGGATAAAAAGTAAGTTGTGACCGTCCGGGGCAGACGTGCGATATGACGTCATCAATAATCATTTTACCAATTCTTGTGACGTCATCAGTAATCATTTTACCGTTTTATCAAGCAATGCTGGCGACTCTTGAAACGCCTGTTATTTTTACGCGCCCAGTGCCCAATACAGCAGATAATTGGCCTCATAAGATAATGGTTCCCAGTGGAATAATATAAGGAATGTTGGAGCGACAATCCCAGCCAAAATTTGTCCATATCGAAGCAAAAAAGCCCATTTAGGTTGACAGAAACTTGATATTAATATTTGGCTATTTTACGCCGTGCAATTATTATCATGGTCTCAACTCGCTAGTTTTGATAAAGGAGCAATTTCAAACTGCGTCAGAATCTAATTAACGCGCACAAAACGCGTCATTCATTCTAAAAAAGCTACCAGGATCCTAATCTAGCCCAAAATATTCCCAAACTAGCTGCCAGACTCCAAAGTAGCCATTAGGGACTCCTAAAATCCGCTGCAAAGGATTCCATTGCTTGTTTATACATCCAGGAACTCATTATATCAACTTTTGTCGTGAAGCAGTGTTTTTGTGATTCATTGGAATGTGGGAACCTTATCAGCCATATGGCTCAATATGTTTTCGAAATAATGTACTTAGCAATGTTGACTTCCGAGGTCCCTGTTTGGATAGTGAAATCCTTATGACGCAAAAAAGGCATTTTGCTACTTTATGACTCCATGATAGTAATAATTATAATGAACGTGCAGCTCTTTGCGTTATATCGCCCGAGTTCCAAGCTTAATTTAATGGATTGAGTAGTGTTGCGCGCGCTGACGCGCAAAACACCTCACTAATAACATTACTTGCTTTGCATACGAAGTAACCTCCGCAGAACTTCCATCTTTACTGATACATACTAATGCGCGGCGCATGTAGTGAAAAGAAAGTGATTTCTCATTATTCATTTTGTATCTGTTATTTCGTAACGTCATCTCATGTTGCCTAGTGAAGACATGCAATTCAATGCTATCGAATGAAATCATGACTGAAGTAGTCTTAGACACGCCGCTAGACAGAAAAAAAGCCGTTTTTCCCGCGAAATCCCCATTCCCAGCCACTTATAAAAATTATTCCACTGGGTAATTGGCCTAGTTGGGATAAGTATGTAAATAAGCGGAAATAAGAAAAGTTATTTGATTGTATTCGTGATTTAATTTGTAGCCGTAATTTGACTGCGTTGAGTGCACAGTAAAATGCAGTACTTCAAGATGAAAGTTCTAGTACCGGCGGGAAAGTTTAATTATTGACCATTTTAATATACAAACCACAATACTTACAGAAGTACTGTGTGTATGTTATAGTTTTCTCAGGAAATGCTTTGTCTGAATGGCAAAGCTTAATTCACCATATGAAGCCTTGATTGGTTCTTCAAAATTCGAAGTAACCCTTCACAATTTCATATAGACTCTACTTTTACCTACTGTGGGATACCTGAGATTTTCTGCAATAGAGATACCAACCAAATATGTAAGCCCCATCTGACTTCATGTTGTACCGCACATTTTCAGCTGCCGACAAGTTCGTTCAACCCCCAAACATTTCAGCATAGGAACGACCCATACATTGAAACATATTCTGTCGAATCCGACACATTTTTCATGTATTTTATTTTCAATTAAATGAAACCAAGAACAGGCATTGGCGTAATTCTTTTTGGCAGTGTTAACCAAGGAGGCAGCAGCAAAGGCTCGTGTTTACAGTGCATGGCAGTGTTTGACCATCAGTGTACATGCTGCTGAAAAGCTAAGCACATTTTCAGGACCTGGGTGGCATCAGAGGCAAATTGAATTGAATCCAAGCCCCCCCCTTAATTATATGAATAGTTTTATTTTTGATAAAATTTTGCGCGATATTGAGTAAGGCGAGAAACTGTGGTAGGCGGTCACCAACTGTTGAATCAAATCTAAAACCAAATTAATCTTACATTTATCTTCTTTATTTCAACCGTTATGCAATGCATCAAATTATTCCAACCATCATACTCAGACCACCCCAACCAATGGATTTCACGGGAAACATGTACATCAAACAGAAAAACGACGTTATCAAAGCAGAGCGTCGCCTCCTCAAAGTAAGTACTTTGTTTTATTTCTTTTAATTATGATGATATGATGTTTCATTGATGGTTTTAAGGGGCTAATTTTCCCGAAAAAAAACCAATTTTTTGAGAGATTAGCTTCGAAAATCGTTGATGAGAATCGTTTGAAATTGTTCGGCCTGACACACGAATCCTTCTTGTGTTGAGTATCACTTGATATGATACTTTATTGAACTTACTGCTTCATGCCTGAAACACTTGTGGTCCATACAATCACACCAATGAAATGTTCTTCAATTCTTCCAATTCCCATACTTCTCACAATGTATTAACGTTCCAATTTAATTTTTAGTGATCAAACTTCAAGAATGACTTTTTAATGGGAGGATGCGCTATTTTGTGGAAGGCCGAACAATATCAACAAACTATGTAGCTAAGCACCCTACACATATTCTGCTAAGTTATGTGTATAATTCTCTCTGTATTTATATCCGTGAATAACGGAAACTATTTTCTAGAGGTGGGAACGCCTCCGGAAAAAAAGGTACGCTCTATCTTTACTAGTGTTTTAGTTTGGTTTAGTGTGTGTGGGGGGCTATGTTCTGCCCTTCTGAAAACGCTTCAACCTTCCATGACCTTCTCCAAGATGGTAAGTCACAATTTATTGATTTGACTGTGAAAGTTTGAACTGCAGTTTCGTGTGCGCGGCGTAAGTTTGCGCGGCGTTCAGACATGTCTTTACGCCGCGCAAACTTACCAGCGCAAACAAAACTGCAGGTCAAATTGTCACTGAAGATTGAATATTTAATCTATGATTATAAGCGGTTGCCCACAAGAAGAAAGCGGTTTAGAACCAAGGGCGTCCATAAACAACGTTGTGGAAATGCATATAGAGCGCAGCCTAGATGTCTTTGTCACTATCCTCGTCTTTGTCTGCCTTCATGGACCGTCCCACTTCATGATATTATGATGACGTCATAGCATGATGATGACGAAAATCTTAACCGCTTTCTTCCCGTGGGTGACTGTTGGAAGGGGGGGAACTTGGCAAACTTTGGCGAACGCTTCCATTTTTTGGAGTTTGCCAAAAAGTGTTTGCCAAAGTTTGCCATAGTTTACAAAGTTTGCCAAAATTTGCCAAGTTTTACAAAAATAAACCAAAAATTTTGTAATTTCTGATTTCTTGTCCACAGTGCATACAGGACGTGTGTATAATGGTTTTCAAAGGAGCTGAATCCGATATCCAATGCTTAATTTTTCATTCAGACCTTCCCTTCGAGGCTTTACCTGGACCTTCCCTGTCCAAGCACCATACTGTTTACAAAAAGGTATCCTTAGGCTGAAGGACCAGGGTTAGAAATTTCGAGAACCTTTTCGTTCGAGAAAAGAGTTGCTTATAATTCCCAGGCATGGATACATGTATCTACTATCTACTTATCTTTAACTTGCGTCAGATAACGTCTTCGGCAAAATGGTACCACAGGAACATGACCAAAATTAGCCTGCATTAGTATCCATGGGTCCGAGGCTGAGTGTAGGTAATTTCAAAATTTGCCTCCATTGAGGCTAATGGTTGCAATAGTCTAATTTTCGAAAAAGCCCTCCACTGTTGTGGATAATAAGCCACCAGCTTCCATTAGCCTCCACTCAACCTCTATTGAGGCTAAAATTTTGATTTAGCCTCCCCTGAAGAATTACCTATTAGCCCCATGGGAAATAAAATAACATTGCAGGCAAAGTTTTTACCCAAAGGAGGTAACCAAAAAATTTTGTTCATATTATAATGACGAAACTATAAAATTCTGAAAATTTCACTTTCTCACACAATCATATATAAAACAAAGTACGCATTAATCAGGGGAAATAACATCCAACTTACTGATCAAAGTCCAATGATACATTTAATGATATTGTAAAAGGATTTTACACTACCTTCCGTTGCGCGCACTGTTTTCCACAATACAACCCTCCAATTTATGTCAGAGTGTTGCGCGCTAAGGCTGTGTGAAATCCCTGCACATTGACAATGCGACTGTTCACGGGGTCATGTCGAGGTGGTTGTCAGGGTGGTTGTCGGCCCCGTTGCTGACCGGCTCGTTCTCCATGATGTCGTTTAGTTTGAGGAGATGGAGGTTGAGCTGCTTCTCAGCTCGCTTGTTGCTGTTCTTAGTGTTGCGGTTGCTGCGGTAATACAGCTGGATAAGCTCCACGTACTCCGGCTTTGTGAAACGCTTCTGTTGCTCCACGATGTTCCGCAGTATCTCCTGACGAACAGAACGAGGGTTACTACTAAACGGGGGAGGGGGTGGGGAGGGATCTACAAACACAGATCCCAGCACAGGTCGAGGGTTACTGCAGAGCTGCATGTTCAGTGCGTTTATTGGTTCGGTACGATTGTGCTGCTCGGTATATTTCAATATTTTAATGTAATTTGTATACTAAAAAACGGTGCAATTGCTTCAAATCACAACGTCATTCGCTATGTGATATGATGGTATTGAAAGCATCGAATTTTTCCCCGAGGATACTTCAAAAGTTATTATAAAGTATTCGGGTAGGCCCTATGAAGATACTTGAATTCTCAATTTGTGAATCCCAGGTTTGTTCGTGTCAATCACTTGACCTACCTCTGGTTTCTGATAAAGTAGTTCGTAGTAGAACCTGGCCCGTTCAAGTTCCAGTTCACAGGTCAGAGTGATGTTCGTGAGGTTCTGCTGCAGAGCCAGAATATTCCGTGACCTGGAATTTGTAAAGTTAGAGGGGACTGGAAGCAGTGGGTGAGGAGTAGGCAGTGAGTGAGGAGTGAAGACAGTGAGTGAGGAGTGAAGGCAGTGTGTGAGGAGTGAAGGCAGTGAGTGAGGACTGAAGGCAGTGAGTGAGGAGTGAAGGCAGTGAGTGAGGAGTGAAGGCAGTGAGTGAGGAGTGAAGGCAGTGAGTGAGGAGTGAAGGCAGTGTGGGAGGAGTGAAGGCAGTGTGTGGGGACTGAAAGCAGTGTGTGAAGAGTGAAGGCAGTGTGTGAGGAGTGAAGGCAGTGTGTGAGGACTGAAGGCAGTGAGTGAGGAGTGAAGGCAGTGAGTGGGGAGTGAAGGCAGTGTGTGAGGAGTGAAGGCAGTGTGCGAGGAGTGAATGTAGTGTGTGAGAAGAGAAGGCAGTGAGTGAGGAGTGAAGGCAGTGTGTGAGGAGTGAAGGCAGTGTGTGAGGAGTGAAGGCAGTGTGTGAGGACTGAAGACAGTGTGTGAGGAGTGAAGACAGTGTGTGAGGAGTGAAGGCAGTGTGTGAGGATTGAAGGCAGTGTGTGAGGAGTGAAGGCAGTGAGTGAGGAGTGAAGGCAGTGTGTGAGGAGTGAAGGCAGTTTGTGAGTAGTGAAAGCAGTGAGTGAGGAGTGAAGGTAGTGTTTGAGGAGTGAAGGCAGTGTGTGAGTAGTGAAAGCAGTGAGTGAGGAGTGAAGGCAGTTTGTGAGGAGTGAAGGCAGTGTGTGAGGACTGAGAGCAGTGTGTGAGGAGTGAAGGCAGTGTGTGAGGAGTGAAGGCAGTGAGTGAGGAGTGAAGGCAGTGTGTGAGGAGTGAAGGCAGTGTGTGAGGACTGAAGACAGTGTGTGAGGACTGAAGGCAGTGAGTGAGGACTGAAGGCAGTGAGTGAGGAGTGAAGGCAGTCTGTGAGGAGTGAAGGCAGTGTGTGAAGAGTGAAGGCAGTGTGTGTGGACTGAAGGGAGTGAGTGAGGACTGAAGGGAGTGAGTGAGGAGTGAAGGCAGTGAGTGAGGAGTGAAGGCAGTGAGTGAGGACTGAAGGCAGTGAGTGAGGAGTGAAGGCAGTGTGTGAGGAGTGAAGGCAGTGTGAGGAGTGAAGGCAGTGTGTGAGGAGTGAAGGCAGTGTGAGAAGAGTGAAGGCAGTGTGTAGAGGAGTGAAGGCAGTGAGTGAGGAGTGAAGGCAGTGTGTGAGTGAAGGCAGTGACAAGTGAAGGCAGTGTGTGAGGACTGAGAGCAGTGTGTGAGGAGTGAAGGCAGGCAGGAGGAGGAGGAAAGCAAGGCAGTGTGAGGAGGAAGGCAGTGAGGAGGAAGGCAGTGGACTGAGGCAGTGTGAGGAGGAAGCAGTGAGTGAGGAGTGCGAAAGGTGTGAGTGTTTGAGGAGGAAGGCAAGGTGTGGGGAGAAAGGCAGTGAGTGAGGAGGAAGGCAGTTTGTGAGGAGTGAAGGCAGTGAGTGAGGAGTGAAGGCAGTGTTTGAGGAGTGAAGGCAGTGTGAGGAGTGAAGGCAGTGAGTGAGGAGTGAAGGCAGTGTGTGAGGAGGAAGGCAGTGTGGAGGACTGAGAGCAAAGTGTGAGGTGAAGGGCAGTGTGTGAGTAGTGAAAGCAGTGAGTGAGGAGTGAAGGCAGTTTGTGGAGTGAAGGAGGCAGTGAGTGAGGAGTGAAGGCAGTGGTGGAGAGTGAAGGCAGTGTGGAGGAGTGAAGGCAGTGTGTGAGGAGTGAAGGCAGTGTGAGGAGTGAAGGCAGTGTGTGAGGAGTGAAGACAGTGTGTGAGGAGTGAAGGCAGTGAGTGAGGAGTGAAGGCAGTGAGTGAGGAGTGAAGGCAGTGAGTGAGGAGTGAATGCAGTGAGTGAGGAGTGTAGGCAGTTTGTGAGGAGTGAAGGAAGTGAGTGAGGAGTGAAGGGGCCCAAGAATAGGCAAATGTAAATCGAATTCAGCATTATATCACAAGGAAATGGTAGCACTGTCCAGTGACTTGGGTAGTCGAGTTAGTTAAGTGAGTTTGGTAATGTGGGTTTATCTATAATATTAATAACTCACATTTTTTTCAGCCCTCCGTTGTTGATTTCCTTTATATAACTGGCGTTGCTGACTATAATTCCACTCATGATGTAGCCAAGACCGTCAAAAAGGAACCTGAAAATGAAATTCATATAGCGTGTCTGGAACAGTACAGTAATTTGTCGCAGGTGTTACCGTACAGTAAGTTTTAATGTTTTTGGTATTTTGTATTTTTGTAGTATGGGAGCCCGGGAATAGAGGAAGGCATTACTGCTCCCCCTATTCCCGGGATCACAAATTACAGCGACACCCATACTGAGGCTTCCCTGAGATCACCTCTAATCACGGATTTTGTAAACCCCCATTGAACAATGGATCACCGATTGTCCGGGCATCACCTCTCGTCTATACCAGGCTCACCTACATTGCCGGGCTCACCATATCAGGGACTCCCAAACACTGCTCCTTGAATTCTAAAGGGATAACCCTAAACATGGGATCACCCTCATACCAGGCTCACCTCATTGCCGGGCTTCACCATACCAGGCTCCACCAAACCTTGGGCTTCACTGATGTTCTGGGCTAACCCCAAACATGGGATCACCCATACCAGGCTCACCAGGTCTTGGTCCCCCTCTCTTAGAATACATTACTTCCATCGCTCTCTACGGACAGACTAACTCCTTTTATCGGAGAAAAATACCAATTCGGAGGGGAGCATGATCCACTGAACACTTGTTTGAGGTAGACTATAACAATTAACATCATCCAGTGAAATTGTAGGTAAACTTACATTCCCAGATCATGGGCAGTCTCCGGAGTAGAGGGAGCATTATTCCTACGCATGCTTGCCTCAGGCAGACTCATGACAGAGAAGAAACGATTAGTTGAGTCGAGGGACAGAGCTCTTGATAAAGGAGAAAACACGCGTAAGCCAGCGTTAGCTTTTTAAAAGCAAACCTGCTATCATCATGACATATATATTTCTTTGATACTTCTCCCCCGCAAAATATTCCTCAATATTTAGCAGAGACTCAGCATCTTTTATAATCATCACATGGAAGAGGGAGCTTAATTTTAAGGACAATAGGTGTTGTAGAGAAACCCCTTATTTAAAAGAAACCCATAACTCATAAGGCAAAGCTCTAATGCCTTTGGCAATTGCCGAATCCATAAAGGCTTACGAGTAAGGCGATTTCTTTACAGTGCGAATTCATTCGATTGATCGCATTTAATCTGTATGAGTTGATAGGGGTATGTTGTTTTTTCTGTTATTAGTGTCAAAAGCCCAAAACTGCGCAAAATGTAATTCCCGCAGCTTTACAGTTTTTTCACCAGTACAGTTTTATCACTTTCATATACGTTGCTATTTTCTTGCTCTCTTATCGCAACGCTTATCAGTTAAAGATTTGCAATTGCTACAGATCGTGCAACCCTGTGTAGCATTGAAATGCGTACAAGTACATCGCAGTCGGACCCTGAGGAATTGAAGAAGAGCAGTGTGGATCACATCCAGAAGACACTGCAGGAGCTCGGTGTAGAGAGGACAGGGGAACTCAGCCCCTTCGCAATCAGCAAGCTGAAGAAAGACAGAATGTCAACGTTATTGCTTGATACACTCTGTATGCTGGAAGACCTGACGTGTCATGTTGTGGACAGCTCATACGCCCCACGTGGTATGACTGCAGAGCTTCTGGAAGCTCACAGGAAGATCATCTCGCTCCAGTCAGAGCTGTTGGAGTGCAAGCAGGAGAAGTTGGACTCAGTCAAGACTGTAGTACAGTCATCAGTGTGTGAGACCGTGAAAGAAGAGATGAAATCCTTCAGTGCAGTTGTCCAGAGTAGTACAGGAGGCTCACATAAGCCATTGAGCCAGTCGGTGCTGAAGAAAGTCGTTCAGGACGTCGTTAAGACTGAAGATCGCAGCAAGAACGTCATGATTTTCGGACTGAGTGACGAGACGAATGAGGACACGAGTGCCAAGGTCAGCGAGCTGTTCGATGCGTTGAGGGAGAAACCACGAATCGACGTCTGCAGAGTGGGGAAACATGTTCCTGGTGGCTCACCGAGACCGGTAAAGGTAGTGACTACATCCTCCACCGTAGCAGATCAGCTGATGCAGAAGGGGAGGAGACTCAGTCATCTGGAGAAGTACAAGAGGGTGTACGTTAATCCTGACCGTCCACCGGAGCAGAGGGAGGAACGCAGGGAGCTGGTGAAGGAGGTCAAGCGGTTAACGGATTTGGACAAGGACAAGCGTCATTTCATCAGGAATGGGAAGGTGTGCAGTGTCGCCCGGTTAGCAACTTGATAGCGGCGCATATGTGTGGTTTTTAAAACGTGTGTTTTGAGTTCGAATCCTGGATTTTAACATGTGTTTTTGTGTGGATAGCAGGAGTAACTTGGCGTTCAAGGGGCGGACACAAAACTTAATTGTTTTCCTAATCATTTCAACCCTTCCCGGTGTTTTATAAGCAGCACTTCCACACTTGTTATATGATTCCTTGATTGGCGTGTAGCACCCAATTTTTGGGTCGATTTTAATGATTATTTACTGTATATTATTTTTGTTTAGAAGCCCTCTGCGGTACCCTTCATGGGTTTTCAAACAAAAAGCAATTATTTACGAATTTAAAACAACTAAAATATATTTTCAATTGATGGTTGGGCAATTTTGAGAAATAGTTTGAAAAATGAATTTTCACTTAAACGACTAAGGCCTCCAAAAATGGAATGATCAATTCTTTCGAAACTGATATCGCAATCAGCCGTGATGAATATGGTAAATAGATTGGAAATTCGTTCAGTTTTATACCAATTACTTCTGGCAGTATTATCAAAGGAGACTGACTGGATAAAGTGGAACCTTGTCGGAACCTTAGTGGAACTTAGTTGGTACATGAGTCGGATCTTGAAAGAAATTTTACAATTTTATAGCGTTTTAGATTGAAAAACCTTAAATCCAGGAAAAAATAAATAAAATCGGGAAGCATGTCTTTGTTCACAACATTGCATACAGTATTGCAGTTGAAATTCAAAACACCGAAATAAGGGCGTATAACGAGTTGCAACGGTTGAGTTATTATTCAAGACAAAGAAGAGCTGTATATTGTTTACACTAAAAGATATTCTACATTATGAAGAAAAAATGCTTGGCAATGTTTTGATTTCAGTTTTTTATTTCAGTTTTCATCCATCATTTTGATTTAATAGTATTTAATAATTTAATAGATATTGTGAATCCGTACGTGCGGTAGTACAGTAGTCTATTGTAAATTTCACAGAGCGAAATGTCGTTTAAATGTGACTAATTGAGTATTTGGTACTGACAAATCATTGAGCAAGCACAGAGAAAAGCTATAATAACCTAGACAGCAACGGAACAGACGAATATATTGTGAAGTTAACGCATAATTGCTATTACTACAATGAAATTGTCTATTATAACAAAGGAGAATAGCCTGAACATCAAGCTCATAGATTTCCTAACATACCCGACCAATTTCCTAGAGTTAGAGCCTGGGCATCATCCACAATTCACAACTTAGGTAATTGCTCTGGTTTATAAGGAAGTGCGTTCAATAGAGGGCCGGTTTCAGGGGTTTACTTAGATTGCACACGGGACAGAATATTACTTGGTGTAGCGCTAAAAATGGAGTTAAAACTTTATTAACAGGCACCAAAATACCACATCTACCACTATACACTTGGAGTTTTATGTTTTTCTGCGTTTTGGTCCCTTTGTGGGTAGTTTTCTGTTCCTTTATCGACAGTCTCTGACTCTCCACTTGCAAAATGTTCACTTTGCCATGGTTAGATTTGTAACATGCGCGTATGTTAGTTCTAATGCAGTGCAGTTTTTATACGTTTTAAAACATTCAGAGATCTGGCAGTATTAATTATTAATTAAAGTTTTCTCGTTTATCCTAAATGGTTTGGTTGCCATGTACGACATGGGTCAGGATGGAAATAATAGATAATGTTATGTGCTCCCATTTCAGTCTTACGGACTACGGGCCATTGCTAGTATTTCGGGATGAATACAATAAAACACAACATCAGGCATGGTTGACTGAGAGGGGAGACAAGTATAGATCACGGCAAGTCTAAAGCACCTGGTTCGGTTTGAGAATGCTCCTAACAGCCTATAAAGTGTTGTTGGCACTCCTTGTGATGGACTACGACGGGAAACTAGGTAGGCACCTTCGAACTTACGCATTTCACTTAATGCGGTGGAATGTGAACGAAAACAAAAACATAGGAAAGCCTGGTAAGTGGTATTCTCCTCTCAGAAACAAATTTAGAGACCAAATCCACGGCAAAACACAGCATTATTTTGCCATGGGATTTCTAAGACATTATATTTCAAGCTGAGTTAACTGTCTGTATTGACAGGAAGTTACGCTCAAGGCTACTGTGACGACACGAAATGTGTGAGAGAAGCTGGGGGAGGCCAGGTTTCTGTGGATGCCGGGAGTAGCATCTTCTCCCCAAACGAAGAGAACTACCTCAAAATGCAGTATGACGCCATGGCAGTACTGACTTGCTCGCAGCGCCCAAGATGGACTTCTAAGACGCGCAACAGTGGCTTTAGGGAGGGGAAGCTCATCTTATACGAGAGTGGGAACCTGCAAGTAAGGTGGGCTACCGCGTCCTACAAGAGCCTGTACTCCTCAGATCCTCCCCTAACAGATGCTCACATGGTTCTCTTTGTTACAAACAGCTGCAAACTCGTGCTTTGCGCTGACGGAACTGTCGTATGGGGGATTGATAGATCAGACATTGACGAAGTAACAATTTGTGAGTACATAGAACATCCATCAATCTAATACTCAAATCGTGAGTTCCAATCTTCATTTCTCAAACTAATTAGTAATTACACTCAAATTTTGACTTCATATCTTCAACCTAATGTTCGAATTACGTTCCGAATTTCTATTCCTAAACTTACGTCCTACTACCAAACAATACTTCAGGTAATTGTGAGAACAATCGTACCCCCAATCTCATGACATTAACCCAGTCACTGCCCCTCCAATTGGGAAGTACAACTGTAGCAACATGTAACGATGGTTATACTCCAGCAACCTCAGCGACTCTCACTTGTCAGGATATCAACATCCCTTTAGAACTACCGTTCTGTATGCGTGAGTTGTACACCAAGTCACAGGAGTGAATTGTATAGTGTATACACAGTGTATATAGTGTATAGTATACACTATACACTGTATACAGTATCTGCGTGAGTTGTGCAGTGTATACCGAGGGTACACATGTTTGCTCAAACACTGTTTATCAGTTAAAAGCTCAACAAATTCGCATGGCATATTGTGAAACTCTGTTTATTGGTGTTTGAGAGAAAGTACTATAAAAATTGGTATAATTCTTTGTAGGGAAATTAGAATTTGAACATACAACACAGCCTTCCTTAACACAGATATGTTGGTGTCAACCCTTATGTGAGATGCTCTGAGGAACCTTGTGTTCTCGGACTGCTGGATGAGGAGTGGACAGAAAATGCTCCTGTCAGACGGAATTCCGTCCATCCTCCAACAGAAAGACTATTGTAGGATTGTGGTTGGGAGGATATGAGAACAGCTGATGGGCAGATGTGGCACTGCTGTGGATGGGGAATGGGGATACTGAGGGATCCTATAGGTGGGTGACATTTTTCTTGTAATACCCTGACTCCTTGCCATTTCTGGTACCTCAATGTGGTCATCAGAAATGATGCGGATTAGGGTGAGGTGTGCACTTTCTAACATCAACACACATTTTTGTTGATAATTTATTATGAGCTTATGCTCTGAGGTTTCATATAACAAGAACATCTGAAGACAAGATAACCTTCTCTCCAGATAGTAAGATAAGACATCCTGAGATAAAGAAAAGTAACGCTTTTACCAGTCATAATTTACTGCGCTCAAGGAACCAATATTGGACACGGTTATTCGTTTTCAACGGATAACCTCAGCTTCAATTCCTTGTTCAGCAATGACATTCACTGACTTCACCGGTTCGAGATGTCCTAATGTCCAAGGTCATATTTCGGTCCTTTGCTGTTTTTGATAGAAATCAACGCTAGCTTTCAGTACTTCAGTCTTTACACAATAAAAAATATTCTCTTGGCCGAAGTCATGAATTTTTGAAATCGCAATTCTAGAATTTTACCAGTAATTGCAGTGCACGCGCAAAATTCTATCTCGATTTGCCAAAAATATTCTCCGAAATTTTAGAACAGTGCCTTATGTAGGGCATGAAGTTAATCTTTCATGGGATCCAATATTTGGTTTAGGCCTCAGAATTTCCAAAATATTATTACCAAATTGAAAATTTAAGATACTCATTTTTTGGGAAAGGTGTCAGCTTTGAAAATCCATATTTTCACAATTCACTTCTATACCAAGAATTGGCTTGCGCAGGAAGGTTTTGTTTTATGTCCTAGAACATACAACTACCAACGTGCTTAGATTGGAGTAATATGAGCGTTCAGCTCGGCATTTCTGCATATGATTAGGGTCACAATTCGCATTAGGCTAATTAACGCAATGTCTTGAAGGAGGTTCCGCGTGATTTATAGGGAGCAATGGTGTGCTGAGAGCTTAGTTTAATGCGCTATTCATGATCCAATCACAAGCAAGCCAAAGTGCCATAGTCACATCCCTTAGCAAATCATATAACCGAAAGCCTTAACTTTCTCCTAATATACATAATATATGTAAGACAATGCATAATGAGCGCAAATAGATGCTTCTCGCGAATAAACACGAATAACATGAATTCTAATCGTGCTGTCTTGTCTCTTGGAGAGGGGACATATTAGAAGCTCATTAAACATGGCTAAACCAGGCCTACCAAGCGAGGAAACCTTCACATTTCGCTTGCTTGGTGTTTCGAATTTGTACGAGTAGGGATGCATCATCAGCTGCGTCAAGGTTTACCACTTTGATCATAATATGATCAAACTTGGAAACTTAGGTGTCCTATATTATAGGACACCTAAGTTTCCAAGTAATGAACGGTACCTTATCGCATATCAAGCCCCTCCCAAGCTGTTTAGCGACTGTACAAGTTGTGGTGTGATACGGTCGCCAGGAAATTACAGTGCAATAAGCTTCTAATGAAATTTGATTTTATAGAGGTCAAAGGAGCACTCGAAAAACTGTAAAGGAAGAAAAATGGAGGGATAAGCACTCAAAAAAACCGAGTGAAAGGAAAATAGAAAATATCGTTGTCGGTCCCAGTAATGTCAGTTCTCACTACTTTTGGTCGGATTAAAATGAGGCTCCCTGATCTCAGTTGCGGCCGTATACCTTCGATAATGAGCTCCGCACGCCTCGTCCATAATCCAACTTAAAGTCTCGACTCTCGGCGACTCCTCGACCATGTTAAGGCCACCAATTCGACATGTAACCGCTTATTACTTGTAAATTGGTAAATAGCCAGACAAGACAGGAGTACTGCGGTCCCTAATATCTTAAATTTAGTCCAGCCATTCAACGTGTAATTTTCTAATTTCTTTGATCCCGATATAAATTTCATGAACCCTTATTTATCACGAAAAATCTAAATTCTATGATTTGTAATAGGACTGAGGAAAACATCGTAGAGAGTGATGTTCTTGCTACTCATGGTGATCTACAGCGGACGAACAGGTAAGAGAATGTGCTGTTTTACACTAGCACAAATAAAAGTGCCGAATAGTTAGGGCATGTAACGGACATGTACCGATTAGTTACCGACAATTCAGCAAATAAAAGATTAAGCCAAAAAATGCAAAAAAATGATGAAACAAGGCCGTTATGACCGGTTATGACATTTATTCAAGCTAAAACTCAGACATTGGTATACAAGATTTATAATCTCTAATATAATTTGCCATTCTCTGTCGCGTTTTTCGTCCTTTTGTGGGCGCGCGCGTGCAGTTTTGGTATAGACGCGCGCGTTGCCATGGTTACATATTGCGCGCGCGTTCATTTCTGTTTAATGATGTTTTGAATACGTTGCTTCGCGTAACTTTTACACGGATTGGAATTTTTTGATGCGGTAAAAAGTATTTAGTTGATGTGAAACTTGCGAACGAGGTGCTGCGTAGCAGCGCCGAGTGAGCTGTGTATTAGCAGGCCCAACGGGCCTGCTAGTCTTATATATAAAGTAAAGTCACACGTGAATAATGTTTGTCTGTAATTCCGTATACAATTAAATTTGAGCTTGCCAAGAGGATATCAAGAGAAACGAATGCAAAAGGGAGAAACGAGGCGCTGTTGCTATGGAAACCAATTTTGTGCACGTGCAGATGATAATCAGTTCAATGCGAGTGCTTTCTAATACGCTACTACTGTTAAATGCTGTGCTGACATAGTTTTTGAAAATTTGACGTAGTTTTACATCAAATTCAAGATCTCAAGATGGAGAATGGACATAACTTGAACAACGGAGGATATTTCAGATGAATTGTTTTCTGTGCTAGAGTTTGGCAGATAATCAATGCTGAGTCGGTGATAACAATAGTAACTATAGTTTCGAAATTAGCCGTTTAGTTTACAAAAGTGTACGATTCAATCGAGTCGAATATAGGTGCAGTAGCAGATTACAAAGACAGTTCCTGGCCTGGATTAATAAAAACAAAACAAAATGGTCCAATGTCAGTATCAGTATGAGAATTAACATAGACTTCTTGCAATCAAAACGGAACGCTGGAACAAAACTCACGTGGTTAAGCATAACTAACACTAACCGACGCCGTTCTAGCTATTTTCCACTCTGCTCCTTCATAAAATTTAATAATGATTTAATTGATTTCGTTACGACTAACATTCGATCCAATTGGAATTTTTGATGCGGTAAGAACTATCCAATCAATTTGAATGGTAGTTTTTAAAATTTTCGAACGAGGTGCTGCGTAGCTATGTGATCTGTGTATATACGTATATGCGGGCTCAACGGGCCTGCTAGTCTCTTATATAATTTCGCAACCTCTGTTGTTTGTACGTAACGGCGGAAACATCTTCGGAACGCGCGCGCATTACGATTTGTGCGGGTAACCATGGTGGCACGTGCACGGAGAATTGTGCGCGCGCTCATTTCTGTTAACGGTGTTTTGATTACGTTGCGCGATCTCTAACAACTTTTGAACGGATAGTGGGTTTTTGATGCGGTAAATTTTATTAAATTTGAATTGTATTGGTTGAAATTTGCGAGCTGTGTATTTGCAGGCACAACGGGCTTCCTAGTCTCTAACATAATTTCGCAACCTCTGTAATATTATTATGTACTCCGTCACGTTTTTTGTCCTTTTGTAGACACATTTGAAGCGTGCACGTGCAGTATGGATATATGCGCGCGCGTTGCTATGGTAACATATTGAGCACGCGCGTTCATTTCTGTTTAATGCTGTTTGAGTACGTTGATCCGTAATAACTTTTGATGTGATTGGAATTTTTTGATGCGGTAAAAAGTATTTGGTGGATTTGAATTTTGCGAACGAGGTGCTGCGTAGCAGCGCCGAGTGAGCTGTGTATTTGCAAGCCCTACGGGCCTGCTAGTCTCTAATATAATTTCGCATTCTCTGTTGTTTGTACGTAACGGCGGAAACATCTTCGGAACGCGCGCGCATTACGATTTGTGCGGGTAACCATGGTGACACGTGCACGAAGAATTGCGCGCGCGCTCATTTCTGTTAATGGTGTTTTGATTACGTTGCGATCTCTAATATAACTTTTGAACGGATCGGAGTTTTCTGGTGCGGTAAAATTTTTTCATGTTCTTGGTCGATTTGAATTGTGGTTTTTGAAATTTGCGAACGAGGTGCTGCGTAGCAGCGCCGAGTGAGCTTTGAGGTAGACATTCTGTGATTTTTCACAAATTGTGTTTTCAGGGGCTTGCTGACCCAGTGGCATTAAAATATTTAGTGGTTAGCCGACTGAATTTTATTGCAAAAGTGGCTGGTTTAAGTCTAATGTTAAGATGTCCGTTATTTGCGTCGTATTTGTCTTATATTATTAGTTTTTGGTCACCAGATTATAATTTCTACTGATGTATTTGTAAAAGGCTTTAAGCAGCATCAGACGGACTTTTATGATGTAATTTCAAGTCAGAATGACTTTTTTCATGAAGCAGAGGCAAAATTGTAAAATTTGTCGCTAAGTAAAAAAGTCTTCCCGGCGCTGATTCGAACCCACAATAACCGCGCTTGAACTCGGTACCTTAGACCACTCGGCCATCACGGCAATGTACTCCAAAGAATTAGCAATACCTAATGACGCGCACTTTAGTCGAATGGAAGATTTTGCACGTAGAGCATTGAATTCAACTTTTGGTCATGGAATCACATTGTGAAGTTGTATTGATTGTTTATCACTGAATTACTTTATACTCAACTCATTCAATTTGCCATTGGATATTGATGATTTCTGAATTCGATTTGATTCATGTTCCGTGAGTCAGTGACATGACCACAAATCCTTACACTTTGCTGCATTGCTTAATGCTTATGATATGCCTTTTCCTGTGACCTAGAAGGCCCAACGGGCCTTCTAGTCTTAATTATAATTTCGTAAGAGCACGTGAATAATGTTTGTTTGTGCGGGCGCACAGTTTAAATTTGAGCTTGCCAAGAAAATATCAAGAGAAACGAAGGCTAAGCTGGGTTAAGTCGCGCCGTTGCTATGGAAACAGATTTTTGTGCACGTGCAGATTATGATCAGTTCTATGCGAGAGCTTTCTGATACGTTGTTGACTGCTGCATTGTAGCGTTTGAAAGAACGGCCTGTTTACTGTTTTTCATTTGAAATTCAAGATCTAAAGGTGGAGGACGGGCATGGCTAGCATCGTTGTGGCTATTTCCATTTTCCGATAGCATCTCTTCATAGACCTGTGGCAGATGTCGATCGATTTAAATTAATGCTGAGTTGATGGTAACGGGAAAATGTGAATTTAGAGCAATTTAAGATTGTATCAAATTGATTTGAATTTGGGCATAGCACGTTGCGATTTTGGAAGACTGCTCTTGGCGTGAATCAATGCTTTAATTCAACGTTCAGTATGAGTACGATATTTGGTTTTAATTTTCAGATTAAACTTCATCATACAAAAGCAAATCATAATTATCAAAACTTGCCCGGTCCAGCATTACTAAAAGTAACCAACGAATAATGGCAAATTCTGCTCCTTTATAAAATTTTTGAGAGCTTATTATTTGTTCCTTTATTATCTAGCAGGCCCAACGGGCCTTTCTAGTAATTAATAATTATTAATTAATAAGTAACCAGCCCAATGTTTGTTAAAATCCAAGTACAACATGTATTGTATTGAGTGTGTAATCATATGTCTACCCTTCAGAGGGTGATGGGTTACCTTACTGTGTCAGAAAACCTGGAGAAATAATTGAGGTAATGGCGGAAGCAACCCTCAAAGCACCTAACGGAATCAATGGCTTCCAAGTGCAAAAAGATGGGAATTTTGTGCTTTATTGTCCAGAGGCCAAATGGTCTTCTCATACATGGAGTGGTAAATACAAGAAAACGAAGTTAACTCTAGACTCCGATGGTCGTATTGAACTAAAGTACGATAAAGGGTCCTACTATGAACTGTACTCCCCAGAACCTCCACTAACACTAACAGGGGCTCACATGGTTCTCTTTGTTACAAACAGCTGTAAACTCGTGCTTTGTGCTGACGGAACTGCCCTATGGGAGATTGATAAATCAGAAAGTGACGAAGTAACAAATTGTGAGTGCATAGAACATATTACATTAACCGTATACTCGAATAGAGAGTTCCTATCGTCAAACTAACATCCGAATTGTGAGTCCATATCCTCCAACGTTTGTTCTAGGTCCTTACAGGGATAACAAACAATACTTCAGGTAATTGTGAGGCCAATCGTACCCCCAATCTCATGACATTAACCCAGCCACTGCCCCTCCAATTGGGAAGTACAACTGTAGCAACATGTAACGATGGTTATACTCCAGCAGCCTCAACGACTCTCACTTGTCAGGATATCAACATCCCTTTAGAACTACCGTTCTGTATGCGTGAGTTGAAGATAAAAACACTGTATAGTGCACAAACCGTGTGCGTTTGACAGTCTGCTTGGGACACAGCCAGCAGGATTTGTTTGTGCAGAGCGTACTCCCACACTCACCATCAAGGTTGTTTTTATTCAAATTCCTTTTCAGGCGTTGCCTGACCCCCTCCGCGCGCGTCAGACCGTGCGCCAGACCCCCTCCGCGCGCGTCAGACAACGAATTCCGCAGTATGGATCTCTGGTTTTTGAACGAGAAGTACATGCCAAGAGAAATTTTATGCAGATAATTGAAATTCCCTGTAACATAGATATGCCAGTACTTATCAGTTATCAGCCAGTTATGGGTGAACGCGTGGTCGGTGGACGCATGGTCGGCGACGGAAAACCAGTGTGGAGTGTGGACCGGTGGACGTGGGGTCGGAAAATCCCCACAGAGTGGAAGCGTGGTGGGTAGCCCTTTCCTATTTCATTTCTTCCTTTTAGTGTTTTGCTCATACGGTAGGTTTCCCGGTATAACATTATCAGGATACGGTTCTGGGAACAGACATCTCTCAGACTCTCACAAAATGACAGACTATTTAGAGATTCTCAGGAAAACACAGCAATTCGCTCCAAAAGGAATCTTAGAGCTTCCACTACATGAAGTCACACGAGCTACATGGTAACAAGTTGAAAACAGGTAATGGGGTGATTATAGAAAACCAGAATTTTCAATGTCAACGTTATAAAAACTACAACGCATCGATTTCTTATTGCAAAGTGATTCTTAGCAAAACAGTTGCCATGAGTCCATGATATGATAACAAACGGTTCATTCTACTGTTATAACTATTTCAACTTCAGGTGGCTGATGCATTCCTGAGATGGCTCCGGAGTACAGAGAACGAGCAGAGGAGGATTTGCAACGAGGACTCTTCTAAAAACGGAGAGAAAGCGATGTTACCTTTCGTAGCGAGTGGTGATTGAGCTTATGCAGGTGCATGGAAGTTAAGGGAAGCACAAGTAAGTATACCAGGGATTGCCGCGGGGTGAATTTGTTGGATTTTCCTTTCCCTTTTCCAAAAGGCATTGGGGCAGAACAGAGAAATAGTATGTATGTAAAGCTTGTAGTATATTGGAAATTCAGGCGCCGGTCTGCTGACCAACCAGCCCGCCGGTAGGCTAGCTGGCTGGCCGCTGGTCGACTAGCAGGTGGTGTCGGGATTGTTGCCCTGAGACCTTCTACTACATGATGTCACACGAGTAACATGATAACCAGTTGACAAATCAGGTAATTCCCAGGTAGGAACGGGACTCGTTCCCACTCCCCCTGGCGACTAGGATCCTTGGTGCAGGAGGTCCATAATAAACGGTTTGCTCCTCCATCAAAAATATTTTGATTTCAGGTCGCATGCACTTTTTGTGCACGTAGTTTGGAACACGAACCGTTCAAATGTTGGAGTGTTGCGCGCTAAGGATGGGTATCGCCCTTTTAATGGCTACGGAGTACTGATTACGAAGTTACGAGGATTTGAACCAAGGACTCTCCTCAATACTGAATGAATATTGCAGTGAATTAACAACATTCAAAATGAGTGTTTTATTAATGATGATATTTGCCAGTATAAATCTAGAATGAAATAACAGTTACCGATACGAGATATTTTGTATGATATTTAGTTAAATTGTGAATTGTAGATTTCATACATATGGGCTTATTAATTGTTATATATTTGAATATAACGTTTATTTGATATTTCCTTTTTATCTGAGATAATGAATATTGAATTGTTATAAGATCAGTAATGAACATATCTTAGCAGTTATGACTGTGGTTTTGGTTTTTGGTTTCTAATATTCATTTGTTGTCAAAGTTCGTCTTCTTTGGTTCACCTCTATTTATCAACTTATCATGTTAAAGCATTAATTATTGCCATGAAAAGTTTCATGTACAAAATCAAATAAAAACTTGCCACTGCAATAACTTACTTGGTATGGGATAGGGGAAGGTAGTCCCTAACTTTCTCCTCCAGTTGGCACTGCAATAACTTACTTGGTATGGGATAGGGGAAGGTAGTCCCTAACTTTCTCCTCCAGTTGGGAGAGGAACTTGTTGAGCAGCGTGACACCCGAGTCAGGATCCGAACTCACTATGTCGATCTTGTAATCTTGCTAAGGGGGAGAGAAAGGGGGTTAACATCCGATAGGTTACAATCAATAATCATTAAATATCACGTGTGGATAATGCTAGGACTGAAGAAATTCGTGGTGTTGTTCTGGTCAAGTTCTCGCTACAGAAAATACTTATCGCTTTTCTTCAGATTCGACATAATATTTTGCATCTGAAAATGAGTTCAATGCGACAAGGAGTCAAGAATGTTAATTCGATCAAACGGAATTTTAAGGTTGACCTTCAACTGCAGTTTGGGCCGTTTTAAGGAGCACCTAGGGCTAAAGGTCGACCTTTTAAAGCGGTTGTGTAATCCAACCCTTTAACACCATGCATTAAGCCACAGTGCCTCCTGAGACTATTACCTTTCTCAATACGATAAGGAGGTGGTAGTAGCACTGAACCCGGATCTCCAGATACAGGATCATCAGGCAATCCTCCGCCAGTTGCATCAACTCACTCATCCGTTCCCCCAGCAGGCCTCTGCAGTCCTCCAGTAACTTAGCGTTACTGCCACTCAGCTGCTCTTGTAGCTGTCAGGGTGAGGTGGTGAGGGAGGGTAAATGGGAGGGGGATGGCAGCTTAGTGTTACTACCACTCAGCTGCTCTTGTAGCTGTCAGGGTGAGGTAGTGAGGGAAGGTAAATGAGAGTAGGGTGCACCAAAAAAATCAAATTTGAGGTGCTCAACCCCTGAGCGATAGAACTCGGTGAGACAAGACCGAGGATATCCGGTTTTTTGAAATTGGACCCCGGGAACCCCTGGAGCGTTGACGATTTGTATCGGCCATACTTGTATGGAAGGCGCGGTATGGCGTGACCATCCGCGGATTCTACGCGCGCGCTTATATCCGCGCGCGCAAGATTCTGCTGCAGTTCCGCGAGATATAGATCGAAGTAGGGTGTACTTGACCGATATTTGCTAGATCGAAGTAGGGTGTAGTGGTGTACTTGACCGTTATTTCAAGCAATTTCCAAATATAGTTTACAACAACGACGGAATTGGCCGTGTTTATTGAAATATCACACACTAGCTCCAAATTTTAATGAGGGTGAAGTGTCAAGTGGCCGTGGTGATGATGCTGAGCATTTGATAAACTGATCGACATAGTATGGGCTATTGGGGTGGGATGAAGCAAATGACAGGACCAGTATGATATGCTGCTGTGCATGTAGAACAACAGGGGACAATACTGCTCACTAGGGGACAATGTACATTGTACTCCCGTGTGTAGTGTCGGTGTGTAACTGTAGACTTGTGTAGGTCGGATGTAATCAGAAAATTTATAGATTTATCGCAAGCACGGTTTGCTGTCAGGGTGAAGGAGGCTGTACATCACTTCTTCCTCTTCAAACAGCGGAAGAGCACTGCACTGTTCCGTTCTGGTTCTTCCTGAACTAGTGGAAGGAAGCATCATCAATGCTCAACTTCGTCTTACCCGTAGAAGTTTGAAGACGGGTGAAGGCGCGGGTTGAGGCTGAGCTGTCCCTGAAGCTCAGCTCAACTGCGAGGAGCAGCAGCTGCGGGGATGATGTTGATGGTCAGTACGTCATCGGAGGTGAAGGGCAGGCAGTTACAGGAGGTGATGGGGAGGAACCTCGAGGTAACCGAGGCATAACTTCAGTGCTCGTTACTGACTATTCAAAACTCAGAAATGACTCCACAGCAAAACTGTGATTGAAATCCTCAAGGATATGTTCAGCCGACTAGGCATTCCAGAAAACTGTGTTGGGACAATGGCCCTCCATTTCAATCATATGAACTAAAGGAGTTTTCTAAGAGCTATGGTTCAAACTTGAAAACTCAGCCTCATACATGCCTAATCCAATGGACTGGTTGAAAAAGTGTTGCTATTGCAAAGAGCATTTTGAGGAAATCAAGTGATCAACATCTGGCACTGTTGAATATCGCAACAGCCCTCTCAAAACTGTGATAAATCACCAAATGAACTAATGTTTGGTAGAATGACTGAATCCAATTACCTACTAAACGTGAATTTTCAAAATAACGCTGACTCATCTGTTGTGAATGAGCATGCTGATTGTTTCGAAAAGAATAGGGAACTGCAGGAGAAGTATTATGACAGAAATGCTAAAACTCTTCCTGAGTTGTCTACCGGTGACTCAATTGATACAAAAACATGCAAATTCCAGAAGATGGACAAAGCAGAATTGATCAACAAATAAATGGCAGAAACTATTTGATAAAATGAAAAAGGCAGAGAGTTAGTTAGAAACAGAAAGCATTTGTTGAGTGATGAGAGACCGTTCACTGCTCCACTCTTCGAGCAGGATAACAGTGAACAAACACTGCTGCCTGAGTCGGAGTGTGAGGCCTTGAAACGGTTCCACTGTCCACAGGTAACCCCTGTCTCCGCTTATACTAGTTCTGACACTGGTAAAGCACCACCTAACTCTTTGCCTGAAACTACCCAAGTTTAAGACCTGTTCCAGGAGCAAAATATCGAAACCTTGTATACTAGGTTATGATCACAAGTTTCAACAGGTTGAAACTTAGTTTGTAAGAGATTTAACTTGTATTACCCCAACCTTTAAAAATTTTCTGTTTAATTTTATCACCTGAGTATCAGGACATTGCTTATTGATGAATTGTGGATTTTTTTCTTTAGAGTGGTGAGATATATATTATACTTGTTTGTATTCCCAATAAACTAACATTTATATTTTATCATTTACTTTTTATTCACTAATATGGGGAAGATGTAATATATTGATTAATATATTTTGATATATCTTATTATATTTAATAATATACTATTCAGGCTGTTTATGATACCCAACCCGTCTCATGACTTATCTTACAACTGCCTTCAGTCCTCACACACTGCCTTCACTCCTCACTCACTGCCTTCACTCCTCACTCACTGCCTTCACTCCTCACACACTGCCTTCACTCCTCACACACTGCCTTCCTCTCACACACTGCCTTCACTCACTCATTCTGCCTTCTCCTCCTCACTGCCTTCACTCCTCACACACTGCCTCCACTCCTCACACACTGCCTCCAGTCCTCACTCACTGCCTTCAGTCCTCACACACTGCCTTCACTCCTCACTCACTGCCTTCACTCCTCACTCACTGCCTTCACTCCTCACACACTGCCTTCAGTCCTCACACACTGCCTTCACTCCTCACTCACTCCCTTCACTCCTCACACACTGCCTTCACTATTCACACACTCCCTTCAGTCCTCACACACTGCCTTCACTCCTCACACACTGCCTTCAGTCCTCACACACAGCCTTCACTTCTCACACACTGCCTTCACTCCTAATACACTGCCTTCACTCCTCACACACTCCCTTCAGTCCTCACACACTGTCTTCACTACTCACTGTCTTCACTCCTCACACACTGCCTTCAGTCCTCACACACTGCCTTCACTCCTCACACACTGCCATCACTCCTCACTCACTGCCTTTAGTCCTCACTCACTCCCTTCAGTCCTCACACACTGCCTTCACTCCTCACATACTGCCTTCACTCCTCACACACTGCCTTCACTCCTCACACACTGCCTTCACTCCTCACATACTGCCTTCACTCCTCACACACTGCCTTCACTCCTCACACACTGCCTTCACTCCTCACACACTGCCTTCACTCCTCACTCACTCCCTTCTGTCTTCACTCACTCCCTTCACTCCTCACACACTGCCTTCACTCCTCACACACTGCCTTCACTCCTCACACACTGCCTTCAGTCCTCACACACTGCCTTCAGTCCTCACACACTGCCTTCACTCCTCACATACTGCCTTCACTCCTCACACACTGCCTTCACTATTCACACACTCCCTTCAGTCCTCACACACTGCCTTCACTCCTCACTCACTCCCTTCAGTCTTCACACACTGCCTTCACTCCTCACTCATTGCCTTCACTCCTCACACACTGCCTTCACTCCTCACACACTGCCTTCACTCCTCACACACTGCCTTCACTCCTCACTCACTCCCTTCAGTCCTCACACACTGCCTTCACTCCTCACTCACTCCCTTCAGTCCTCACTCACTGCCTTCACTCCTCACACACTGCCTTCACTATTCACACACTGCCTTCACTATTCACACACTGCCTTCACTCCTCACTCACTGCCTTCAGTCCTCACAAACTGCCTTCACTCCTCACTCACTCCCTTCAGTCCTCACACACTGCCTTTACTCCTCACACACTGCCTTCACTCCTCACTCACTGCCTTCACTCCTCACACACTGCCTTCACTCCTCACTCACTGCCTTCACTCCTCACTCACTGCCTTCACTCCTCACTCACTGCCTTCACTCCTCACATACTGTCTTCAATCCTCACACACTGTCTTCACTCCTCACTCACTACCTTCACTCCTCACTCACTGCCTTCACTCCTCACACACTGCCTTCAGTCCTCACACACTGCCTTCAGTCCTCACTCACTGCCTTCACTCCTCACACACTGCCTCCACTCCTCGCACACTGCCTTCACTCCTCACACACTGCCTTCACTCCTCACACACTGCCTTCACTCCTCACACACTGCCTTCACTCCTCACTCACTGCCTTCACTCCTCACTCACTGCCTTCACTCCTCACACACTGCCTTCACTCCTCACACACTGCCTTCACTCCTCACACACTCCCTTCAGTCCTCACACACTGCCTTCACTCCTCACTCACTGCCTTCAGTCCTCACAAACTGCCTTCACTCCTCACACACTGCCTTCACTCCTCACTCACTGCCTTCACTCCTCACTCACTGCCTTCACTCCTCACACACTGCCTTCACTCCTCACACTGCCTTCACTCCTCACTCACTGCCTTCACTCCTCACACACTGCCTTCACTCCTCACACACTGCCTTCACTCCTCACACACTCCCTTCAGTCCTCACACACTGCCTTCACTCCTCACTTACTGCCTTCACTCCTCACACACTGCCTTCACTCCTCACTCACTCCCTTCAGTCCTCACACACTGCCTTCACTCCTCACACACTGTCTTCACTCCTCACACACTGCCTTCAGTCCCCACACACTGCCTTCACTCCTCACACACTGCCTTCACTCCTCACTCACTGCCTTCACTCCTCACACACTGCCTTCACTCCTCACACACTGCCTTCACTCCTCACACACTGCCTTCACTCCTCACACACTGCCTTCACTCCTCACACACTGCCTTCACTCCTCACTCACTGCCTTCACTCCTCACATACTGCCTTCACTCCTCACACACTGACTTCACTCCTCACACACTGCCTTCACTCCTTACTCACTGCCTTCACTCCTCACTCACTGCCTTCAATCCTCACACACTGCCTTCACTCCTCACACACTGCCTTCACTCCTCACACACTGCCTTCACTCCTCACACACTGCCTTCACTCCTCACACACTGCCTTCAGTCCTCACTCACTGCCTTCACTCCTCACACACTCCCTTCACTCCTCACTCACTGCCTTCACTCCTCACTCACTGCCTTCACTCCTCACTCACTGCCTTCACTCTCACTCCTCACACTGCCTTCACTCCTCACACACTGCCTTCACTCTCACACACTGCCTTCACTTCTCACACACTGCCTTCACTCCTCACACACTGCCTTCACTCCTCACACACTGCCTTCACGCCTCACACACTGCCTTCACTCCTCACACACTGCCTTCACTCCTCACACACTGCCTTTACTCCTCACTCACTGCCTTCTGTCCTCACACACTGCCTTCACTCCTCACACACTCCCTTCAGTCCTCACTCACTGCCTTCACTTCTCACACACTGCCTTCACTCCTCACACACTGCCTTCACTCCTCACACACTGCCTTCAGTCCTCCTCACACTGCCTTCACTCTCACACACTGCCTTCACTCCTCACACACTGCCTTCACTCCTCACACACTGCCTTCACTCCTCACTCTGCCTTCACTCCTCACACACTGCCCTCACTCCTCACACACTGCATTCAGTCCTCACACACTGCCTTCACTCCTCACACACTGCCTTCACTCCTCACACACTGCCTTCACTCCTCACTCACTGCCTTCCATCCTTACTCACTGCCTTCAGTCCTCACACACTGCTTTCACTCCTCACTCACTGCCTTCACTCCTCACACACAGCCATCAGTCCTCACTCACTGCCTTCACTCCTCACACACTGCCTTCACTCCTCACTCACTGCCTTCACTCCTCACACACTGCCTTCACTCCTCACTGCCTTCACTCCTCACTCACTGCCTTCACTCCTCACACACAGCCATCAGTCCTCACACACTGCCTTCACTCCTCACACACTGCCTTCACTCCTCACACACTGCCTTCACTCCTCACACACTGCCTTCACTCCTCACTCACTGCCTTCACTCCTCACACACTGCCTTCACTCCTCACACACTGCCTTTACTCCTCACACACTGCCTTCACTCCTCACTCACTGCCTTCACTCCTCACTCACTGCCTTCACTCCTCACACACTGCCTTCACTCCTCACACACTGCCTTCACTCTCACACTGCTTTCAGTCCCACACACTGCCTTCACTCCTCCCACACTGCCTTCACTCCTCACTCACTGCCTTCACTCCTCACTCACTGCCTTCACTCCTCACTCACTGCCTTCACTCCTCACTACTGCCTCAGTCCTCACTCACTGCCTTCACTCCTCACTGCCTTCACTCCTCATCACTCTGACTTCACTCACCTGGAACCGAACCTCACCCACTCCTCTTCCAGAACCCCTCTATTACAAAACCAGAGGAATATTCTGGCTCACAGCAGATTGACCTCACAACAAACCTTGATTCTGGAACTTGAACGGGCCAGGTTCTACTACGAACTACTTTATCAGAAACCAGAGGTGAGGTCAAGGGATTGTATCGATAAAGACGCGCGGATTTCCTCGCGCTTAACTTTATAATAAATTTGTCAAGTATCCTTTCGGGGAAAAATTATCGAGGCCTTTTTCAATCGAGCGGTCTGCACAAATATGGAATATCATAGTGAATGATGTTGTGATTTGAAGCAATTGCACCGTTTTTTAGTATACAAATTACATTGAAATTACATTGAAATATACCGTGCTGCACAATCGTACCGAACCAATAAACGCACTGAACCTGCAGTTCAGACTTGCACTAACTCTGAGCTGTGCTGGGTTTTCTGTTTGTAGATCCTTCCCCCGTTTATTAGCATCAGTAACCCTCATTCTGTTCGTCAGGAGATACTGCGGAACATCGTGGAGCAACAGAAGCGTTTCACAAAGCCGGAGTACGTGGAGCTTATCCAGCTGTATTACCGCAGCAACCGCAACACTAAGAACAGCAACAAGCGAGCTGAGAAGCAGCTCAACCTCCACCTCCTCAAACTCAACGACATCATGGAGAACGAGCCGGTCAGCAACGGGGCCGACAACCACCCTGACAACCACCTCGACATGACCCCGTGAACTGTGGCATTGTCAATGAACAGGGATTTCACACAGCCTTAGCGCGCAACACTCTGACATAAATTGGAGGGTTGTATTGTGGAAAACAGTGCGCGCAACGGAAGGTAGTGTAAAATCCTTTTACAATATCATTAAAATTAAATGTATCATTGGACTTTAATCAGTAAGTTGGATGTTATTTCCCCTGATTAATGCGTACTTTGTTTTATATATGATTGTGTGAGAAAGTGAAATTTTCAGAATTTTATAGTTTCGTCATTATAATATGAACAAAATTTTTTGGTTGTTGAAGAATGATTTGATGGAATTTTTGATTTGTGTTTTTCAAAAACTTTTTGTTGTGGACAGGGACTATGATATTCATATTGATATGCTGCCTTGAACTTGAAATTTGAATGAAAGGAATGTTAACTTATAGTTAAAACATGCTATTGCTATCGATTATGTTTCAACTTATGCTACAAGTACATACAATTATTATCAATTACATTCGTTTATTTCTATTTTTAGATTAATTCTATCGTAGTTTACTTGTAGACGTTCTTTATCATTATGGTTGGCCCCCAACTTAAAGTTAATCAATTTAAAAAAGGTTTTATTTTAGGCATTGCCACTCACAATAAGTATAACATGCTGAAACATTTGCATATCAAATTCATATTTCATAATCATATCAACACGACCTAAACTTTGTTCACCGTCGTCCGTCACGGTTTGTCAGACGTTGTCTGACCATTATTTCAGCTCGCGCGCCCGCCGGAGGCGAAGTGGTCAGACAAGTCACGGTCGCGGTTTCCATTTCATTAATTTCTTAAATTGTACTTATCACATTTGTGTTCAAAATTCAAATTAAGAAGGGTTTGCCCCTTCAGTTCCAGTTTAGAGTGTTTAAGATTTGACCCCTTTCCGTCTGCAACACGACTTTCAGCGCTAATGAGGTGAAATCCATCTAAGAGTAAAACCTTTCAATATAGTTGAGGCTAATGAGAAAATTTAAATATTTATAAAATTGTTTTATACATGTTTGGACATGATTGAGAAATTCCTTTCAAGTTCACCCTCGATCTAACATGTTTTACTGTGACCAATTATTAATATTAGAGTCGGACACGTTTTCGTTGCTAAACACGTATACCCCTGTTTGCGTTGCGTTCCTAAGCCCGCGCTAAGCGCTTCCCAACGGCGCAAACAGTGATAAACGTGTTCAGCATTGCGCAGCGCGTACACACGACTATGCGGGCTTCCATAAATTGCTTGTCAGACGTTCTTTGTATGCGGATTTTTCCCATTTCTTTGCCTTTACTGGCGCAACATGAACACTTAGAAAAAGTACTTCCAAAGCCCACTTACTTACTCCATGTTACGGAGCCTTATTTTGCGCGCGCAAGCGCGCCTCTTCGGAGAAGGTGACTTTTCTACGAAAAGCGCGCGCAAGCGCGAACAAACAGGGACACGTAACATGTGGTAACCCACTTACTCTTAGGTGTGTGTGTGTGTGTGTGTGTGTGTGTGTGTGTGGGTACGCGTTGTCAGGCATTGCCAGACCCCCTGTCAAATAATGGGTCTGGCGACATCACACAAGGTACGCGCCGCGCGCTTCCCGAACGCAAACGGGGTATACGTATTCAGCAAAAAAGGGCGCGCGACAGAAGGTAGGATAAATTCCTATTAAATCTCTTTCTTGGTCGACAGACGTAATTGCCCGTCCATATCTTCTGACTGGATAGTAAACATTAACAAATGGCGAAAGTGCAAATGTTTGTCTGCTCCCTTCGGTTGCCCTAACCATTGCTAAACACGTATATCCCTGTCTGCGTTGCGCGGCGCGCTTCCTCAGAACAGTCAACAGTAGGGTAGCGCGGCGCGCGTACGCACACCTATGCGGGCTTAGGAACCCTAACCAGCGCCCTGGTTTCCAGGTTTCGCGCACGGAGTGCGCGGCAAGCCACTAAACGCGACGCCCCTGGTTTTAAGGGAAGCCTTCGGCGTTACTAAGCCCGGCCCACATAGTTGCTCTAACCAGATCCCTAGTTTTACGCGCGCGCCGCGCCTTGCTCCAAACCAGGGCTCTATTTCTGGCGAACAGTTAGGACATTTGGCACCAGTCTAGACTGGTGCCAAATGTCCGAAACGCCGCGCACTGCGAGTCCGATTCAGTAAAAAACCCTGCGAAACCGCCAATTCTTCGGCACTGGATAAGCTTGAGTGTAAACTAATGTTATGTATTGTGCAGTGTATTGTGCTGTGTATTATGCAGTGTATTGTGCAGTGTATTGCTCCCAGTCCCTCTGTCTGCTGTCGAGCCATGTTTAAACATTAAATTGCTTTGTGAAAAACATGTTCCTATCAATATCAGTTTGCTCTTTCCTTACTTCCTTACCTGTCATCAATCGAGATATCATTTATCATGCCATTTATGAGGCCTCGAGTAGCTGGGATTTAATTCAACTCTTACTTTCATTCGACAGTTTTATCCTGCAATTATTAATTGCGATACCTATATCTATTATCTTGCAGTTGCATGTTGATGCCTAACCCAAATTATAATGCTTCCAGTTCCTTGTCGAGCCGTATTTAGTATTTACAGTGTTTTAATATTCAACTTAAAACATTAAATTGTTTTGTGATATTCCTATTGTGACTTTGTGATAAATAGTTCACGTTTTCATGCAATCAATATCAGCTTGCTCTTAATTCCTTATACCTGTCATCAATCGAGATATCATCGTTTTATGATTAGCTAACTGGCATTAAGTCAACCCTTAATTTCATTGCCATCGGGCAGTTTAATTGCTGTGATATGTGTAACATTTCTTGATGCCTTCTATGCATAACCCAAATTATTACACTTCCTCTGTCGAGCCATGCAATGCATTAATTATTCTTAGCTGTAACCTTTCTAAGAGTAGTGGCTGTCGTCGATGCAGTACGAATTGAGTAACTGACGACGATAATCACACGATTTTCGAAAGCTTCTGATTACAATTCTCTCGTATCAGTTATTTCGTTTATTAAACTTCCATCTCTTGAGTAGTTTTGTATTATATTTAAGTATTTAGTTTATCTCTCTGTCACTAGTACTAAAAAATGGTTTTTTGAAAATATCCGAGAGACCTAAACTTTCGTCTTTAGTAGTGTCAACCTGGATGGCCAATGATCACATTAGATCTTTAGTTCATCATTGTTTGTCTGCAGTTATTCGAGAGACAGTAATAAAATAATGTAGATGAAGTTGAATGTAATTGGGAAACTCAGGTCAATTCAAGATTTCAACAGAATTAACGGAAACATTATTTTTATTCCTATTTCTATTTCAGATACTATCATAGGGTAATTTTCAGTGTTCTCTTCTTGGCTCGGCGTTTCACTTCGCTGGGCCAAGAGATTACTGAATATTATTCATGGCCAATTTTAGATCTTTTTTAGTTCTTTTCGTAACACCAATAAATGCGCCATAAATTTTCTTTCAATCTTTTCCAACAGGATTCCTGTTACAGGAAACTTTAATTTACATGATTCCATGATTATTCTACCTATCATTGGTATTCTACTTTTCTAGATCTGGCAGCATGTTTAAGAAGATTCTGGTTTCGATACTGATCTATTCATCAACAATGGTATGCTATTTTATTGCCATTTGAAAATGTACAGGGAGTTTCAAGACTCGTATCCAAATTCCAAATTAAATTATTAGATTATAAAAATGGTAGTTAAAAATAGACTAGTAGTATAGACGCTCGAACTCACGGCAGAAATATTTGATTTTGAGTATTTTGAAAGTTGGAAAATGGAGTACTTGGTTCAACTTCGCTTCGCACGATCCAAATCATTATTATATGTCGCAGCTGCACTTCGTTTTTGGCAGTTTTGCAACAAAACTTATCTAAATACCTAAATATTATGTGCGTCCTTACTAGCAGTTGCGATATCAAAATACTAAGAAAAACTTTTCTGCATTTATACAATATTCACTTCAGAGACATACAACAGCCAAAGGAACTGCAAGTATCGAATTGATAAGACAGCTTGGGAAACCAGTTTATCAAATCGTAGACGTGCAAATTTATACCAGAGCGAGAGATTATCTGCTGTGGTTTGAAATGGCTTTTATTGATCGAGAAGTCAATGGTACTTTCGAGATAGACACCCACGAACGAGTCTATATGAGCGGAGTCGCTCTAGACAATTCCAGGGAAATGAAGTTCAAAGATATAGATATCCCTTTCTACTTAGTCACTACTTCGAATACCGAGCCTGTCAGGACGAAGATCCCAATTCTAGATGAGCCAAATAAGAAGGAAGTGGCTGTAAAACTTGGATTAAGCTGTAGCAAGAACTTTGGAGGTCCTTCTTGCAACTACTGCATTGAGAACTACTATACAGAAACATGTAGCAAATTCTGCGAGCCACTTGACGGTTATTACACTTGCAACTCAAACGGAGAAATAGTATGTGCGCAAAACAAGACAGGAGAGAATTGTGGTTCCTGCATCGAGAACCATTATCCAACCGGTATTTGTGATGTCAGCTGCAAAGCAGTGGATGGGAGATATAACTGTTCTGATGCCGGAATAAAAGTGTGCTACGAAGGCTACTTTAGAGCAAATTGCGATGTTTTTTGTCAACCCACGGACTGGTATACTTGCAGTGTACAGGGGCACAAAATAGACCATAATGGAACAATAATTATTATTGAAAGCGCCGAAAACAGAGCTGTAAGGTTGCTAATGGATATCCAAACGCTTATCCCTTCAATTATGATGATATTATCATGCCGGTAAGGGCATTTTTGGACGGCAAAAATACTGATCGTTGCATTGAGACAACGTTTTGAAACACGCTGCAAAAGAACCCGATCCCGAATCAAGCGGAACAACCCGAATCAACGACAAATCCAGCCGAAACAAGCCGAATCAACGCCGAGCAAATCAATTAAACCTGGAAAAGCCAGCTCAGCCAAGCCTGAAAGATCTCAGAAGAATACGGTCGAAGCGGTTTGGCTTGTTTCACTTTGATTCGGAATGTTTGAATAAAGTAGTAGGAAATTTTGAATAAAGTAGGAAGTTTTGAATTGATTTGAGTTGTTTCAGGTTTTGCCTTGTTTCAGGTTGATTGAACCTGATTCAGGTTCAATCCGTCAACATTCACTCATTCAACATAGAAAAACCCACAACCTAAACGGAACCTAATCAACTCGAAGCAAACGAAACAAACCCAAATTTCCGGACCGACAACAACCCGTCAACATTCACTCATTCAACATAGAAAAACCCACAACCTAAACGGGTTGATTTGGCTTCAGTCGGGTTGATTTGGCTTCGGTCGGGTTGATTTGGCTGCGGTCGGGTTGATTCGGCTTCGTCCGGGTTGATTTGGCTTCAGTCGGGTTGATTTGGCTTCAGTCGGGTTGATTTGGCTTCAGTCGGGTTGATTTGGCTTCGATCGGGTTGATTTGGCTTCGGTAGGGTTGATTTGGCTGCGGTCGGGTTGATTTGACTTGGTTCGGGTTTATTTGGCTCCAGTCAGGTTGATTTGACTTCGGTCGGGTTGATTTGGCTAATTCTGTCGGGTTGATTTGGCCTCGGTCGGGTTGATTTGGCTTCGGTCGGGTTGATTTGGCTGCGGTCGGATTGATTTGGCTCGTTTGCTGCTTTTAATAATGTGCCGCCTGGTAACAAGATAGCAGAATGACAAGACGTACTAAAGTAAGCGTAGATGTTGTTTGACCAAGACTTACCACAGTAAAGGTAGATGTTGTTTGAGCAAGACTCTAAACTGTGAATCATCAGCGGTTACCCTACAGTTGTAAGGTTTCCCTGCCATCTGCGATGTAGATGTCCCATCTCCCATCAGCAGGTGGCAAAGGGAAACGGAGGGGTTTCGGCCCAAGCACCCCTCACAGCTTACAACTGCAAGGCTGGCCACCCAGGACTCCGGATTCCTGAGCTACACAGTTTAGAGGGAAGGGGGAGGAAAAAGAAAGAGTTCAGTAGAGGTAAAAGATCATTGAGTGCTGAAATCGTGTAGAATATCTAAGTATAAGATAGATGTTGTTTGCGCAATACTTACCACAGTAAAGGTTTACCGCAGTAAGTGTAGATGTTGTGTGGCTTACCGCAGTAAGTGTAAATGTTGTCTGGCTTACCGCAGTAAGTGTAGATGTTGTCTGGCTTACCGCAGTAAGTGTAGATGTTGTCAGGCTTACCGCAGTAAGTATAGATGTTGTCTGGCTTATCGCAGTAAGTGAAGATGTTGTCTGGCTTACCGCAGTAAGTGTAGATGTTGTCTGGCTTACCGCAGTAAGTGTAGATGTTGTCTGGCTTACCGCAGTAAGTTTAGATGTTGTCTGGCTTACCGCAGTAAGTGTAGATGTTGTCTGGCTTACCGCAGTAAGTGTAGATGTTGTGTGGCTTACCGCAGTAAGTGTAAATGTTGTCTGGCTCACCGCAGTAAGTGTAGATGTTGTCTGGCTTACCGCAGTAAGTGTAGATGTTGTCTGGCTTACCGCAGTAAGTGTAGATGTTGTCTGGCTTACCGCAGTAAGTGTAGATGTTGTGTGGCTTACCGCAGTAAATGTAAATGTTGTCTGGCTTACCGCAGTAAGTGTAGATGTTGTCTGGCTTACCGCAGTAAGTGTAGATGTTGTCTGGCTTACCGCAGTAAGTGTAGATGTTGTCTGGCTTACCGCAGTAAGTATAGATGTTGTTTGAGAGAGTGAAGCGCTGGGAGAGGGAGTGCAGTACGGCAGGCTCGTGCAGGTAGCTCATCGTCGTCAGGTTGTTCTCCATGGTGAGTATCTCAGGGTTACGGAGAGGAGGGATCTTGCTGCCATCTTTCAGCGCTATCAGCGTCTCCTGAAGGGAGGGAATAACTTAAAATTTCTAAAATTTAAAGCAACTGCCTCAACTTCAAGGGAGTTGAGAAGAGCAAATTTTGGGGAGTAAATAAGATCAGTAAAGCAGTAACGAGGGGCGAAGGGCAGTTGAGATGAGGATAAAGCTGGGCAAGAACAAAATTCTGATGAAATAATATTAGTGGCGTAGTTTGAAGTTTGAACTTTTTTCAACCATAGTAACATGATGCAGTAATTCTTCTACTACTAAACGGGGGATAGATCTACGAGAGATTCAAACAGAGTCCCCGGCTCGGGACCTCCCTCTGGGAGGTCCCTGATGCCAGGGCTACTGTGGATGGGAACAAGCCCCGTACCTCCCCAGGAAGTTAGTAAGTTCTATTTTAAAATGGGGTGGTTCCCATTTACACTCCATTATCGATAACAGAGACTTACTCAGTAAATCATATTCAAATGTTAATAAGATATTTACGAACTCTCTCCCTCCTTCTAACTTTCTTAGTTCCACAGAATTATAATTTCCATTCTATCCTACAGTATAACAAAGCTACTATATCGCTCAATCTATACAAATGATATATGTAATGCAGGAGGTTGCATCTTCGAGTGCTGCAGCAGAATATGTCATCAGATCATGATATTGGGAGCTGCAGCAGTCTGCCAGTGTTTAGCTTCTACAGCAATTACCCGGCTCCAATCATTCCAAAACCACTCACTTTCCCCACCACTCACCAATGACATGTGCACTCTGCACGGGATATTGTGCTAGTAAAGTAGTGAGACTTGCATGTCATTATTTCTTTGCAAAATTCACAGACCTACTAGTGGAAAGGTGGGTGGATCTGCAAGAAATTTACTCATCAGAATGGTCGAATCCACAGGAATCCACAGGAACAAATCAGTTGCAGACTGTCACAAGTCACTCACCTCCCTAGCTCATGACAACACAGTCCAAGTCAGATGGATAAAAGCCCACATCGGACACTGGGGAAACGAGAAAGCAGACCAGCTTGCCAAGGCTGGCACCAAAAGATGGTAACCCCGTCACCAGCCTTGTCCCCATTTCATTCATCAAACACTTAATCAATACCAAGGTAACCAACCTCAGCCACGACAGGTGGATCACCAACAAACATGCTCACACTGACATGATCATAGGTAACCATCAGAAGAAGGTTTTTCACACACTTAACAACAACACTGGCAACCGTATCCGGTACCGAACTGCTATCTCCATTATCACAGGACACATAGGACTGAACAAACACTTGCACAGAATAACACGCGCTGACACACCAAACTGCCCTTACTGCACTGACACTGAGGAGACAGTGGCACACTTCATTGGACAATGCCCTGCTTTTATGAGAATCAGAGGCAACACACTCGGACATACTATGACTCCATTAACGACATCATGGACAACAACAGTATGGACGCACTGATCAATTACACACTCCAAACCAAAAGACTACAGCGAACAGAGGAGGAGGCGGACAATACAGGGTGACATAGCATCTACTCATCTCTCCGATAGCTCTGAAGTATCTGGTATTGTATTGCAAAGGTTTTCTCCCTCGCTAGCCACACCCTCATTTCACCCTCCACCACCTCCATCACCTTTCACCCTCACCCCCCGTCGCCTCGGCGACTAGAGGTAGGCACAGTCCCACTCCGGGACTATCCTCTTGCGGACCCTCGGGTCCGGCCTCTCTTTTGATGATGATGGTCGAATCGGATTGATAATTTTGATTCCTATATTCAGACTTCAAATTGGAATTTGGTCTTACCAGGTACTCAGGTAGGAGTGGCAATGGTTAAATTACTTTATTATAGATAAACGAAGTAAAATACAATGATCCAATGAATTTTGAATTCAACACCAGCGCTACCTACCTAAATAGTAAATTTCGTATTGCTTACAAATGTTAGGCTTTGTAAATGAGAATAAATCTTTCGCATTCTTCTCTTTTCGGATCATATGAACACAATAGGTATTCTGATAACTAATATATGAAACCTTTATTATATGGAATCTGAATAAGGAGTTTCATAATTCCATGTGTTTAATTATAGCAACCGACCGTCATAGGACAGTCTACTGAGTTATATTTAGATCAACATTAGGTCGATTAAGACATGATTAGAGTACAAAGTTAAAGGATTTGCTAAAGATATACCTCATGTAAAGTATTATAAAAAATCTAGGAAAGTATAATCTAGGAAAGTATAAAGAGTGATTAATTGATTAAAGGCTCTAAAGCATCGCCACGCACAAAAGCAATTAAGTTGAAGATCCCATTTTCGCATAATTGAAGTTTAATGATTGATATCTTGGAACTGCTATGAGGTTGATGGATATTATTACACTGATAAGAATTTACAGATAACGGAGGCTTGTGTAGTGTGTACTGTATACTGTACTACTAAAGATACATCATGCCGTACATCCCTAGGGTAGTGTGATCATGTCAGTGTGACATGTACCTTTTCAGGCTCTCATTATTGTACTGTGTAAGTGTGTAATTTGTATTTTGGACTCATGTACTGTGTAAGTGTGTATAACAGCTGGATAGAATGATATACGGTACAAATTAGCATTCTTCTGTACAATCATGATCACCAATCATTGGCTTCGTATTGAAAGACTTACTGAAGAAGTGCCTTTATACTTTTCAAATTTTGAAAGAATTAATGCTTTAATGGACAGGAAAACATTTACCTACTAGGAACGAAGATGTTTTCATTTGAAAAGTAACTCTTTGTTTATAACTAATCATATTTCCATGAATCACAGAAACTGTGTAGTTTTCAGAAGTTTATTTCTACCACTTAGGTAATAGAAGCACTTAGATGTGGTCGTGCGCTTTACTATCAAACCGTTTCATCTCGCCTCCAGTGCCTTATTATGCTCTTAGATATTATATGCTTTATCCATGACAATAAAATACAATGAAGCACAGAACGTATCCCCTTCACAAGATGCTACAAACTCACTAATCCACGTGTTATAGCCCTCCGTTGTACTGTAATCATAGAGATGTCGGGAATTAGTGGATTAGATACCGTTAAAGCGCTACGTCACCGCAGGTTGCTTCGTTTTCATACCACGCCCCCACCCTCTTCCACACAGGGATATTCAAATGTGCTCGGCAGATAATAAATCAGCGGCTGACATTTATATAACGTCATGTTCATAGCTCAACGTTATAGAGCGTTGATGACGTTGAACAGGTATGTTTTGAGCGTTGATGACGTTGAACAGCTATTATTTGAGTGCAGGAGAAGAGAGCACTATCTTCCATCGCAAGTTTAAATATCATAACATGGAGGAATTACATAATTACCCGAATATATCCTAAATGCTTCACGTGAACGATTCTCATTAGTACACCACATTTTACATGTGATTTTAAAGGCAGGCACTGTCGTTAAGTATCAAAGATGAAAACGGCTGTTTTTGTTTGGCAAGTTGCCAAAGTAGCTTCTCATTATAAAAGTACCCATAAAGAACTTTTAATGTGTTACCTACCTCTTGGAAGTTAGGCGGTAAGCCACCAGTCACCATAAACCATCAGAAATCTGTACATTTCAAATAGTCTTGAGCTAAAGTTGTGCACTGCTGGACACTGTATCACTGAAAACTGTCTCACTGTCTCACTGTACACTGTCTCACTGCACACTGTCTCACTGTTCACTGTTCACTGTCTCACTGTACACTGTCTCACTGCACACTGTCTCACTGTCTCACTGTACACTGTCTCACTGCACACTGTCTCACTGCACACTGTCTCACTGTACACTGTCTCACTGCACACTGTCTCACTGCACACTGTCTCACTGTACACTGTCTCACTGCACACTGTCTCACTGTCTCACTGTCTCACTGTACACTGTCTCACTGCACACTGTCTCACTGCACAGTGCTGTCTCACTGCACACTGTCTCACTGCACACTGTCTCACTGTACACTGTCTCACTGCACACTGTCTCACTGTCTCACTGTCTCACTGTACAGATATTGCACCAATACCAATGCCCTGCGACACTACAGCAAGTGGAGAAGTGGCTGGTAAGCGTACTAAATACATGCCCAGCATGTCAGATCAAGCAGTTGCACTTGTCATTAACTCCCAACGACATTACGATGTGGTGCTGCCAGCGTGATGCCCTCCATTTAGCATCGCATATTATCATATGTTTTCATAGTACTATAGTAGAAGTAGTAGTGATAGATCTGACTAGGTCCAGGTACCAAGGGATTAGAGAACTGCTTTTGACTAAAGATAGTGTCTGAGGTAGACTGCACAATATTTACTGCATCTTTTATCTGATCAGCAAATCCTCGAATGAGAGGTGGTTTTAGAGAAGTTTTTACACTTCTGAAAATTATCTGAGTAAATTAATTACAGAAATAAAACGTTCTGCTTTCAGGATTTCATTATTTGCAATCTTTCAAATCGTCAAAACACTCAACTCTTCAAACAATTGGACTTTCTACTTTTTCAACAAAAATCCCATTTCCTTGTCCACGTCTTAAGAAAAGTAAAACCTCTGTCGCTGTGTGGTTGGTGTACAACCTTGCTACTAGAAAGTAGAAATATACAGCCTACAATTATGTGTGGGAATCCTTTGCCACAAACTGTATTACCAATAGGTCTGGAGGACGCGGACAGCTGCCAATGAACTACCTTAGAATCTCCATTACAGACATGACCTGTTATACACACTAAGACAGCAGACAGCATCTTAGTGGCTTTATATGATACGTCAGTTCCTAACAAGCTCCTCCAGTCCTCCACTGTACATATTTTATCTAGCTAGAGCCCGGAGAACCACAGATCATGAAGGATGCGGACTGTGTTTTTTCGGCATATACCTCCAGGCTAAACCCGCAGTAAATACCTGGAAATACCTATCCACTGTCTGGGAGTATACGCCCGGAAAACTTCCTATTAGGTTAAGATCGGTGAATATATCCTAGGTTCTCGAGTTACTTCCGTGATGCTCACAAGACAGAAGCTTGTAAAATCTCAATCTCATGCGAAAGTTTTGACAGGATTGATGAAATGTTTGACTACTGTAATGACTAATGTTGACCATAACGCGTTTCTTCATAACCGACCAGGTTCCCGGTTAAAATTGAAGTATTCCTCGGATGAACTCCTATTATCTTTACTGTAACTTCATAAGAAATACTGTTTCTTCAACCAGTTTTTAAGTTACCACAGACGCCATTCTCTCATTGTAGCACGATTTATAGCATCAGCTGTCACTGATGAGAATAAGGAACCTTCCATGTACAATAAGTCGCAAATTTCTTTGGAGATAAAACAACAAAACCTTGAGCTGCATCCCTCGTCAGTGTTTCGTGTGGAGAGTCATTGGCGATTGTGCGTGTGTTTACCACACAACAGCCGGGGAAATGTTAGGAATGTAGCTACCACGGCGTGTACTTCCTTCGAAGGGTCAAACGTTCCTCCGTATTGTGTGTCATAGGGGAGCATTGTACTTTTCATCATTGTAGAGCTCTACTCAACCGGTCATTACCCGTCTATTCCTTACAACCCCGTATATCACTTTACCCGTTTACAATACCTGCTTGCATAATGCGGACAGGTATCAATAACATATGCCTACATGTTTTATCAGTTTATACCATTTAAACATTATAACTTCGTACTGTTTTCTATCTTCCTAACATTTCATTCATAAGGCAGTGTAAGAGGGTGACGCTTTTAAAGGCTAAATGAGAGTTATAATAGAGTAATAGCTTTCATTTGGAGATTTCCGGATAAAAAAAATTCAGCATAAAATACCGTGTTCTCACGGGTCGGACTTCGGAGCCTTATTTTCCCTCCTGCACCAAAGGATTCAGCACAGAGCCCCACATGGCCTGTACTTTAACACACAGTTCATGAAGTCATAATTACCCTGTGAGACATGACATTGAGTCTGAGAAGAGGAGAAATACTGCTAATTCAGGCAATTACTGAGCATTGCCTGAACTCTAATAGGCCACTGTGAGATCATGTAAACGCGGACCAGCCACTCTACAATACACTTATAGTTCAGTAGCTATTGTATACAAATCATACAACAATCATACAGCGTGTGCACTGTGCAGTATGTATGTATGTATGTATGGTGTGTGTACAGGTCTTAGTGTGTACACTGTACACACCCACTCAGTGACGCAATACAGTGCACATGAGCAAGGAATTATAGAGCCACTTCACCGATTGGTGCACCAAATTATAGCGATTAAAGTCAGACATTCCACCAACAATTTCATGTGTCTGAGAGAGGCTCACTGAGAGCTACAGAACATGTAGGAAATTATCCACAGCGCATTACAAGTCTCTACTAACTTATTGCTAATTCAGTATTTGAACCAATTACATGCATGATGCTCAGCGTCGGAACTATTACAGTATAACCTATTGCAGTAGATCATAGATTACTAAATTATCTTGTGAGAGACACAAGGAATCTGCTACATTTTCCAAGATTTCATAAAACTATAAAACTAAAGAACTAAGCACAGGTTAGTGGACAGATCAACAGATGAGAAGATATCATAATAGAGTAATAGATTCAAGAAGAGTGATGCTCCATACCGTGCCAGCTGCGTCTGATACGAGGATGTTCTCCCTTGGGGTGTAGGAGACCACGACCCCATCCTTCCACACCTCATCTCTGTCAGATATCCACACCCGCGTGCCCTGTGCGGGGAGAGGACAGGTCATGGTTATGCAAATGTAGAAATATTATTAACTTAGGGGGGGGGGTAACTTAGGAGAGGGGAGACCAGGTCAGAACCTGTAGGTGTACAAGGAGTTCTTCAGTCGACAATAAATTAGACCTTATTTCATTTTTTCTGCCCAAAAATCATGAACTGCACGTTTCGATATTTTTAACCTATGTAATGTGTACAGTATTTATATATCTGTTTTATCTGAAAAAAATAAGACAGTTGCTATTGATAGATTGACAAAATCTCTCGCCAAGAGATTTTGTCCTTTTGGCACTCAATTTCTTCAATCAACCAATAACTATAACTAAAATTTGATTTCTATTTCCCTATACGAATCATTCTTTCTTGCACAGTCCCACACAACGATAAACTATCGATTTATAGTGTATCTATTATTTAGTTTTATAATTTTATTAAAAACATTGGTAGTGGATACATCTTCTAATTTAGGGATAGGTATCATGCTTCTAAACCTTTAGGTGTCAGACAAGTGCGTGAGAAGGGGCATGTAATTTACAGCTCATACACAATCTAACTGTTTAGGTGTGGGCTAATATCTAAGTTTATGGACTTGATAAAACTAACTGGATTTTGTGACAATTATTTACTTATTTAGATGTACGAGTATATGACCAATAAAGCTGCCGATTACGAAAAATGACTTCTTTTCACTTTCATAAGATATAGGTACAAGTCAATGAAACATCTATTCGAAATCCATGTAATGCACCTGATAATAATGACATTTAGAGAAACAGAATATTCACTGCTTGATTGTTCAAAAGAGGCTAATCAACTTACCTTATCAAGAACAATATCATCTTGAAATGACTGTCGGCGGTAAAAGTTTTGCCAAAACTTATGAAACATCTACTATAGCAAAGGAGTACCTATTATACAACAAGTTCGATGAGTCAATGGAAAATGTGAACCAAGAGGTTGATAGAGCAAGAGAGTCATTATACCTAGTTGTAGTTGAGTGAGAAATGCTGTATAGTTAGCACGAGACTGAACAATGGACCACATTGTATTGTGCTAATTCCTTTGAAATAGATGACTTCCTGAGTTATATATGGGCAAACAATTTCAATGGGAATCAGCAGGAATCGTTTCATGGTGACTGTTTAACTCAGTTTTTTTAATTCCAGTAAGATTTTTCTTTGAGAGTTTGCAAGAAGGTATAAATGTGTACAAGACTATTTTTTGAAAAAATCAATTAACCTAATCATTTACCCCCCCCCCCATTTTTGAAACAGATTTGGTAGCAGATTGGGTAAAATGATAGGTACATAGATAGATTTCTGAGTTCTCAGGTATAACATAATTCGAAGAACTAAATTGATTGAGGTTGATTGACCAGACATAGTAACTCAATCATAAGGACCAGATAGTATTCAAAGAAATCTAGCTTTCAATGTATTAAGTAATTAGGTAGTAATTGGGCACAGGTATAAGATTCTGCTGAAAAGAAAGATGAGTGATGAAAAAGTGCCAAAAAGCCATTATATTTAGATATTTTACCTTTGTGTACAGTGCAGATGTGTCCATAGTTTCCAGCCTGCTCATTCATTCATACAAGTAATTGAAGGACATGATATCTCAAATAGGTAATCAAATAAATGTTTAAAATCAGTCATAATCGAAATACCAATCACTCTATATTGTAATCACCACCAAAACCATTGGAGCATTGGACAGTTTGACTTTTAACCACCACAGATTTAGATGTGGTCAATCCATTTTGTCTCATTTGTGATATTGTCAAGTGATATGATAATGACCTATTTATGGTTTCTACTTGTCTGGTAGTAAATAAGGATGGGAAATTATAGATCAAATTGTGGTTCGCATGAGTTAAGGTCAACGTTTTGTAGAAATTTTGCATATTGATACAGGATTTTCGACTTACGTAATTATGCTGAAATAACTACAAATTCGACTAATTCACACAAAATTAGAGCCAGTTGCTGTTTGTCAGCATGCAAGTTGATGTGGACCTTTTGTAGAAATCAAAGGATTTCAAGAAATTGATGTCTTAACAGGATTTTTGACTTGATTAAGTTGAAAAGAATTCAAATACCACAAATGCTCATGTAAGAAGAAGAAAAATGCTCATGAAATTAGATCTGGATGCTATATTTCAGCATGTGATTTCATGTGGGGGATTTGTAGAACTTAAGAAAACATAAATTTTGATATGTTGAACTTGATTGCTTTTAGCATTGACTGAGGGAGACCCCATAGTAAAACACTAAGAATGCAAAAATGGATTCAAATCAGATCTACTTTTCACCACTGATTTAGTGCCAGTTTCGAGAATACAACATTAAAATTGATTATATTATTTCTCGTCTTCAGAAAACTCCATTTTGATAGTTAGAATAACATAGTTTTGGATTTCATTAGGGTGACATGCATGGGTTCAAACTGCAAGAAAGCAAGTGCCTATATACTTATATAAGGGCAAGTTACACAGGTCTGAACAGCACTTGGGCATGTAAAGTGGATTCAAACTACATACATTTGTGAAGATATCACCATCAAAATCATTGAGGGTTGGTCTAGTAACCCCCACAGGATTACAAGACCAACCTCTCATTCTATTACAAATCACACCAAGTGTCATTATTATTAAATCTAACAATAGCATATAGTTTATACTATCAAGCCTCTTCAACATACACTTCAAGATAATATAATGACTGTATTTTAGTTTAGTAATTCTGTTAAACATACTATACTGTTTCTCAGTGTAATATTGAAAATTAATTCCATATGTAAGATCAAATACAATAAAAGCAAACAGTGGTTAAATAAATTTAGTAAAGCTCCACATGTAAACCACTTGCAGACATATTTTGTGCAGTCTAGAGGAACGCCGACATTCCTTCAGCAGACCTACATCAGACCCACCTTAATCCTAACCATAGCTCTATTTGTTGCCCCAACTAGAATCCCAACACTCACCCTAACCCTTATCATCATCCAAATCCTTATCCTTCCCCGATAAGGTTCTCAATAGGTCTGTTAAAGTGAGTCCGCCTTAGGTCTCCCAAAGGAAATGGTGGGTAGAGGGGGAAAAGTGGGCTGTTACTATGGAAAGGGACTTACTAGTTTCACCAAAGGTGAATCTAGACATCACATCATGTCACAAGCATTATAGGCCTCAATGACTTGAAAATTCTGGCATCATTTTCATCTTGTTATTGAAAACTAAATATATTGACATTGCAAGCATTGGAAGCCCAGTGCTGCTGTTGCAGGATGACATTGCCTTGATGCTTGAAGGCAACACTTGTTCTAGGGTTAGTGATATTATTAAAAAGAACATGCTGAGAGGCATTGTACTCATTGGTGGTTGTGTACAATTTAATGTAAGAAGTACGTAATTTTTCAGGCTGAGTCATTGTCAGGGTAGTGGTTTTCTTTGAGGAGAGCTAGGCAAAAAGTGAACTGAATCCATCAATTAGTCCTCTTCTTCTCTACACTAATGTGTAATGTACTTAATATCTTGGAGGAAAGACTAAAGACATAAAGCCGTCTTTAATCATTCCGTTTCTTATCATCCTTGAGTTTCACTCGTATCTCATTCACTTGATATCATAATATATATATATATATATATTATGATATCAAGTGAATGAGATACGAGTGAAACTCAAGGATGATAAGAAACGGAATGAATCTAACTATTTCACACAACCACAAAATCTACTGCTAGATTCCATCTTCAGGATCTGTGTGAATGTTAATCATCGTCAGTTAGGTAATTTAATATGTACTGTGTTGTGTCCCAAAGATAATTGTTGTGTTGTAAGTTAATAAAGACATCTATTCAGTTTCATTTAAAAAGGTGGGCATTGTTCACTGCACATCTTAACAGTGATTATCCCTGGAAGGTACCAAGGAGTGACCACTGGGCACTGCCCTATAATTTTACCATGTGTCCAGACTGATAGTGATGGTGCCTGCACATCACCCTTCTTGCCATCTTGGTATCACTTATTTAAATATTGCTGCTGCCTACAGTACCTACATAGTATTACTTAAACATTAAAGGACTGTGATGGAAATCTAGTACACAGTGCAGCTTTCCCCTAACCAGGGGTGTCACGTGTAAAACTAGGGATCTAATAATAGGGTGCGCCCTTTTTTCAAAGTTTTTTGGGCTCAATGGTTCACTGGTAGATCTCAATGAGCTGATCACGAATATATCAAGTTTTTTAAAAGGAAACCTTCCTTGTCCGGGGGCCCTTTTTTTTCGGGCGTCATGTCACGTGTCATCCGTGACCCATCTGCTAGTACTTTGCACTGCGCTCGATTGCTATACTGTGCGCGTTCGCGGATCTGTGGTCTGATGGCATTGTAAGAGATTAGCATGGCAGTGGTAGGCTAGGTCCACTATTTCAACTTTTAAAGCTCACCAATACTATAAAGAAACGCATAAACTTATCGAGATCGAGTTAGTTTCTTTGTTCAATCTTTCAATACTTCAGAAGAAGCGGGTTTAACTAAGCAGATTTAGCAAAAATGACTCAAAGATGGCATCATCAAGAATACGAGAGAACAAAAGAGTCAAAAGATCTAAGAAAACTCATAGTCTTTAGTACCTAAGCGGATCCGCTTAGCTACTGCTTAACTGCTAAGCGGATCCGCTTAGCTTAGCGGATCCGCTTAGCTCAAAGTCAACGGATTTAGCTGTCTGTTGCTAGACTCTGATCTGACACTTAGGGGAAAGGGACTCTGATCTGGATCTTGGGATAAGGCGGTTTTGAAGGAGGTTGAGGTGAGACCAAGACATAGATTTCCAGCTCTTAATAGTGGAACTGGGAGTCTCTGGTGTAGAAGAGGAGGAGGATGATGAACTGGACGTAGAGGAGGATGAAGAGGATTCGTTGGACTTGGAGGAAGAGGAAGAGGTGTCCATCTCACTGTCAGAGGAGCTGTCGTAGGCGGGATCTCCGGAGGCAAAAGGAGCTTTGAATGTTATCTTCAGTCCATGATGTTGATGATTGAATTTGAATTGAAACACACTGTTCTAAATTTTCGTCGGTAAATATATAGTTTTTGGTGGGGGGGGGGGGGGAGGTTGGGCCATGATTACGTAATATTTTACCAAAAAGAGGGGGGATTTGGCTGTGATTACGTTTGATTACGGAGGGGGAGGGGGTAAAATGCCCAAAAATTGATTACGTAATATGTGAATTATCCCTAAGCGGATTCAATCTTCATCTGAGAGGATTCAGCTGACTGCCTGAGAGTGAGATGACTCGGATTAGCGAATTCGGCTAAGCGGATCCGCTAAGCTTAGCAGATTCAGCTGAGAGTATTCGGTTTAGCGGATTCGCCTTTGAATTATAAGCTGAGAGGATTCAGGTAATTGAATTCGGTTAAGTGGATTCAGTTAACCGGATTCGGCTTAATGGATTCAGCTTAGTGGATTCAGCTTAGAAATAGAAGTAGATTCAGCCAAGCAGATTCAGCTGAGCGGATTCAGTTGAGCAGATTCAAGAAAATTCACAAAGCCGATTCAACTTAGCGGATTCAGCTATGTGGATTCAGCTAACTCTAAGCAGATTCAGTCGAGTCGTGTTGTCGAGTAGAGTCATCGATTCGTCGACTCGACTCGACAACTTCAAGTTCACGACTCGACGACTGGACTCGACGACTGGACTCGACGACTCGACTTGACTCGACGACTCAGATTCAGCTTACAGTCATCAGTGTAACCGTGAAAGAAGAATGAAACCCTTTTCTCTTTGCCCAGAGAAGTACAGGGGGGGCTCCGAAAGCCATTGACCCAAAGTCGGTGCTGAAAGAAAAGTCGTTCGGGACGTCGTTAAGACTGAAGATCGCAGAAAGAACGTCGGATTTTCGGACTGGGAGAGACGAATGAGGACACGAGTGCCAAAAAAAAGGAGCTGTTCGATGCGTTGGGGAGAAACCACAATCGACGTCTGCAGAGGGGGGAAACATTTTCCCCGGTGGCTCCCCGAGACCGGTAAGGTAGTGACTACTCCTCCACCGTAGCAGATCAGCTGATGCAGAAGGGGAAACTAGTCTTGGAGGGCCAAGAGGGTGTACTTTAATCCTGCCCCCACCGGAGCAGGGGGAAAGGGAGCTGGTGAAGGAGGGGTCAAGGGTTAACGGTTTTGGGACAAGGACAAGCGTCTTTTCATCAGGAAGGGGAAGGGTGTGCGGTGTCGCCCTTTTAGAAATTTGATGGGGGCCCATATGGGGTTTTTTTAAAAACGTGTTTTTTGTTTTTGAACCGGGATTTTAACATGTGTTTTTTGTGGATAGCGGGGAAGTAATTTGGCGTTCAAGGGGGCCGGACAAAAAACTTAATTTTTTTCCAAATCCTTAAACCCCTTTGGTTTTTTAAAAACAGCACTTCCACACTTGTTTTTGTTCCCTTTTGATTGGGTGTAGAAACCCAATTTTGGGCCCTTTTTTAAGGGATTATTTATTGTATATTATTTTTTGTTTTAGAAGCCTCTGCGGTACCCTTCATGGGTTTCAAACAAAAGCAGTATTTACAATTTAAAACAACTAAAATATATATTTTCAATTGATGGTTGGGCAGTTTTGAGAAATAGTTTGAAAATGGAATTTTCCTTAAACGACTAAGGCAGTAAGGCCTCAAAAATGGAATGATCAATTTCGAAACTGATATCGCAATCTTGATGTATTATGAATATGGTAAAATAGATTGGAAATTCGTTCAGTTGTATACCAGTATTTCTGGCAGTAATTATTAAGGAGATTTGACTGGATAAAGTCAGATTTCGGAACCTTAGTGACTAGTGGAACTAAAGTTGGTACATAACCCCCCAAAAAAAATTAAGGTTTGGGAAGGGAAAAATTTTTTTTTTCCCCAAAAAAGGGGTTTTTTTTTTAAAAAAAAAAAAAAAAAAAGGGCCCCTTTTCCGGTTTTAAAAGGGGGGGAAAAAGGGCGTTTTGGGGGGGAAAATTTTTTCTTGGGGGAAAACCAAAAAGGGAAAAGGGGGCCCAAAAAAAAAATTTTTTTTTTTAAAAATTTTTGTTTTTTAAAAAAAAATTTGGGGAAAAAAAAGGGTTTCCCCCCCAAGGGAAAAAACCCCCCAAATTTTTTAAGGGGGGGTTTTTAAAAAAGGGGGTTTTTTTTTTGGGGGGGGGGGGAAAAAAACCCTTTCCCCCCCCCAAAAAAATTTTGGGGGAAATTTTGGGGAAAATTTCCCCCAAAAAAAAAAAACCCCCAAAAAAAGGGGTTTTGGGAAAGCAGGGGAAACTGTTTTGTCTTTTGGGAAAAATTTTTTTTAGTGTTTTAGTTTAAAACCCCCAAATCGGGAAACATAAAGAAAGAGCTGTATATTGTTTAAAACACTAAAGATATTCTTCATAATTGAAGAAAAATGTATTGCAATGTTTTGATTTCAGTTTTGATTTCAGTTTCATCCACCATTTTGATTTAATAGTATTTAATAATTTTAATAGATATTGTGAATCCATGCGTTGCGGTAGTACAGTAGTCTATTAATAATTCTGGAAGCGAAATGTCGTTTAAATGTGACTAATTGAGTATTTGGTACTGTGGCAAATCATTGAGCAAGCACAGAGAAAGCTACTAACCTAGACAGCAACGGCACAGACTATTATATTATTGAGATTAACACACATAATTGCTATTACTACAATGGGGAAATTGTCTATAATATAACAAAGGAGAATAGCTGAACATCAAGCTCATAGATTTCCCCTAACATACCCGACCAATTTCTAGAGTTAGAGCCTGGGCATCATCCACAATTCACAACTTAGGTAATTGTCTCTGGTTTACTCAAGGAAGTGCGTTCAATAGAGGGCCAGTTTCAGGGTTTACTTAGATTACACACGGGACAGAATATTACTTGGTAGCGCTAAAATGGAGTTAAACTTTATTAACAGGCACCGAAATACCACATCTACCACTATATACTTGGAATTTTATGTTTCTGCGTTTTGGGTCCCTTTGTGGGTAGTTTTCTGTTCCTTTATCGACAGTCTCTGACTCTCCACTTGCAAAATGTTCACTGCCATGGTTAGATTTGTAACATGCGCGTATGTTAGTTCTAATGCAGTGCAGTTTTTATACGTTTTAAAACATTCAGAGATCTGGCAGTATTAATTATTAACTATAGTTTTCTCGTTTATCCTAAATGGTTTGGTTGCCATGTACGACATGGGTCAGGATGGAAATAATAGATAATGTTATGTGCTCCCATTTCAGTCTTACGGACTATGGGCCATTGCAAGTATATTCGGGATGAATACAATAAAACACAACATCAGGCATGGTTGACTGAGGGAGGAGACAAGTATAGATCACGGCAAGTCTAAAGCACCTGGCTCGGTCTGAGAATGCTACTAACAGCCTATAAAGTGTTGTTGGCACTCCTTGTGATGGACTACGACGGGAAACTAGGTAGGCACCTTCGAATTTACGCGTTTCACTTAATGCGGCGGAATGTGAACGAAAAAAACATTGGAAAACCTGGTAAGTGGTATTCTCCTCTCAGAAACAAATTTAGAGACCAAATCAACGGCAAAACACAGCATTATTTTGCCATGGGTTTTCTAAGACAGTATATTTCAAGCTAAGTTAAATGACTGTATTGACAGGAAGTTACGCTCAAGGCTACTGTGACGACACGAAGTGTGTGAGAGAAGCTGGGGGAGGCCAGGTTTCTGTGGATGCCGGGAATAAAATCTTCTCTCCTAACGAAGAGAACTACCTCAAAGTGCAATATGACGCCATGGCAGTACTGACTTAGTGACTTGCTCGCAGCGCCCAAGATGGACTTCTCAGACGCACAACAGTGGCTTTAGGGAGGGAAAGCTCATCTTATACGAGAGTGGGAACCTGCAAGTAAGGTGGGCTACCGCGTCCTACAAGAGCCTGTACTCCTCAGATCCTCCCCTAACAGATGCTCACATGGTTCTCTTTGTTACAAACAGCTGTAAACTCGTGCTTTGCGCTGACGGAACTGTCGTGTGGGAGATTGATAGATCAGATATTGACGAAGTAACAAATTGTGAGCGCATAGAACATATTACATTAACACAATACTCGAATAGAGAGTTCCTATCTTCATTCCTCAACCTAATTAGTAATTATACTCAAATTTTGACATCATATCTTCAACCTAATGTTCGAATTACGTTCCAAATTTCTATTCCTAAACTTACGTCCTACTAACAAACAATACTTCAGGTAATTGTGAGAACAATCGTACCCCCAATCTCATGACATTAACCCAGCCACTGCCCCTCCAATTGGGAAGTACAACTGTAGCAACATGTAACGATGGTTATACTCCAGCAGCCTCAGCGACTCTCACTTGTCAGGATATCAACATCCCTTTAGAACTACCGTTCTGTATGCGTGAGTTGGGCAAAAACTATGGAGGTTGCTCGACAAATTCGCATGGCATATTGTGAAACTGTGGTTATTGGTGTTTGAGAGAAAAATACTATAACAATTGGTATAATTCTTTGTAGGGAAATTGAAATTTGAACATACACAACAACCTTCCTTAACACAGATATGTTGGTGTCCTGCCTGTCCATGTCCCAATCCCCTTTTTTGAGTTAGGGACAATTGGAACAGTGGCACCCCCTAACACAGAGGTGTTGTTGTCCATGTGAGATGCTCTGAGGAACCTTGTGTTCTCGGACTGCTGGATGAGGAGTGAACAGGAAATGCTTCTGTCACTCTGTCAGACGGAATTCCTCCAACAGAAAGACTATTGTAGGATTGTGGTTGGGAGGATATGAGAACAGCTGATGGGCAGATGTGGCACTGCTGTGGATGGGGAATGGGGATACTGAGGGCTTCTATAGGTGGGTGACATTTTTCTTGTAATACCCTGACTCCTTGCCATTTATGGTACCTATATGTTTGCCATCAGAAATGATGCGAATTAGGGTGTGGTGTGATCTTTCTAACATCAGTGCACATTTTTGTTGTTAATTTATTAGGTGACTGATTATGCTCTGAGGTTGCATATAACAAGAAAATCTGAAGACAAGATAACCTTCTCTCCAGATAGTAAGATAAGACATCCTGAGATAAGGGAAAGTAACGCTTTCACCTGTCACCAGTCATAATTTACTGCGCGCAAGGAACCAATATTGGACACGGTAATTCGTTTTCACCTCAGCTTCAATTCCTTGTTCAGCAATGACATTCACTGACTTCACCGGTTCGAGATGTCCTAATGTCCAAGGTCATGTTTCGGTCCTTTGCTGTTTTTGATAGAAATCAACGCTAGCTTTCAGTACTTCAGTCTTTACCCTATAAAAAATATTCTCTTGGCCGAAGCCATGAAGTTTTCAAATCGCAATTCTAGAATTTTACCAGTAATTGCAGTGCACGCGCGAAATTCTATCTCGATTTGCCAAAAATATTCTCCGAAATTTTAGAACAGTGCCTTATGTAGGGCATGAAGTTAATCTTTCATGGGATCCAATATTTGGTTTAGGCCTCAGAATTTCCAAAATATTATTACCATATTGAAAATTTAAGATACTCATTTTTTGGGAAAGGTGTCAGCTTTGAAAATCCATGTTTTCACAATTCACTTCCATATCAAGAATTGGCTTGCAGGAAGGTTTCGTTTTATGCCCTAGAACATGCCCAACGTGCTTAGATTGGAGTAATATGAGCGTTCATCTCGGCATTTCTGCATATGATTATTATTAGGGTCACAATTCGCATTAGGCTAATTAACGCAATGTCTTGAAAGAGGTTCCGCGTGATTTATAAGTAACAATGCCGTGCTGAGAGCTTAGGTTAATGTGCTATTCATGATCCAATCACAAGCAAGCCAAAATGCCATGGTCACATCCCTTAGCGAATCATATAACCGAAAGCCTTAACTTTCTCCTAATATACATAATATATGTAAGACAATGCATAATGAGCGCAAATAGATGCTTCTCGCGAATAAACACGAATAACATGAATTCTAATCGTGCTGTCTTGTCTCTTGGAGAGGGGACATATTAGAAGCTCATTAAACATGGCTAAACCAGGCCTACCAAGCGAGGAAACCTTCACATTTCGCTTGCTTGGTGTTTCGAATTTGTACGAGTAGGGATACATCATCAGCTGTGTCGAGGTTTACCACTTTGATCATAATATGATCAAACTTGGAAACTTAGGTGTCCTATATTATAGGACACCTAAGTTTCCAAGTAATGAACGGTACCTTATCGCATATCATGCCCCTCCCAAGCTGTTTAGCGACTGTACAAGTTGTGGTGTGATACGGTCGCCAGGAAATTACAGTGCAATAAGCTTCTAATGAAATTTGATTTTATAGGGGTCAAAGGAGCACTCGAAAAACTGTAAAGGAAGAAAAAAGGAGGGAAAAGCACTCAAAAATCCGAGTGAAAGGAAAATATAAAATATCGTTGTCGGTCCCAGTCGTAGGATGTTACCCTACCCTCGCGCGCGCGGCGCAACGTTCCACATTTGGACGTCACTTTGCGCCTTGTCCAACAACAAGTCAGAAGAAAGGGACGGACATCGCCCGTCGACGGTCCCAGTAATGTCAGTTCTCACTACTTTTGGTCGGAGTAAAATGAGGCTCCCTGATCTCAGTTGCGGCCGTATACCTTCGATAATGAGCTCCGCACGCCTCGTCCATAATCCAACTTAAAGTATCGACTCTCGGCGACTCCTCGACCATGTTAAGGCCACCAATTCGACATGTAACCGCTTATTACTTGTAAATTGGTAAATAGCCAGACAAGACAGGAGTACTGCGGTCCCTAATGTCTAAAATTTAGTCCAGCCATTCAACGTGTAATTTTCTAATTTCTTTGATCCCGATATAAATTTCATGAACCCTTATTTATCACGAAAAATCTAAATTCTATGATTTGGAATAGGACTGAGCAAGACATCGTAGAGAGTGATGTTCTTGCTCCTCATGGTGATCTACAGCGGACAGACAGGTAAGAGAATGTGCTGTTTTACACAAGCACAAATAAAAGTGCCGAATAGTTAGGGCATGTAACAGACATGTACCGATTAGTTACCGACAATTCAGCAAATAAAAGATTAAGCCAAAAATGCAAAAAAATGATGAAACAAGGCCGTTATGACCGGTTATGACATTTATTCAAGCTAAAACTCAGACGTTGGTATACAAGATTTATAATAATTAATAATTATTAATTAATAAGTAACCAGCCCAATGTTTGTTAAAATCCAAGTACAACATGTATTGTATTGAGTGTGTAATCATATGTCTACCCTTCAGAGGGTGATGGTTTATCTTACTGTGTCAGAAAACCTGGAGAAATAATTGAGGTAATGGCGGAAGCAACCCTCAAAGCACCTAACGGAATCAATGGCTTCCAAGTGCAAAAAGATGGGAATTTTGTGCTTTATTGTCCAGAGGCCAAATGGTCTTCTCATACATGGAGTGGTAAATACAAGAAAACGAAGTTAACGCTAGACTCCGATGGCAGTATTGAACTAAAGTACGATAAAGGGTCCTACAAGGAACTGTACTCCCCAGATCCTCCACTAACACTAACAGGGGCTCACATGGTTCTCTTTGTTACAAACAGCTGTAAACTCGTGCTTTGTGCTGACGGAACTGCCCTATGGGAGATTGATAAATCAGAAAGTGACGAAGTAACAAATTGTGAGTGCATAGAACATATTATAAGGTTCCCTCACTTTTCACATGCATATTATGCATGCTTATGCATACTTATATTCTGCTCACCCTATAATATAACTATAGGACATCATTTCGATGCATATTGTGCATATTGAACTCGGCTTCGCCTCGTACAATATGCACTAATATGCATCTCAATGCTGTCCTATAGTTCTATATTACATGGCTCATAAGCCCTTATTTGCAACCATATACATCGGGTTATTTCAATATTATAGGGTCGGGATAGATCCTATAACCCCATGTTATGTGGTCGTTTCCGACCCTATAAGCTGTGTTTACAGTGATGACTCCGACGTAGATTCAATATGAAAGTTTATGACGTGAGTTGCCTACATATTTTTTAGCGTCGTTCGGATCCTATAACCCCATGTTATGGGATTTTCCTAGAGTTGATAGGTTATTTACAATGATGACATCGTTGTATATTCAATAAGAAAGTTTATGACGTGAGTTGCCTGCATTTGTTTGCGGACCATTACACGGGTCACGATACCTTGCCAATTCAATTTGAATAATTTGGTTGGAACGCAGATATTCGAGTTTTGTGGTATTTGAGACTCCAATGATCAACAGGCTGTTCAAATGACGCCGTTATCTTGCTTCACTGTGGTAAATTGCTACATGGCATCGCAATATGCATTCCACCGACATATGTCTACAAGTTCACGTCTTGAGGCCTGACAAAAATGCAATTACCGGCGAGAGCATTCTTACCATGACGCCTGATACAAGTACAACTATGAGACGTCATGTTTCATATTTCTTATGAGATTCCACCACATAATTTATGTAATTTCGCCATGTAATATCACCATAGGTCTCAGGAGTACCTAATACCTAAATACCACATTGTTTTGAACTCGGCTTCGCCTCGTCCAAAACAAACCATTATTGGCCTCAGCTTCGCTTCGGCCAATAATGCGTCTATATATAGTTCGCGCTTCGCGCTCACTACATATATGTGGTATTAGGTTACTCCTTCGACCTATAGTCCTATATTACATTAACCGTATACTCGAATCGTGAGTTCCTATCGTCAAACTAACATCCAGATTGTGAATTGTGAATATCCTTCAACGTATGTCCTAGGTCCTAACAGGGGTAACAAACAATACTTCAGGTAATTGTGAGAACAATCGTACCCCCAATCTCATGACATTAACCCAGCCACTGCCCCTCCAATTGGGAAGTACAACTGTAGCAACATGTAACGATGGTTATACTCCAGCAACCTCAGCGACTCTCACTTGTCAGGATATCAACATCCCTTTAGAACTACCGTTCTGTATGCGTGAGTTGAAGATAAAAACACTGTATAGTGCACAAACCGTGTGCGTTTGACAGCCTGCTTGGGACACAGCCAGCAGGATTTGTTTGTGCAGAGCGTACTCCCACTCTGATCATCAAGGTTCTTTTTATACATATTCCTTGTCAGGCGTCGCCTGACCCCCTCCGCGCGCGTCAGACAACGAATTCCGCAGTGTGGATCTCTGCTTTTTGAACGAGAAGTACATGCCAAGAGAAATTTTATGCAGATAAATTGAAATTCCCGAAGCAGCCTTCTGTAACATAGATATGCCAGTACTTATCAGTTATCAGCCAGTGAACGCGTGGTCGGTGGACGCATGGTCGGCGACGGAAAACCAGTGTGGAGTGTGGACCGGTGGACGTGGGGTCGGAAAATCCCCAGAGGGTGGACACGTGGTGGGTAGCCCTTTCCTATTTCATTTCTTCCTTTTAGTGTTTTGCTCATACGGTAGGTCTCCCGGTATAACACTATCAGGATACGGTTCTGGGAACAGGCATCTCTCAGACTCTCACATGATAACAGACTATTTAGAGATTCACAGGAAAACACAGCAATTCGCTCCAAAAGGAATCTTAGAGCTTCCACTACATGAAGTCACACGAGTAACATGGTAACACGTTGAAAACAGGTAATGGGGTGATTATAGAAAACCAGAATTTTCAATGTCAACGTTATAAAAACTACAGCGCATCGATTTCTTATTGCAAAGTGATTCTTAGCAAAACAGTTGCCATCTTCGGCGGATCTCCGCGAGTCCATGATAATATAAGAAACTACTTCAACTTCAGGTGGCTGATGCATTCCTGAGATGGCTACGGAGTACAGAGAACGAGCAGAGGAGGATTTGCAACGAGGACTCTTCTAAAAACGGAGAGAGAGCGATGTTACCTTTCGTAGCGAGTGGTGATTGAGCATGGAAATAAAGGGAAGCGCGAGTAAGTATACCAGGGATTGCCGCGGGGTGAATTTGTTGGATTTTCCTTTCCCTTTTCCAAAAGGCATTGGGGCAAAACAGAGAAATAGTATGTATGTAAAGCTTGTAGAATATTGGAAATTCAGGCGCCGGTCTGCTGACCAACCAGCCCGCCGGTAGGCTAGCTGGCTGGTCACTGGTCGGCTAGCTGGTGGTGTCGGGATTGTTGCCCTCAGAGCTTCTACTACAATATTACATGATGTCACACGAGTAACATGATAACCAGTTGACAAATCAGGTAATTCCTAGGTAGGAACGGAACTCGTTCCCACTCCCCCAGGCGACTAGGATCCTTGGCGCAGGATGTCCATAATAAACGGTTTGCTCCTCTATCAAAAATATTTTGATTTCAGGTCGCATGCACTTCTTGTGCACGTAGTTTGGAGCACGAACCTTTCAAATGTCGGAGTGTTGCGCGCTAAGGATGGGTATCACCCTTTTAATGGCTACGGAGTACTGATTACGAAGTTACGAGGATTTGAACCAAGGACTCTCCTCAATACTGAATAAATATTGCAGTGAATTAACAACATTCAAAATGAGTGGTTTATTAATTGAGATGATATTGAGATGCTTGTAGAAATCTAGAATAAAATAACAGTTACCGATAAAAGATATTCTTAATGACATTTAGTTAAATTGTGAATTGTAGATTTCATACATATGGGCTTATTAATTGTTATATATTTGAATATAACGTTTATTTGATATTTCCTTTTTATCTGAGATCATGAATATTGAATTGTTATAAGGTCGGTAATGAACATATCTTAGCAGGTATGACTGTGGTTTTGGTTCTCGGTTTCTAATATTCATTTGTTGTCAAAGCTCGTCTTCTTTAGTTCACCTCTATTTATCAACTTATCAAGTTAAAGCATTAATTATTACCATGAAAAGTTTCATGTACAAAATCAAATAAAAACTTGCCACTGCAATAATTTACTTGGCATGGGATAGGGGAAGGTAGTCCCTAACTTTCTCCTCCAGTTGGCACTGCAATAACTTACTTGGTATGGGATAGGGGAAGGTAGTCCCTAACTTTCTCCTCCAGTTGGCACTGCAATAACTTACTTGGTATGGGATAGGGGGCAGTCCCTAACTTTCTCCAATTGGCACTGCAATAACTTACTTGGTATATATGAGGAAGGTGGTCCCTAACTTTCTCCTCCAATTGGTACTGCAATAACTTACTTGGTATGGGATAGGGGAAGGTAGTCCCTAACTTTCTCCTCCAGTTGGCACTGCAATAACTTACTTGGTATGGGATAGGGGAAGGTAGTCCCTAACTTTCTCCTCTAATTGGCACTGCAATAACTTACTTGGTATGGGATAGGGGAAGGTAGTCCCTAACTTTCTCCTCAAGTTGGCACTGCAATAACTTACTTGGTATGGGATAGGGGAAGGTAGTCCCTAACTTTCTCCTCTAGTTGGGAGAGAAACTTGTTGAGCAGCGTGACACCCGAGTCAGGATCCGAACTCACTATGTCGATCTTGTAATCTTGCTAAGGGAGAGAAAGGGGGTCAACATCCGATAGGTTACAATCAATAATCATTAAATATCACCTGTGGATAATGCTAGGACTGAAGAAATTCGTGGTGTTGTTCTGGTCAAGTTCTCGCTACAGAAACTACAGAAAATGAGAGGTTTTGTAACTAGCAAAAATTGCAAACCGCGATATGCACCGAGCGCGAAGCGCGAGGGCATAATTATTAAGACCGAAGGTCGAGGTTTTAATGGAAGGTTTTAATTTTGGTTACAAAAACCGGAATTATGCAACGACAAATACATGAAGGCATATTTCGTAATTATGTATAATTCAAGCAAGAATATGAGAATATGTAGTGTTATTGGCTTGTCTAGTATTTGAGCTATTGTAATAAGTGCAGCTACTGTATCCTTCAGTGTGAAATCTGCGGTATGTCACCCCAGTGTTCATTTCTAACACCTCTCCCTCCTATAGTAAGGTCACGTTTTGAAAAACACCAAAGTACAATGCCAAAATGGTTTTATTATCAACTGTAGTTCCGTTTTTTTGGCACCGTAGTTGCACTTTTAAAAAAATGTAACTGTTTTAGCGTGCATAATGGGTATAAAGTAGCACTGCGTAAACCTCCTTAGTACCTTACTACATGAAATTAAGAAAGCAGTTTATTAAGAAACCGGGCAAAAAAGTTTCTTAATAAACTGCTTCTTAATTTAATGTTTCTTTAATTATATGTAGATTAATTTTATGTACCTTAATTTCGTGACTCTTATTTAATGTAATATTAATTTTACATTAATATTAGAAAAAATTATACTTCGAAAGCTAAAAAGACTCAAGACCACACTCGGTTGACTTACTTTTATATCCTTTTGCCGGGTTGAGCACGGAATTTGAATATTTTACAAACTTAAAGGCATAAATTGCTCGTCTGAAAAAATTTTCAGTAACAATTTATATTCAGATTCTATGGAGCCATGAAAGTTTCTTAATTTATTCCAGTTCCAAAAAAGTTTCTTAATTAATTTTCAGCCTTAAAAAAGTTTCTTAATTTGCTGCTTTCTTATTTTCCTGCGGATTGATTAGTTGCTTACTAAATTTGTTACAATAAGGTAGTTGCATAATACTTAGTATCGCATTTCATCAGATTCGATGTTGCACTTGAAAAGGAGTTCAATGCGACAAGGAGTCAAGAATGTTAATTTGATAAAATTAACATACTAAACTCCTACTGCCACTCAGCTGCTCTTGTAGCTGTCAGGGTGAGGTGGTGAGGGAGGGTAAATGGGAGGGGGATGGCAGCTTAGTGTTACTCCCACTCAGCTGCTCTTGTAGCTGTCAGGGTGAGGTAGTGAGGGAGGGTAAATGGGAGGGGGATGACAGCTTAGTGTTACTCCCACTCAGCTGCTCTTGTAGCTGTCAGGGTGAGGTGGTGAGGGAGGGTAAATGGGAGGGGGATGACAGCTTAGTGTTACTGCCACTCAGCTGCTCTTGTAGCTGTCAGGGTGAGGTGGTGAGGGAGGGTAAATGGGAGGGGGATGGCAGCTTAGTGTTACTGCCACTCAGCTGCTCTTGTAGCTGTCAGGGTGAGGTGGTGAGGAGGGTAAATGGGAGGATGGCAGCTTAGTGTTACTACCCACTCAGCTGCTCTTTGTAGCTGTCAGGGTGAGGTAGTGGGGAGGGTAAATGGGAGGGATGACAGCTTAGTTTTACTCCCACTCAGCTGCTCTTGTAGCTGTCAGGGTGAGGTGGTGAGGGAGGGTAAATGGGAGGGGGATGACAGCTTAGTGTTACTCCCACTCAGCTGCTCTTGTAGCTGTCAGGGTGAGGTGGTGAGGGAGGGTAAATGGGAGGTGGATGGCAGCTTAGCGTTACTCCCACTCAGTTGCTCTTGTAGCTGTCAGGGTGAGGTGGTGAGGGAGGGTAAATGGGAGGGGGATGACAGCTTAGTGTTACTCCCACTCAGCTGCTCTTGTAGCTGTCAGGGTGAGGTGGTGAGGGAGGGTAAATGGGAGGTGGATGGCAGCTTAGCGTTACTCCCACTCAGTTGCTCTTGTAGCTGTCAGGGTGAGGTAGTGAGGGAGGGGGGATGACAGCTTAGTGTTACTCCCACTCAGCTGCTCTTGTAGCTGTCAGGGTGAGGTGGTGAGGGAGGGTAAATGGGAGGGGGATGGCAGCTTAGTGTTACTGCCACTCAGCTGCTCTTGTAGCTGTCAGGGTGAGGTGGTGAGGGAGGGTAAATGGGAGGGGATGGCAGCTTAGTGTTACTCAGCGCTGCTCTTGTAGCTGTCAGGGTGAGGTGGTGAGGGAGGGTAAATGGGAGGGGATGGCAGCAGTGTTACTCCCACTCAGCTGCTCTTATAGCTGTCAGGGTGAGGTGGTGAGGGAGGGTAAATGGGAGGGGGATGACAGCTTAGTGTTACTGCCACTCAGCTGCTCTTGTAGCTGTCAGGGTGAGGTGGTGAGGGAGGGGTAAATGGGAGGGATGGCAGCAGGGTGAGCTGCTCAGCTGCTCTTGTAGCTGTCAGGGTGAGGTGGTGAGGGAGGGTAAATGGGAGGGGGATGGCAGCTTAGTGTTACTCCCACTCAGCTGCTCTTGTAGCTGTCAGGGTGAGGTGGTGAGGGAGGGTAAATGGGAGGGGGATGGCAGCTTAGTGTTACTGCCACTCAGCTGCTCTTGTAGCTGTCAGGGTGAGGTGGTGAGGGAGGGTAAATGGGAGGGGGATGACAGCTTAGTGTTACTGCCACTCAGCTGCTCTTGTAGCTGTCAGGGGTGAGGTGGTGAGAGGGAGGGTAAATGGGAGGGGGATGGCAGCTTAGTTACTCCCACTCAGCTGCTCTTGTAGCTGTCAGGGTGAGTGGTGAGGGAGGGTAAATGGGAGGGGGATGACAGCTTAGTGTTACTCCCACTCAGCTGCTCTTGTAGCTGTCAGGGGTGAGGTGGTGAGGGAGGGTAAATGGGAGGGATGGCAGATGTTACCACTCAGCTGCTCTTGTGAAAGGTCAGGGTGAGGTAGTGAGGGAGGTAAATGGGAGGGGATGGCAGCTAGTGTTACTACCACTCAGCTGCTCTTGTAGCTGTCAGGGTGAGGTAGTGAGGAGGGTAAATGGGAGGGATGGCAGCTTAGTGTTACTGCCACTCAGCTGCTCTTGTAGCTGTCAGGGTGAGGGTGAGGGAGGGTAAATGGGAGGGGATGGCAGCTTAGTGTTACTCCCACTCAGCTGCTCTTGTAGCTGTCAGGGTGAGGTGGTGAGGAGGGTAAATGGGAGGGGATGGCAGCTTAGTGTTACTCGTTACTCAGCTGCTCTTGTAGCTGTCAGGGTGAGGTGGTGAGGAGGGTAAATGAGAGGGGGATGGCAGCTTAGTGTTACTACCACTCAGCTGCTCTTGTAGCTGTCAGGGTGAGGTAGTGAGGGATGGCAGCTTAGTGTTACTGCCACTCAGCTGCTCTTGTAGCTGTCAGGGTGAGGTGGTGAGGGAGGGTAAATGGGAGGGGGATGACAGCTTAGTGTTACTCCCACTCAGCTGCTCTTGTAGCTGTCAGGGTGAGGTGGTGAGGGAGGGTAAATGGGAGGGATATGGCAGCTTAGTGTTACTACCACTCAGCTGCTCTTGTAGCTGTCAGGGTGAGGTAGTGAGGGAGGGTAAATGGGAGGGGGATGGCAGCTTAGTGTTATTACCACTCAGCTGCTCTTGTAGCTGTCAGGGTGAGGTGGTGAGGGAGGGTAAATGGGAGGGGGATGGCAGCTTAGTGTTACTGCCACTCAGCTGCTCTTGTAGCTGTCAGGGTGAGGTGGTGAGGGAGGGTAAATGGGAGGGGGATGGCAGCTTAGTGTTACTGCCACTCAGCTGCTCTTGTAGCTGTCAGGGTGAGGTGGTGAGGGAGGGTAAATGGGAGGGGGATGGCAGCTTAGTGTTACTCCCACTCAGCTGCTCTTGTAGCTGTCAGGGTGAGGTAGTGAGGGAGGGTAAATGGGAGGGGGATGGCAGCTTAGTGTTACTCCCACTCAGCTGCTCTTGTAGCTGTCAGGGTGAGGTGGTGAGGGAGGGTAAATGGGAGGGGGATGGCAGCTTAGTGTTACTGCCACTCAGCTGCTCTTGTAGCTGTCAGGGTGAGGTAGTGAGGGAGGGTAAATGGGAGGGGGATGACAGCTTAGCGTTACTCCCACTCAGCTGCTCTTGTAGCTGTCAGGGTGAGGTAGTGAGGGAGGGTAAATGGGAGGGGGATGGCAGCTTAGTGTTACTACCACTCAGCTGCTCTTGTAGCTGTCAGGGTGAGGTGGTGAGGAGGGTAAATGGGAGGGATGGCAGCTTAGTGTTACTGCCACTCAGCTGCTCTGTAGCTGTCAAATGAGGTGGTGAGGGAGGCAATGGAGGGGGATGACAGCTTAGTGTTACTCCCACTCCAGCTGCTCTTGTAACTGTCAGGGTGAGGTGGTGAGGGAGGGTAAATGGGAGGGGGATGGCAGCTTAGCGTTACTCCCACTCAGCTGCTCTTGTAACTGTCAGGGTGAGGTAGTGAGGGAGGGTGAATGGGAGGGGGATGGGTAGATAAGGGGAGGAAATGGTTCAATGAGAGAGGGAGTGGGTGATTAGAAATGGAAGTTGGGAAAATTAAATGATTTTTTATGATAAGGAAATAAGTAAGTTTTATGATAAGGAAATGGTTAAGTTCTAAGTTTTATAAATTATATCGTGTTTGGTATAAAAGTCATTAAAAATAAGCACATGATGCAAATAAAGATTGTCAATAAAACAAATAAGAGTCGTCATGATCCAAATGGATCGGAAGCAAGTGACATGTAGCTATGTAAGACAAATACGTGCAGCTCTTGAAGGGGTAGCAAGCTGTCATACAGATACCATGCTCCTATGATGTGTCAGTTCCCATTGAGTTACATGCTGTGGCTGACAGCGACATGATGAGATAAAAGATAAACGAGTAAATGACAAGAAGCAAGTGTGTGCTGTGAACTGTGTTTAAGAAACTAATGTTGTTTGAAGTGAGATTGGAGAAAGCATAGCCCCATCAATACCAGGTAATATGCTGGACTGATCACGGAACTGATTCCAGTCAGTTTCTTTGTTTGGGCTCTTAAAGCGTTTAACTGAAAATTACCCTGGTTGGGAGGAAGAAACAGAAATTTCCGGTCAGTTCGAATTCTTTGCAATAATATATCAGATCACGATAGATAACATCGGATCATGAAAGAGAATGCTTCATTTCCAACTTATCACAACTCGGTTTTTGACCCGTCTGTATTTGAGTGCTACAAAGAGATAACAGAAGGTCCCCTTTCTTACCTCTTTGTCGGCCTGTAAGTTCTCCACTAATCCGTTAACGAACTCCAGCAACCACGTGATGCTGTCTTGGAGTTGTGCCAGCTGGATCAACCGCTCACTCTCAGCTATCACCGAGTTCTTGTCGAGGATCTCCTTGCCTAGGATAGGATGTTTGGTTTTGTGGAGGATCTCCTTGCCTGGGACAAGATAATTGGTTTAGTCAAAGATCTCCTTGGCAGACAGGGAAGAACGCCTTAAATAAAACTCTGAGCAAATGACTTGTGGAAAGTCACTTCCTTGCCCGGACCCGAACCAGCTAACCACTTTATCAACCTAACCTGATCCCTGCAATTATATTTTAACACACAGTAACTATTCTCACATGAAGATGAGGAAGTGAAGGATGAGGAGGTGAGGAGTGAGGAGAGTGAGTCCAGTTCGTGATACGAGTTGTCACGTGACACGTCACTACACGTCGTCATGACGTCACTACATGTCGTCATGACATCACTACACGTCGTCATGACATCGCTGGTTATGTCACTACACTGCGTCATGTCAGTGGTAGTGACGCAGCTGTCACGGAAAGTTAGCTGCTTGACGACAGTGTAATTACTGTCGTTATCGTGTCTGATCACGTGATGCACGCGATTGGTGGAAAGTCGGTGGTACTTGTAGTGATCACCCAATCCAACCCCATCTCCCGGACTGCTGGGTGAGGTTGCGCCACTTTCTGACGGGCTTGTGGTAGGCGATGTTGCGTGATTTTCCGGTGAATTTGCGTTAGTTTTTGGCGAATTTGCGTTAGTTTTGGCGATGTTGAGTGCAACACAGACCGGTGAGAGAGCGGTGAGGTGGCGCACCTGAGGTTGACGGATCGTGTCATGAGGTATGCGATGTAGCAGGTGAGGTGGCACGTGGGGTGACAGGCCGGGTGCAGCGTACTTCCTGATATACCTGAGGAGGCGTGGGGTCAGTGAGGGGCTCAACGAAATGGAAAAGTTCTGATATTCCATACATCCTAACAGAGATGTCGCCACCTCTGAGATCGGTGTCTGAAATTTCCTCATATCCACCATTTGTACGTGGTACCGATTTAACAGTATATCCAGAACGTATGTGGGCATGTGGTCCCGCACGATCAAAAATTTCAGAATGAATCCCATTTCTCGAAGTGGCGGCACCACTCAGTAGAGACACCCCACCCTCTTGTGTTGACTAGAATACCACCGACTACTCGACTAGAATACCACCGACTATTCGACAAAAATACTACCGACTACTCAACTAGAATACTACCGACTACTCAACTAGAATACCACCGACTATTCGACTAAAATACTACCGACTACTCAACTAGAATACCACCGACTACTCGACTAGAATACCACCGACTATTCGACAAAAATACTACCGACTACTCAACTAGAATACCACCGACTACTCGACTAGAATACCAGCGACTATTCGACAAAAATACTACCGACTACTCGACTAGAATACCACTGACTATTCGACTAGAATACCACTGACTACTTGACTAGAATACCACCGACTACTCGACTAGAATACCACTGACTACTTGACTAGAATACCACCGACTACTCGACTAGAATACCACCGACAACTCGACTAGAATACAACCGACTACTCGACTAGAATACCACAGACTTCTCGACTAGAATACCACCGACTAATCGACTAGATTACCACTGACTAGTCGACTACCACAAGACAAAGAATTGCCTACCTAGGTGCGGAGTTGATAGAGTTGACGATGTCAGCATTGGTAGTGGATGTTTCCCGTACGGGCTTGTCAGGGTTAAACATCTCCACCCACAACGGTAACTCTCTGCAGGGGATGGTTGATGTGAATAGGGTATTACGGTTATCAAATTGCTGGTTTTAGAACACTGAATGATGAATCACACCCCAAGTTAATCAATTTCATCTTTCCACTAAAGCAATTCAATGATAAGTTGACTACTTCCCCAATACTTCCTCAACTATACTTTAAATTAGAAAAACGTTGAACCAAGGACCGAGATATTCCTCCAGAGACCCACTCACCGAATGAGCTGTTTCAGATTCTCGTCTTTAAACCACACGTGACACACCGTCTCGCTCATTGAGTTAATTCCCACAATATCTGAAGGTTGGGAAAGCTTTACTGAGGCTCGAGGAATTAATAAATAACACGCTACACCCAAGTCAAGTGTTGAACTGTTGAATCATGATACCGATATAGTAAATCTTTACTGAATTTCTCTTCTGAATGGACGCAGATTAAAAGACGGGATTATGGTTTGATAATTTGACTCACTGCTGAATGTATTGTGACATATCTTCTTGTAGGACTTCAAGACATCGTAGATAATATCCAGGAACTTGTTGCAGTATTTGGGCATTCGGTTCATGAGAGATCTCAGCTCTACCAACTCCTCCTGAACCTTCAGCGTGCCCTGCAGAACCAGTTATGTCAATCAATCATCTCATGCCAACAGCTGATCATAACAAGTTTTCTACAAACATATTTTGTCGTTGAACTATATTACAACTAATCCCAAACATCAGTAAATAGTATTTTCCTGAATATTATGATTAGGAATGTTCAAAACAATGACAAATATCACCTGCAGGAGAGGTCTTGGCCATCCTATCTTGCTTGCTGGTAGCTTCACCATGTTTAGACCTGAATTACCTGACCACGATCAGCATTCAAGTCACACGAATAGTGAATATTATGTAAATTTGTTAAGTTTGAAAGTATAAAGTTCGTTCTTGATGATGTTCCGTACAGAATTTTGTTCCTTTTCTTTATCAATGAATAAAAGGTGACCGAACTTATCAATACAACAGATTACTCTGTACCCTCTGGAAAGACAAAACAAAGTCACAATAAGTTGAAATGGATGGCTACAAACCCTCGGTGGCATCTGCAATGTCCCGTTTAACCTTAGCTTGGAGTGTAGGAAGGAACTTGTTATCCACAAAGTCATTCAGGAAGTGTTGCAGCGGGATCAACTGACTGAGAGATAATAATCAACTGACTGAGAGGTCGATTATTCTCGGAAAATGAGTCAAGTGATACAAAACGGTAGGGAATTATTACCATCCGAGATCATTACATTTTACTAATAGGGGTATTGACTACAATCATATACCTGCCGGTCATGTTGATGACGTTGTTAATCTCCTTAATGAAGTTGGTTATCTGCTTGAACACCAGGGTTATGTTGTGAGGACTCTGAAAGAAGACGGAGAATCATGCTCGATTTTCGTTGGCACAGACCCGGTTAATTTGAATTCACAATAAGGGGGGGGGCAGTTAAACAAATGACATGTAGCAATAAGTAACCCTATACCTTCTGACAGAGGGCAGGTAGCTCGTAGGCGGTGGTGGTAGCAGACACAGTGCTGTACTGTTGGCTCCGACACTCCGACGACCTAGTTAGTCCTGTACGATGTGCAGAAGACACTAAGATTCTCATATTCAAAGAGGTTCATCAAACACGTCTTTCAACAAAAACCGTATTTAAATTTTTGATAATTGATGAATGTAGACTGTGGAGTTTTAGAACTTTAGAACAGTGCCTACCAATATTCGCCAAAACTAAGGGCTCTTTTAGGCCACCCCAATATCGATAAAACGGCCCTGGATGAATCGAAATGATAGAAAAATATTTGGAAAGCTATTTGAGACTAATAAAGGGCAAAGGCCGCAGTTTCAAAATCCACTTTTTGACATGAGACCAGTCTGCAGTAGCGTTGCCCCCTGATATTTGACAAACCGGTGGCACTGGACTCGAAGGAGAAGAGGTTGTGCTGAGCACGCTCCGGTCTGCGACCACTCCTGGAGAAGAAGGAGGAGACATCGTTACGGACAGGGTTGTAGGACACAGCAGCGGAGGAGGAGGAGGAGGGGGGCTGAGCGGCCACGTCCTCGTCTACTGCCATGTAGTCCCTGAGGAGCAGCTCCACCTGAAGAGGGGGGGGGAGGTGAGACTTGAGAGGGAGGGGGGGAGACCTGAGGGGGGGTTAGTCCTGAGGGGGGGTGAGACCTGAGGGGGGGTGAGGAGGGGGTGAGGAGGAGGGGGTGAGGAGGAGGGGTGAGGAGGAGGAGGAGGGGGGCTGAGCGGCCACGTCCTCGTCTACTGCCATGTAGTCCCTGAGGAGCAGCTCCACCTGAGAGGGGGGGTGAGACTTGTGAGGGGTGAGACCTTAGGGGGATGAGACCTGGAGGGGGTGAGACCTGGAGGGATGAGACCTGGGGGATGAGACCTTAGGGGGGGGAGGGGGATGAGGAGGAGGGGGGTGAGTAAGAGGGGGGTGAGGAGGAGGGAGCGTGAGGAGGAGGAGGGGGTGAGGAGAAGGGAAGGTGAGGAGGAGGAGGGGGGCTGAGCAGCCACGTCCTTGTCTACTGCCATGTAGTCCCTGAGAAGCAGCTCCACCTGAGAGGGGGGAGGTGAGGAGGATGGGGGTAAGGCCTGAGAGGGGCCGGGGGTGAGGAGGAGCGGGGTGAGTAAGAGGGGGGGGGGTGAGGAGGGAAGGTGAGGAGGAGGAGGAGGAGGAGGGGGGCTGAGCGGCCACGTCCTCGTCCACTGCCATGTAGTCCCTGAGGTGCAGCTCCACCTGAGAGGGGGGGTGAGACCTGAGGAGGGGGTGAGACCTTAGGGGGGATGAGACCTGGAGGGGGTGAGACCTGGGGGTGAGACCTGGAGGGGTGAGACCTGGGGGTGAGACCTGGAGGGGTGAGACCTGGGGGATGAGACCTGGAGGGGGGTGAGACCTTGGGGTGAGGCCTGGAGGGGGTGAGACCTGGGGGATGAGACCTTAGGGGGGGAGGGGGGTGAGGAGGAGCGGGGTGAGTAAGAGGGGGGGTGAGGAGGGAAGGTGAGGTGGAGGAGGAGGAGGGGGGCTGAGCGGCCACGTCCTCGTCCACTGCCATGTAGTCCCTGAGGAGCAGCTCCACCTGAGAGGGGGGAGGTGAGGAGGATGGGGGTATGGCCTAAGAGGGGCCGGGGGTGAGGGAGGAGGTGAGACTTGGGGAGGGGGGTGAGTCTCCACCTGAGTAGGGGGGTTGAGACCTGAGGAGGGGGGAGTCTCCATCTGAGGGGGAGGGGTCACTACTGAGGGGGGGGGCTGAGGAGCGGGGTGAGACCTGGGGGAAGTCAGGAGGTGGTCTCTAGGAGGGGTTTAGAGGGAAATGTAGTGGGGGTAAGGGGCCTTATACTGCGTGAGTAGGGGGAATGTGTACAGTCAGGTCGCAGATCGTGTGCAGTCTAAGTACAGTCGGCCACACTTACGCATGTTTGTATGTTACTCCACACAATGTTGTTGGTGTATCTGCTAGCTTGTCGACCGTATCGCAGGTGCTCTATTGCGTTAATTACCTGAACATTTTCCATTATTATTCCAGGAATTTGATTCCATGTAAAAGAGAACAACGACACGCAGACGAGGTATGCCCCAATTCTTAAATTTGTATTGCTTTGATATTGAATGTTTACTATATTGAATTTAGATGCGATGAAACCTGGCAGAAATATTGAAAAAGCTTTGAGGTTTACTCAAGTCACCACACATCGAAATTAGACAAAAGTAGAGCACTATAACTCTTATCGCGTTCGGAGTTTCTTCACGAAACTTTGGGATGTCATTATTTGCTCGTTTCACTATTTAAATTGCAGACACACTTCATACCACGTGGTGGGAGGCAGCGACAGCCCGGTATTTGGCAAAACACTCCTCCAGTAGCTCAGGGAAGAGGGTCGGCTGGTTGTCAATCTGGTTAGTGAGTCTCTTCTTGTAGAGAAGGTCCTGAGCCGTGTTGTTCAGAATGCTCCGCAACTCCGACTCCATGCTCTTCTCTATCACCTACCAGACGCACACTTGTTAATGTTCTTTTATTGGTACAGAGATATAGAAAAAGTTGAAGAGGTATTATGCAAAAAAATCTACTCCGAAGTTTCGTAACGCTACCTCGATGGTCTCGTCGAGTCTGCCGAGCTGCTGCAGGCTCTGGATGAGGAGTTTCAGGAACTTGTAGGTGTCCTCCTCCGGGTCCTTGCTCAGGTTCTCCTCCTCATCCTCATATTCCTCCTCGTTATCCATCTCCGGGGGCTCGCCTGCAACACACCAACTTAGAGTATGCCACTTTTACCCCCTCCCCTCGTTATCCAACCTTTTCTTCAAAACACCAAGAAAGAGTATGCCACTTTTACCCCCCTCGTTATCCAACCCCGGGGGCTCGCCTGCAACACACCAACTTAGAGTATGCCACTTTTACCCCCTCCCATGGACTTTTTATCCCCGCCCTTTTACCACCCTAAGCTCCAAGTGTGACTTTTTACCTAGGGTGGTGAAAGGGCCAGGAATAAAAAGTCAGCGGGTGAAAGGTCGCATCAACCCAACTTACTATTCTTATGCCGTAACCGGCAACTCACAGCGACCCATGAGCTGTAGGTATGCGTGTTATCCATTTCAAAGGCTTAACCTGTACACAAACCAGTGGGGTTTTTTGTGACGATGAGATGCAAGTTACAATGGACGAAGAGTGGTAAGGTGTAGTCGGTTCGACTGTAATACAATAACATTACTTTTCACCATTTCCATGTACAGAAGGGTGCCATAGCAGGACTGCATCAACGTTGTTTTACATGCGATTTGAACCGTGAAATTTTAGCAGCATGAAATATTAACAATCAGCTTCAAAACGTAATCCAAATTACATAAAAAAAATCTTATGCCGTATTTTTTTCGGTAAAAACACAGTGATTTTGGAGCTGTAGTTCATTTGTGTTATCCATTTCATAGGCTTTTAAAAGTTTTTTCATACTTCTGGGGATCAGGGTAATGATTAGTCTAATGATATCATGAACACTCAAGGTGGAATTAATAGTTTTAGTTCACTAAAATGGAATTTTATAGTTCTGAAAATAATACAAAACACGAAATTTTCACCATTTCCATGTATATGTAAACCACTGTTTTGGACTTACGGTTTGTTGACGGAAGGAATCCCATGAGAGGCAAAAGGAAAAAAATCAGAATAAATATTAATGCCGAAAGGTAAAAACAAGGATTCTCGCATACATTGTATCAAAACTCTGTAGTGACTTCATATTGAATTTAATTCTTACCACTCCTGAAAAGTTGAACCTTCTCTTTAGCTGAAGGAGCTTTGAGGTACAAGTGGTTCTGAAGTTGTTGGATCATTTCTAGATGTAGCGTCTGAAAAACGGAGTTTCGTTTAAATCATGATTTCATGATGAGAAAACAAAGTCGATTGCAATTATCGATAGATCATTTGAAAGTGTGAAAACCCATGATTCAGAACTACCGCAGCTATTCAAAGAACTCACGTCTTTTCTTTTTTCAAATCCTCCTTGATATCTTTCAACGCTTCCACACTGGAAAGGTTACCCTCTAGTAGAGCCACTGAAAACAGAATATTTTGATGTATCGAAAAGAATGTACCATCGTGTTGCCTTCACTGCAATGTGAAGAAGTTAATTCTAACTGCACATTCCGATAGAAAGCACTAATGTGAACTGAGAAACGGTCGTGCAGCTGGCATTGTAAATGAAAACCAGCGATACAACTTTATACACGCGCGCTACGCAGATGTACTGATAATGTGTGACCGCCAGTAGGACTTTCTCCAATATTGTACGCAATGAACAGCGATTTGTGATCTTTCAAAAAAAACTTTGAAGTTAATGTTGGTGTATTTTGAAGTTTAAAAGGGTTATATGATGCCGATAATTGGAACCCATTAGCAAGCTTTCGGGTGACACACTCGAGAAATGACTTGAAACGCAAGGATATATTTAGAATGCATACAAATTTCGAAAAAGTCGATTCACTGAAAATTTCTCTTACCAATTTTTACCAAACTTTCAAGATATGTTAAGGAACATAATTTGAGAGTACTGTGTAAGTTTCAAGGAATTTTTATGTGCCAAATCTGAGATATGACTTGAAACGCAAGGATATATTTTGAATGCGTACAAATTTCGAAAAAGTCGATTTACTCAAAATTTCTCTTGCGTTTCAAGTCATATCTCGGATTTGGCACATAGAAATTCCTTGAAACTTATACAGTACACTCCAATCATGTGCCCCAAGATATCCTGAAAGTTTGGTGAAAATCGGTAAGAGAAATTTTGAGTAAATCGACTTTTTCGAAAATTGTGCACATTCAAAATATATCCTTGCGTTCAAAACAATTTAACATAGAAATTCCTTGAAACTTATACAAACTCCAATTATGTGCCCCAAGATATCCTGAAAGTTTGGTGAAAATCGGTAAGAGAAATTTTGAGTAAATCGACTTTTTCGAAATTTGTACGCATTCAAAATATATCCTTGCGTTTCAAGTCATATCTCGGATTTGGCACATAGAAATTCCTTGAAACTTACACAGTACACTCCAATTATGTGCCCCAAGATATCCTGAAAGTTTGGTGAAAATCGGTAAGAGAAATTTTGAGTAAATCGACTTTTCGAAATTTGTACGCATTCAAAATATATCCTTGCGTTTCAAGTCATATCTCGGATTTGGCACATAGTAATTCCTTGAAACTTACACAGTACACTCCAATTATGTGCTCCAAGATATCCTGAAAGTTTGGTGAAAATCGGTAAGAGAAATTTTGAGTAAATCGACTTTTTCGAAATTTGTACGCATTCAAAATATATCCTTGCGTTTCAAGTCATATCTCGGATTTGGCACATAGAAATTCCTTGAAACTTATACAGTAAACTCCAATTATGTGCCCCAAGATATCCTGAAAGTTTGGTGAAAATCGGTAAGAGAAATTTGAGTAAATCGACTTTTCGAAATTTGTACGCATTCAAAATATATCCTTGCGTTTCAAGTAATATCTCGGATTTGGCACATAGAAATTCCTTGAAACTTATACAGTACACTCCAATTATGTGCCCCAAGATATCTTGAAAGTTTGGTGAAAATCGGTAAGAGAAATTTTGAGTAAATCGACTTTTTCGAAATTTGTACGCAGCGTACATTGCGTACACGAAAGTCTAACTCGTGACCGCAGTAGATGTTCGAGCTCAAAATTGTCACAAAGATTACCGATCAGTCCTCAACAAAACTTGCAACGCGCATAGAGCTCTTGTGTTGAAACACAAGCAAGCGGATACATCACGCTACAGAACAGAGATATTGAGTTTCACTTGCATTTTACCAACCAAGGGCAGAAGTGCCAGGTAATCAGGTATTTATGTAATGGTTATGTGCAGTGATAGGACGTCATAATAATATATTCATATCATTATGTCAATGCCAGTAACGTATCCAGGATTTGAGATCAGGACATACAAAATATTCCCTGGGTATGCATAGTTTCACAGTTCACTGGTAAATAAGGCCAAAACAGCTATGATCAAAAACTTTATCAAAATTTGACACTGGCTACGTCACTGGGTTAAGGGTCACTTTAATGTGAGGTTTGGCCAGTGGGTCACTCCAGAGAGACTTTTCCGATTGAGCAGTCAGCACGGATAGGATCTGAGTTAGCATGTATTGTGAAATACGGTGCGACGCGCACTTGTAAAGAAATTATTCGAGTTACGTGCAAAAGAGAAAAATATTCTGAAGGAGCAGTTTGAAATTAGGAAAATCCCCATGGCAACGCGGAGCCCCTATATCCCCGTCACATGCTCATTTCCAGTTGCCCGCTTTGCTATTTGCTCACAACTGTTAAACTCTGCCAAACTTTCGAACATTTTATTGAAAATGAAGATGTCAAAGACTTTGAAGAAAGTGACGAAATGTTTCAGGAAGAAGAGTGACAGGGTTTACGTTTACGATGAGGAGGTAGAAGCATACAGGAGGTCAAGGTTCGCACGGTTCTACGGGGCGTTGGGGTTCATCCATATTCCACAGCGCCAGAAGTATCAGCCTGAGGTTAGGGATAGGGAGTCTCCACTCCCACTCCTCTCCCGCAGCACCAGTGTGGAGGGGGAGGAGTGGGAGGTGGAGGGGGTGGAGGTCCTCACTCTCGAGGGGGACTTGCCACCCAAAACAGAGGAAGGGGAGCAGTTCGAGCCCCTTCCGGTCATCATAGCTTGGGAATACCCAGAAGAACAAATGCCTGTTTTTCTGGATTTCCACTATTTTGACAGGGGCTACTAGTTAGGTTTAGGGTCCATTTTCATTTGTTCTTACTCTTAGGTTCATGTCAAATCACACATATTCAGATATTTATGACGACCATACGGTCTGATGTCGTTTGAATTTGTTGAGGCGATTTGAACCTGATAACATGTCCTGTGATTGTCCATATTTCATACTGTGCTAAGTTCAACGTGACTCGATCGAAATTCAAACATTTATGACGACCAAATGGTCTGATGTCGTTTGATTTTGTTCGGCAAACTTTGGACTTGTGCATATCATATCTTAGGGTATAGGTCATAGTTTACTTAAATGGTGTTTTGGTAAACTTGACTCGAACAAGTTTCCAACATTTATGACGACCAAATGGTCTGATGTCGTTTGATTTTGTTCGAGAAAAGCTAGACCAGATATTATTTGATAGGAAATCTTGTATTCATCATCACTAACCATACGTTACAGCAAACAGGTAGGTATTAACCATTTCAGATTCAGACAAGTGCCCCTTACTACAAGACTTTCATCAGGTAAAGACATGATTCATTCGTTTTACATTTCACTGATTTTCCTATATCATTCCGCAGAAGTGGCTGCAATGCAAGTTATTCATTTAGCCTCTATTACATTTTCAATGCATTGTAATTTTAGTTTGATATATGACATCAATTCCATTTCAGGGGACAGGGGCCTATAATCTTTAGGCTATCAACACTACAACCAGCCACACTCGCATGTCATTGCTAAAGCCACACTCAGATTTTGCAGGCAGATGACGACTTAATCAGATTCAACGGCCAGACAACGACGCTAGCGGGGATTCTACCAACGACAGGGACTAAAAAGATCAGAAAGAAGACAGATGACGACAGGGATTACATCATCAGATCTATCAAGAAGACATTGAATTCATGATCAATCGTAATATCCAAATACAGCTATCATGGTTTTAGAGTTTCAAACACAATTCACTGAATGACTTTTACTGTCTTCAACATTAATTTATCTGGCGTTATCTGATGAAATGTTAGGGTTTAGGACAAGGGTCAGTGGGTCACCAAAGAGGGTCAATTCTGCGCTAATTGGGGTCACTTTAGGTTAGTAAATGGGTTAGTGGGTCAATTAAGGGGGCAGGGGGGGGTCTTCGGGCTGTCGATGACCAAAATGGAGTTTTTGGCTAGAAATGATAGAGGAGTATCATAGCTACCAGAAAAACTTTACGGAATGAAAAAATCTTGTTCCTAGCCTGAGTTATGCGATTTTGAAAATCGGAATTTGCCTGTAATTACACTACGCGCACAAATTTCAATCGCGATTTGCCAAAAATGATCTTAAAAATCTATCTCCTCCTACATTTTTTGGAGAATCGTCCTGAAACTTTCCAGATATGTTCTAGGGATTAAAATGAAGAGATTTGTTTAGTAAATTTTTGATTGAGGCCTTTAAACCGAAAATATTCGATTTTGAAATTTTGAGGTTCCAAATTTTGATGATTTTTGGCAGGTTCGAAATTTCAAAATCGAATATTTTCGGTTTAAAGGCCTAAATCAAAAATCTACTAAACAAATCTCTTCATTTTAATCCCTAGAACATATCTGGAAAATTTCAGGACGATTCTCCAAAAAATGTAGGAGGAGATAGATTTTTAAGATCATTTTTGGCAAATCGCGATTGAAATTTGTGCGCGTAGTGTAATTACAGGCAAATTCCGATTTTCAAAATCGCATAACTCAGGCTAGGAACAAGATTTTTTCATTCCGTAAAGTTTTTCTGGTAGCTATGATGCTCCTCTATCATTTCTAGCCAAAAACTCCATTTTGGCCATCGACAACCCGAAGACCCCCCCCGCCCCCTTAAGAGGATAACTCTGCACTAATAGGGCAGTAAGGTATCCAGGATTTGGGATCAGAGCATGCAAAATGTTTCCAGGGTAGGTATGTAGATTTTCACACTTGACAGGCAAATTAGGCCTAATCAGCCATGATTAGATTTTTTCCTAAAATTTTAGACTATGCAAGGGACTTTTTCAGAGTGTGCAATGCATAGTCTGGCAGTCTGCATACCCTCTGGCTACGTCGCTGATCAATGCTTGACAATTTGACATAATAAAAGCCACAGATCGAAGAGTAGGAGGAGACAGAGAGGGAGGGAGAGCCCTCCAGGCTCCAGCGGTACAGACATGATTATACGGAATTCATATAAAGTTATTACGGAATTCATATAAAGTTATTGTAAAAATTGTAACATTAATCTCATTGAACCTTAACAGGCTTCATGTAAAAATTGTGACGATTTTGTGACAATAATGCCCGAACACCTTCTCTGTGACCGACAGTGAATGTCCCAACTCAAGATTATCATGAGGAGAAACCATAGTCCTCAGCAAAAAAGGCAGCGGACTGCATCAAGGATATCAATTCTTTCACTTCACCAAGGTGGCAGTTTGGCCCACTCAGCTTTATGATGATTAGAGAAGATGCAAGCCGCAAGGGAACGAAGGCCGCAAGGGAACGAAGACCCCTAATAAATATCATTGAGATCGGACCATATGGGGACGAAGAAAAATGTCAAATTACACCAGTTCCAAAAAGTGACCGAGAATGCACTTGTATGGATGAAAAATTCGCAGGAAGGAATAAAATACGTCATCAGTGTGGTGGAATTGCAAAGGTATAAAGCGACTGCATAACGTACACAGAAACATACCATTGGTTTTGAGCAGTTGCGTTGCATTCTGGTAATGCTTATGCTTGATGTAGTTATCAAGGATCCCCGAGACTTCTCTTACCTTGTCACTGAAATATTGGTGACATTGTTATGACTCTAGGTAGCTGTTAGTCACTCATAGCCAAAGTAGGCGTATTTAGGATTGAGTCAACATGGATAGAATTTTAAGTTTCGGCTCCACTTGCGGCGGTTATTTGGGCACGCTTCCAAACTACCTTTTCGTTTCATAATGTACGCTAATTAGAAAGTCAGATCAATTCAAACGGACTACTTACATTCTAGCAAGAAGGTCCAATATCTGACCGTTTGTAACACTATCAAGATAGAGTCGTTTCAGGTCCTCTCTTTGGCATTGCAACGATGTCTTACAGCGGTCTATTTTCTCCTTGCATGACCTAATCTTGCCTTGAGCAACTGATTAATATACTGATATGAATTGGTAAGTTTATGAGAAAATTCCGTTTGAACATTATTAACAAAAATTGCGCCTGCCGGCACAATTCTTCTTGTCCGATGTTCCCGTATGCAGGCGCTTAATTTCCCTCCCCAACGTTGGTTGATGTTACCTTAACATCCTGATACAACACACAATCCTAGTGAGAGTATAAATATCGCTCCGATGCGGCACGTTACCACTGGGAACGCCTATAAGTGCGTGCCGAGTCTTCTAAAATTGGGGCGCTTTCAATTTGTGCCAAGTTTTTGGTCTCAGTTCGTCGTCGATTTCGCGTCATTTTGTTTGATTGACCGTTTATGTTCACACCAAGCTGTGTCACCGTTTATTGACGCCCTGCCCTGTATTTTCGTGAATATTTATAAGTTTATACTTCACGACGTAACTTTATCATTCTTCAAAAAACTCATGCACATATTTTAGTTCACATATTACGTAATCACCTTGGGGGAGGGGGGTGTTGTAACAAATTCAACTACTGTAAACTTTATTACGAGGGGGAGGGGGGGTTAAAATCGGCCAAAAATTGATTACGTAATATGTGAACGATCCCCATGGGTCGTATGTGCTTCGAACTGCAACCCCCTGTGAACTAAATAGTTAAGTAGGACTGAGAACGTTTTTCGGTGGTTCATAGTCCATAGATTCACCAAAAAAACCTCCCCGGAGTCGTGACCCCTTTAGTTTTGAGTTATTGTCGAAAACCCCGTTTTTAGTCCAACGTGTTACCCCAATATTTAATTGTCCCTTTTTTAATAGGTAAGTAAAATCTGAAGGTTGTAGAGAATTGAACGAGGACTGTAGACTATGCAGAATCATCACATTATGGGAGGGGGGGTTGAACATGGTTTTAAAGTCCTAACCCCTTTTGTTTCAGAGTTATTAACGAAGATCCTCTTTTTAGCCCTATGAGTAACCCCAAAATTGCCCCTATTTGAAAAATAAAAACTTATGAATAACATCAGGTACACAAATTTCGACATGAAATGAAATGAATATAATTTTTACAGCACAATTACAGCATATATTTTTCCTGCAGTCATATGAAGAAGCTTCTTGGTTGTGCTAAGGGAAAGCAATATCCAAGGAGTTTTTTTCTTTGTGAGTTGTGTAAGTCTTGTACCTATGCAGGTTCATCAACCAAAACCAGCAATATCCTGGTGCTCAGGTGCCCACTGCCCAAGTCGTTTTATTTCTTTTCAATATTCATGGTCAGCAATAGCGGAACAGATCACATTCTTTAACTTTGTAACTTTGAATGCATCCTTTCTACCATTTCAATACTTTCCTTTTTACTGCCTTGTGCAGGTGCTGGTTTCAGATTCTTCCAGACAAATTCTTTGAACTTTTCCAATTTTGTGACTATAATGGTATTCAATATCAGAGGATTGATGACAGAGTTCAAAGGATTCAGAACCATAGAAAAGGTAGAATACCAGCTGCTAGAATCCAGAACTTGAGCTGAGTGCAAGATGCATATGGTTATGAAGGGAATCCAACTCATGAAATCTGTGATTATCAAGATCGCAACTTTTTTCTGAATAGCCCTCGTTCGATTTTTGAGAACTTTTTTGGTTCCATCATCGGCAACAGTTGGAACTGATTTACGTGATGTTCTTTCTATTCTTATGTAAGCAATGGTGACTCCAAGAAAGCAAACTATGAGCAAAGTATGAACAGCCCAAACAAATGCATGTTGCGGATTTTCATATGTGACCATGTATTTGAAAATACAGACTGCATCATTTCCATAGAATTGTATTTTCTTGTGAGGTATGCCAGTGTAATCGTTAGAAAACATTTCAGAAATGAGCAGCTCAATGTGATCCCATCTTATGGATTCTGTAAGAAGTCTGCCATGGTAAGCTCTTAGAATTTTGATGTGCTCGACTTTGTCGGATGCACCATGAAACAGCCTAGTTTCAGATCCGTGAAAAAGACCATTCACAAAGTAATCTTCAAAGAATTCTAACAATGGAATTATGGAAATTGCAATTGCTGCAACCACTATAAGACAGCATATTAATGAAATCTGCAAAGCTCCTTTTCTTGTTACCGGGCAAGGCATGCTGATGTCACGTGTCACATTTGACATTCTGATCAGGCTTAGTGATGTCATGGCAAAGACAGAAACCAGTGCTCCGAAGGAATTGATCACTCCAATGACAGAGCAGCTTGTACTGGTAAGCCACTCCAGCTGCCTTTTGCAGTAATCTAATCCGTGGTAGAAGTTATTACCAAGGATGATTGTCATAAAAACACCAACAAATAAGTCACCGATACTTATAAGGAAGATCATTGCATTGTTGGCCAAAGATTCGATCGACCTTGCTGTTTTCATTGCATCTATTGTAGTCGGAATGGCTCCCATATTCAATAGAATTGCTAAAATTCCGAAGATCGATCCTGTTAGAATCTCGTATGAACTTTGTACCATCTTTTTATTACAGTATGTGTTGCATTCGTCACTCATATCACTGCAGTCAATATTGCTGTCACAAAGTTTCGTTATTGGAATGTAGTCTTTACTTTCTTCACACTGGAAATGGTTGGTACAATTAACTTCATCCGAGGCATCGCCGCAGTCGTCAATCAAGTTGCAAACCTTACTATAGTCTAAGCAAATACCGTTCGTGCATGAAAAAACGTCATTTTGATAAGTTCCATACCTTTCACTCTTTATTAAGAAAGTAAGCTCCTTTACTTTGTTGATGCTAAACACTCTTTCCTTATACTGACCTTTGCATGAGTCAAACTTAATATGATTTTGCAGTATGCAAGAAGATCGTTCACACATGCCTAAGCAACTCAAATACACAAAGACAGCACCAAAAACATGATCGCAATCAGTTATTGACTTGGCATTCGCAGATTCACCAAGATACTGTGGAATAAGTAGGTGATGGTATTCGTCTCTTCCAAATACATAATAATCAGGAATCGAGAAGTTCACAGGGACACATTCCATACCTGCTAGACGATGCAGACTTTCCATCCCATGCAAGCAGTAAAGAACTGTCCTTACCTGGTTCTGTATGATTGGTGTCTCAAAGATGTTTTCGAGATTTCTTGATTCTTTGCATACTCTGTTTTCGTTACCACAAGATTCTATACCGTCACAAAGTTGGTAAAACTCGACAAAACCTGTTTGACATAGGTAAACTTCTGTGCAAGTTGAATTCTCTACAGAAATTCTCCTGGTTTTCAAAAAGCCACATGTTGGCCACTGACCTTGCAACTCATCGTTATTATTCAAGCAATCTGCTTCACCATCTTCAATCCAATCTATTGGAATTCCTATGGGACCTGAACTCTTGTATCTTCTTTCACACTTCTTCCAGGTTATTCCCTCACAGGAAACTTCATCGACTCCATCAGAACAATCAGGAAGGCCATCACAGAACTGGTGTTTATGGATGTAACACGAGACAGACAACCTAACACACCTGAGGTCCAAACCATCATCACAAAGAGCTGGGCGGTCCGTCAACTTCGGATGACATATCACCTGCCGAGCTACAGTTGACTCATACCCACCTATACTACATGTCAATCCGATTCTAGCCTCATCGCTGCAGTTAGTTTGTTCCTTGTACCCTTTACATAATGGAGCGTAAGCAAGATTGTTATCTAATTCAATTCTCCTTGCCTCCCAGATCGGACCACATCTTGAGAAATTGAACATAGGAATTTCTGGAGAACCGTTATGAAGACGGCTTTCACAGTGAGGTAGAGTTTCCTTCAATTTTGAGCACAGGTTATATATCTCATGATCCTCACAGTGTTTTTCCCGTGGGAGACAACCTATGTAAACACTCGATACATAATTTTGATGTGCATGAAGTGGATTGGTAACTTTCTTACAGAAAACTCCATAGGTGAAACCATTGCAGTTTACTTCATCATCGATCTCGCCATCAACCATCCGCTCATATGTTACTACCCCATCACACTTACCTGTGTCTTCCATAGGTTCACTTTTGCATGTTCCCGATTCCAAGAGTTGGACCCCAACTGCTTTATTCGCACAACTATTTTCATTAAGAATATTTTCGCATGTTCTTTGAATACTTCTGAAAAATTTGACATCATTTGTGCCACTATGATCATGGCAAATGATTCCACATAACTGAAAAGATGTGATATCGATATCGCGAGATTGGAGTCCGCATCCTTGGTAAAAGGCTGTGTCATTTGGACAGATGTCACTAACTATCACATGTGTGACCCTTCCTCTATAAGATAGATGTCTAGTGTAGTGTGTCCCAGTCGAGCTCATACACTTGAAATGATCTATCTTTCCTTGGTCACCGTAGCATACATGCTTCATGAATCCGCCATATTCTTCTATTCGGCAGTTTTCTGAAAGATTTTTAACATTGATATTTCATACTAACGATGAATTGAAATTTAATTGATAAAGATTTTCATTCTAATTTCTTTTCATTCAAATCTCTTATTTTTGTTTGAATTTGGGTTTGGATCGTGGTCTTTGGTCATCTACTTATACCATGCTTAGCCTATTCACATATGGACATAATCACACGATTCCGTATTCAAATGGCCATGTCCAATCTCTTGGCCAGTTGTGCGAAAAACAATAAAAGCGAGTAAAAAAGCAAATATATATCAAGTAAAACAAATATATATCAATTTCTAGGCACTTTCACAATCAAATTATAGAATAAAAATATTTTATATCTGAGAACGCAGCCTGTTATATTAAAGTTGACAAATGGTGAAGCTTTGAAACGTTTTGAGCACTTCGTGCCCCTAGAAAACCGCCATAATAACCATTGATAAAATGTTCTGAAAGTTGAAAATATGTACATTGTGGAAACATCAGTTCACAACTCTTGATACAAAATTTGCAAAATCCGCTCTATTTTATGTAAGCACAGCTTTAAACGGGATGAATGTATGAATTGCAGCATCCAGAAAAAAACGGAACCATTTAGCCTTAGGCCTAACAGAGCTTTCCTAGCAATTTCTGATAAAACACTTATGTAATGTAATATGTACCATCTGAAATCTAAAGTCGAAAGCTCCAAAAATCAAAAAGTCATGATAGAAAAAAATGCCGTTCACCCCCGCCATTCCAGCAAACGTGGCTATTCAAAATATATTGCATTGATTCATCTTACCACGAGAATTTGGTGATGTAGCCTGTGTTGCAACTCTACTTGATAACTGAAACATCACTGCAATCAGCCAATATCTCATGCTTTCTGATGTTGTGCCTATAATATTATGTACTCTGAATCACTTCATCACTTGAAGGCCGATGAGGCTAAAAGGGAACGCCGCTTAACTCGTAAATATATTTTTTTGCATATACTCATATACATCCTGAGTCTTAAATCACAGAACTGGATATTTTTGCACAGGCTATTTCTGATAATTTCTGTACAACAAATATTATTCAAAGGTTCACGTCACAACATGAACCACTCAGCAGCAACGCGCTTTCAGGTCCCGAAGATATCGAAAATCCGAAAATAATCCGAGAAATTGGGGACTAAAAGAGCCTGAAAGGGCCCGTTTTGACCGAGACACCGTCAAAATGTTGGTACAAACCCTGGTCATCGTTGTCAACTCATATCTCAATGTCTTGTTTTCCAAAATATGAGTGGTGAACCCCTCGACCCCCCTGAGGTACCATTTAGAAAACATTTAAATGTCTTCAGGGATGAGGATTAACTGATCAAAGCCAGTTGATTGAGATCTGGGGGCAGTTTTATTTCAAACACTGCAATTCAAATCGATTGAATACTTTTTACCGCATCAAAAATTTGCATTCAGATCAAAAGTCGCAGAAAACGAAATCAAAACAAAAAACAAACAGAATCTGCGATTTTATAAGTAAGATGCATAAATTCGAAATTTTGTCGTTCCAATTACTATAAATACTATTTCAGTATTTTTCAAATTCAAATGAGAAACATGCATTTTTGAAACATTTCAAAGCTGAAAACATGCACTTTCGTTTTTGCAGCTACTGACAAGAATACCTTGAAATGGAAACTCGATAAACAGATAAGAATGCACAATTTTGTTTTAAAAACTTAAAATAAAGAATTTAGGTAATTTTATGCATTTTTGTCTTGGGAAGTGGAAATATTTCAAAATTGCACATTTTGAAAAGAATTTTGCGTGTATCTAGGATGGCCAGGATTTGCATTATTTTCGTACCTCAATTTACCTTACAACCACTGTCTCGGATTGCATTTTTCAGGCTGCGTCAGGCTGAGAATATACACACATACACCTATAACGTTTGCCCTGCTTCAAAAGTTCAAACGGTACTTGCCCTCCCAATTTGGGTCTAAAAGTGCCTTCCTAAAGATTCAAAGAATTTTCAAGAGTCGGCAGCTATGGAGCCAATTCAAGAGAGTAGTGATGTAAAGCTCTATTCAATATGAGGTCGTCCAAACAATGGTTATGTGCCCCGCCCCTCACCGAAATGAACCAATAGGGCTTATGATGATAACACAATTTTTATAATTGATGAAAAATTTACAAATATAGGAAAATAAGAAAATAGTAATACCTATAAAAATTATTAGTGCGTTCGGAAAAGTTTGTCACTTTCAATTTTCTGGAGAAACGGCTGCCGGGAGTGACTATTTGATGTGATATTCGGTTTTTCAGACATTTTTGAATTAAGATAATCGGGTTTTACCGATAACTAAGTTTTCTTAGCCCATTCTACAGCAGATTCAAATTTCTAATTATTTGCTCCGCTGTACGAAACTGACCACAAATTTCGTTGTCAAAGAAAACGTGCTATCAAAGGACCCAAGAAGTGTGAGATAATCAACATGAGGCTGTTGCAGCACACGTGGAAGCAACCCGAAACACCTGAAAACAATAAAAAAACAGGCTAGATGACCCACTAAAAAATCTTCATTAATAACACTGAAAATTTGCAATTCAGTCTGGTAGAGACCCTTGTACTCGAATATGTTGCAATTTTGACATATTTGGTCATATTTGTCATTTTATGCCTGTAGTGACAATCATTTTCGAACGCCCTAGTAGTATTTCCTAGTATTTGGAGGAAAGTAATTTATCGCGTTGATTGAGAATTGAGATTGAAAATAAGTCACTCCATAGGAGGCTACTAGAGAGCTTATTTCCCAGATCAGATGGAGATTCAACAAAATGTGAGCTCTGTAGTGCCTCCATCGCGTTTATATAGTTTCAGCTTTCCTTGACTCCCTTCTGATGGTAAAATAATAGATGGTAAAATAATAGATGGTAAAATAATAGATCTGGTTAGGCCATTGTTTGACGTTGAGATGTATAACCATTAACCACCAGCGTTGCTGATTCGAACTTTATTAACTAATTGAGGTGTCAGTCAAACAATGGGTTCTCAATGATTATTATGGAATAATAACGTTGGAGTAGTTTTTATGCGGCTTACGATGATTTTATAATTGATGTCAATTGTGGTTATCATGTTTTCTGTGTGTGTCGCTAATATAAAGTATTTTTTCTGTAATAAATCGAGGTACTATAGTCAGATAGGTCAGATAGGTCCAGGTTACCTTAGAAAGGCCAAGGAAAGGCCTGAAGTGTGTCGCTAACAAGATGCAATCGCTGATGAGGTGCCAGACGCAGCTTGTTATGAGTTGACAGAAATTAATCCAATGTCTTATCTTTAGAGGTGTATTGTTATATTACAAACATAACAAATACCGCATATCGATTTTCTAATTCAAGGATTGACATCAGCGGTTACCCTGCCATTTGTAAGGTTTCCCTGCCATTTGCAATGTAGATGTCCCATCAGCAGGTGACAAAGGGAAACGAAGGGGTTTAGGCCCACGTACCCCTCACAGCTTACAACTGCAAGGCTGGGCCACCCAGGACTCCGGATTCCTGAGCAACACAGTTTAGAGGGAAGGGAGAGGAAATTAGTCTTTTGGAATTAAGTCTATTGGACGGCTATTTAGTACACGAGCGTCAGAGCATCGGGAGAGAGTTTATAATGTAACTTTGCTTGCCAGCCCCCAACCATATGTTTTCATGGTTTCGACATAATTTCACGTTGAACTTTGAGTAAGTTCCCGTTGCTGAAATCACACTAAAATTTGAACATCGCATGTTTAGAGGTCAAGGGTGCAATTGTCAACATTTCAGGTCGATCAGATTAATAATTGCCAAGTTATCACAACTTGAATATTGCCAAAATCGAGGGTGATCTTGTTAAATTGGGTTACGACCATGTATATTACATACATACGTATATAGTTTCAAAATTCAACAGAATCAAATGACACGACATTTAATAACTGATCATACATATAAATATATTTTCTTAACTTTCTCTAAAACAATGAAACGAAATGAGTGTTGCTAACGTCTTGAATCATAATCTCTCAAATTTGATTGTATAAAAAAGTGTTGTTAAGCTAATATATTTATATATAGACATTTTTTCCAAAAACCAAAAAGGATTTGGTTGTGGTGGTCCGCGGCGGTTTTAAGGCGTTCTTCACGGTAAAACCCATGATATGGAATAGAACGCGACGGTTAAAACTGCTGCAACGTCACTTCAAAATGTACAGCTTTCACGAAACTATTATGCTTCGAAAAGTGCCGTTGCGGCAGTTTTAACCGTCGCGTTCTATTCCATATCATGGGTTTTACCGTGAAGAACGCCTTAAAACCGCCGCGGACCACCACAACCAAATCCTTTTGGTTTTGGAAAAAATATCATCCTTTTTCTTTGCTCAGATATTGAAATTTGGCGTCAAATCGCGCGTACAAAATTAGCGTTACCTTGCATTACTGATGACGTCACAATTACGTCATAAAATTAGATGAGCTATCTGAGACCCATTCATTAGCACACTTGGGACTATGACCGACAACATATCCAAAGATGAAGTTCTGGGATGGTCCTGTTCTCTCTAACTCATCCTTACCGTTTAAGCTATTTTTTGCGATCTTTTCGTGTCAAAGTGTTTCAAACAATTGCAAATATCTCAATGATGCCGGAGGGCCCGGAACTTTTCGACCCCATTTTTGGAAAATAAATTAAATTTCCTTTCTGCATTATCATAAGCATTTTTACCTATCTCAAAAGCTTCATGCCGAAAAATTGCGCTGAAAAACGCCAATTTTCGGGAAATCAAAATACGAAATTCACGACTTTGTGACTTCATAATGACGTCATCAAAATGACGTAAGATGCTTTTCAAGGGCAATTTTCGCAAGTTCTATCTTTCTACTTTCCAACGCTGGGTCGATGAGCTCTGTATCTTTTTCGGTTCTCGAGATATGGCTTTTTAACGAGGGTACACTTTTCGCCTAAAAATGTTCTCTATTGGTATGTTATTGTCGTAACCCTTTTTAACAAGAACAGCCTCAATTTTGGCGATTTCAAGTTGTAATAACTCAGCCATTTTTGAATGAATTGATCTCAAATTTGAAACTCCGAGCGCGCACTGGCAAGGCGCGAAAACTCAATTTTCAGTCGATTTGATCGTCGGGAAGGTTCCGTAAAAAATTTTGAAATTTGGCGAATCCACAAAAACATATATATGGGGGCTGGCAAGCGCAGCGATGCGTACGCATCGCGTGTACGATTCCAGTGCGAATAAGTTGTCATAATTTGGGCATCTTTTATCCAATCGATCTGAAATTTTGACAGTTGCACCTTTGACCCTCAAACATGCGACGTATCGATTTTGTTGGAAATCCAATAACGGGAAATTGCCCAAATTTCTTCGTGAAATGTGGGGAAATACATGAGATTTCTCTCGTTAGAAACGCCGTCTAATGCTCGCCCTCGGACCCTTCGGGTCCTCGGGCTCGCAGCTCGGGCCTTCGGCCCTCGCACTGTTAGGTTCGCCGTCCAATGCTCGCCCTCGGGCCCTTCGGGCCCTCGGGCTCGCAAACCGCCGCGGGGGGCTTGCCAGCCCCCTGATAAAGAGGTATATACACTTATACATATAGGAGAGATGACTGCCCAAGTTTCAATTTTCCCAAAAAAGGCGCTTTTCAACGCTATTTTCCGTATAAAGCATTCGAGATAGGAAAAAATGCTTCTGTTAGTGCAGAAAGTAAATCCAATGCACTTTCCAAAAAATGTTCCTGACTCCCCGGCATCATTGAGACATTTGCGATTGTTTGAACACTTTGACACGAAAGAAAACTGTGAAGCTAATGGATAGAGAACGGGACCATCCCTGATCCGGAACTTCATCTTTGGACATGTTGTCGTTCATAGTCATGATTGTGTAAATGAATGGGTCTCATATAGCTTATCTAATTTTATGACGTAATCGTGACGTCATCAGTAATGCAAGGTAACACGAATTTCGTATGCGTGGTTTGGCGCCAAAATTCAGTTTTTGATATACCTTCCCAACCCAGTGATATAATTTCTAAAAGTGGCTGGGCATGAGGATTTAGCGGGAAAAAGGCTTTTTTCTGATTAGCAGGTCTACTAATTCAGTCATGATTTCATATCTCTGTTACATGTCACATTACGCAACATGTCTCATTACGCAACATGAGACAACGACGTTACAGGTGCACATGAAATGATACGAACCACAATATTTTCGCGAAGTGGGCCACGCACCCAAAGCTTTACTGTATATCAGGTACAAGTTGAAAGTATTGCAGAGGAGGGGTTGTATGCAAAGCAAGTCATGTCATCAATGAATGCGCAGCACACCACTTAACCTGTTATATTGAGCTTGCAATTCTAGCGACATAACGTAGAATGTAATTTGTACTATCATGGAGTCATCATCAAGCATTTCACTATTAGGACGGGGACCACGACGTCGACCTTGCTAAGTACATACTGTAGGTACATTATTTCGATCCATATTGTGAACCATATAGCTGATATAGTTCACAATGAATCACATAAACACCACTTCGGCACTTCACGACAATAAGATGGCATAATTAGTTCCTGGCTGTAGCAGTGTAGCCTTGCAGCGGATTTAAGGAGTAACTGGCTACCTTTGGAGTTTGGCAGCTAGTTTAGGATTCCTTTGGCTAATCTAGGATCCTGGTAGCTTTTTCAGGAGTGAATGACGCGCATTTTGTGTGCGTTAATTGGATTCTGACGCAGTTTGTAAATTGCTCCTTTATCAAAACTAGCGAATTGAGACCATATAAATTATTGCCCGGCATAAAAAGCCAAATATAAATCTCAAAATTCCATAATAACTGTCAGCCTAAATTGGCTTATTTGCTTCGATTTGGACAAATTCTGGCTGGGATTGTTGCTCCCACAATCCTCATATTATTCAACTGGGCCTCCCAACCGCAATCTCTGCTAACCCTCTTCAATGCCTTTTCGTAAGACAAAAAGGCGTTGGGGAGGGAAAAATGTTGCTTCTCACGATCAATATAATAACGATACCAAACATAAATTTCATAAATCGACTTTACAATTGGAGTAACTACTTACATTTTATTTTTTCCAAAACATTGGAATATACTTCAGGGATCTGCTTTAAAGCGTTGTGATTTTCTGAAAAAAGTTCATGATGAGTACGTAGGTGTACTGTATTCACTATTCATATCCATGCACAGTCCAGATCATGTAATAATTCCGTTGCGAACCAACCGAATTCAAATAGCGTGTTGCCAAAGCAATCCCAGAACTCCTTAGTCATCACCTGATAGTTGTAGGTTAATCTTGGCATCGATCTGCTTGTACTCGCTAATGTTCCTGCTCTTGTTCCTGTTCACATCACACTCAAGTTCCTGACCTTGAAGCGATACAATGACATTTAGGAGGTGGGACTCATTCTCAGCCTCAGGCGACAAGAAACTCATCTTATTACTCGAGCTGGTCTACAGCTAGAGGGGTAGCAGACGCGTCAGTTCACCATCATCCAAGAAATGGAACATCACTACATCCTAACACATAAGGCATATTGCAGTTAGGTAATGGAATATTAATGAGTGTGGTGGGGTGGTCTTTAGAATAACTCAGGTAAGTAGGTTTACAATTTAATTAGAGGACGCAGGTCGTCAATGGACATGTTATATGCCTAATTACTGCTGTCTGAGTAATCACTACAATCACAGGCAACACTAGAAAAACTTCAACCTTGAAACAAGGAAAAGAACGTCCATAAAAATAGCATCTAAAATATTTGTCAAGTACAGCCAATAATAAATTAATATATTCATACGGTTAAATTGATGCCGACTCATCATTACAATACATAATAATAAATAAATAAATTAGAACATTTATTACACGCTTAGACATTGTCAAATATATATCAGGAGAGGGAAATATTTTAGCCATTTAAGCGTGACGAGGAAGGGTATCTAAAAACTCAGTTTAGAGAAAAGGTTAACGAAACATAGATGGAAGCTAAAAGACTATGGAGTCACTGACAGCCAATGAAAATCAAAGTGATTAATCAATCCCCTTAAAAGCTACTTCAAAGTAAAATGTTTTCAAGTGCTTCTTAAAGTCTACAAGTTCAGGAATACATCGAATTGAATAAGGCAAATCATTCCAAATCTTAGGCCCACTATATTGAAAAGCTGATTCAGTTCTTGTAAAGTTTGCTTTGCTTGGTGTTTTAAGTACGAAGAAATCATTATCTAATCTTACACTTACTCTTTTAGTGTCTCTCAAGGAAATAAGGCCCTTCAAATAAATAGGAGCTAAATTATTCAGACATTTAAATACTAACAAAGCTATCTTAAACTTAATTCTATAAATAACTGGTAGGAAGTGAAGTTCTTTTAGATAAGGACTGATTGATGTCCATTTACTTTTACCTTGAAGCTTAAAGATGAACCTCACAGCATTGTTTTGAATCTTCTGAAGTTTTTGGATGTACTTCCCTGTGGCTAATAAGTATGATGAATTACAATAATCCAAAACTGATAATATGTTTGCATGAACCATTTGCACTTTGAGTTCATGAGTGAGTCTTGAGCCAATACGTTTTATATTTCTAAGGTTGAGGTAACAGATCTGTGAGATGTGATTTATCTGATCCTCCATGCTAAGTCGATGATCAAAATAAAACCCGAGATTTTTGGTTGCAAGGACTGGACTAACTGAAAGATTTGAGGCATTTTCACTCAGGTCAAGGGACTGGATAGGACTCACATAGTAGCCAATGTCTATAAATTCAGTTTTGTCTTCATTCAATTTCAAAAAATTGTGCATCATCCATTCTTTTACTTCAACAAAACATTCTCTAATAACAGATAGATTTGGTTCCTTGCTATGTACATCAAATGAGAAGTAGATCTGAGTATCATCTGCATAGAGGTGGACAGAAAGACCATACTTCTTGATAATGTCTTCAAGATCCTTGGTGTATAGAATGAACAAGAGTGGACCTAAGATTGATCCCTGAGGTACTCCAATTTCCAGAGTGTGCTCAGAAGAAGAAGTACCTTTGATTGTGACTTTAAACTTCCTTTCTGACAGATATGATCTAAACCATTGTAAGGCTATTCCACGAACACCATATCTCAATTGCAGCTTTTTTAGAAGGAGCCTATGGTTGATGGTATCAAAGGCTGCGCTTAGGTCCAGGAGCAAGAGGACCACATTTTCCTTACCATCCAACATTAAAAGTATATCATTCTGTATTTTCAGCACTGCAGTCTCACAGCTATGATATTTTCTGTATGCAGACTGGAAATCACTAAAGAGTCCTTGCTCTTCGATGTGTCTAACAAGCTGATTATGTACAACTTTTTCCAATATTTTGGAAATATATGGCAAGTTACTGATTGGCCTGTAATTATTAAGAACATCACTATCTAGGTTTGGTTTTTTAAGACCAGGCCTCACTGAAGCAGTTTTGAATCTGCATGGGAAATATCCAGTTCTCAATGACTCATTCACAATATAATGAATGAACCTGATAAGTTCTGGCAAGCATTCTTTGAATAGTGATATTGGGATTGAGTCTAAGATGCATGATTTATCAGGAAGATTTAGTGCTAAGTCCATGATTTCTTCAATGGACACTTCCTGAAAAAACGATATTTTTCCTGAAGTACTATCATTTTGCAAGATATCATGAACATTGTTGGCAACATGATCTAAGTTTTCTTCAATCTTTTCTTCAATCTTTTCTTGCAAATTTTAATGTTACTTTCGAAAAACATAGTTCGAAAAATAAATAATACGATCGTAAAAGCAAAATTTGCGAATAAGTAGCTAAATAAATCGACTAAAAACCTAGAAAATAAGAAAGATACATATTATAAACAACGTACGATACTTAATAAATAGATATAATAAAAAGCTCCAGCAACTTAAAAAATTTATCAATTTTTTGTTTCATTATGACAGATGATTTGGTTTAAGTAAAAATCATCGAAGAACCTTTTGAATGTTATGGATACATCTAATGACCAGCAGATCTTCTTCAAAAGTAAAACTTCGGTAGGTAATCAATGTTCACAAAGTTCAATATTTCGGACATTGAGCTTATCTTTATCATACTTCCTCTCCGCCATCAGCTCCAATCGGTACTTTTTAGCTGTCTCCAATGAGATGATGTCCTGCTGCGGAGCAACATCACTTGTAGAGACGATTTCTTTTTCAGGATTCAACAAAGAAAAACACAACGATCCTTCGAGAACCTGGATTCTTCTCATCCTCGTTTATCATTTTTGCAATTTTGTGAATATGGCAATTTGGGAAAACTAGCATGTAGCCTTCTGTGGTGGGAAAATGACCCAGAGGAACGAAGCCCTCGTGAGCAAAGTCATTTACAACAGATGGTCTACTTTGCTGGATATTCCAGAAGACCTTGCTCCTCTCTTCCACAGTAAATGCCCGTTTGAATCTAAGGTCTCCTCCTGAAATTCCAGGACTTCTGTCTAGGAAATATATACCTGAAATGTTATGATAGACGTAAAATGATATTGGTGACTAAATTCTAGAGGCACGTGAAAATTATGAATTATGATGCTTAATTTGTTAACGAGTTAAAAGTATCTAAATATAATACTTTATAGAAAGTCGTCTTTTTTCTTGATAATTTCTTGGCGACTGGCAAGATCCGATTTTATTGTATACGGCGGCAGAGACAAGCATGATTCACGTACCATCTCCAAATTATAAACAAGAAGTCATACAGTAGGTAAGAATTTGTACAGATTCCTTCAAGCAAAAGTGTGTTTGCAAACACCAGACACCTTTCTCACCTGTCATAACTATATTCTCATGAGACATCCCTTCTGCATGCCAGACACCTTCATAAGATTGATTGGGTTGCAAGGTGTATTCCACTACCTTTACTATTATTTGCAGAACTTTACCATTGAATGATATCTTTTCTTTGACTAAAGGATTAATTGCAGTTTTGTCTTCGTCGTCATTATCATCATCTCCTTTGAAGAACTCAATTGCTTTGCAGTATGACCACACTTCTTCAAAGTATGGCAAAAAGAGATCAAAAAGTTCAGCTAATACATCATAAAAATCGGGAAACAAGTTCTTATCCAAGTTATTAATATAATTATGAATGCAGCATTTGCCATCTTCGTTTATCTTAAATGGTGTTGGCAGCCATTGAAATTTCGAGTCTTCATATTTTCGACCCCAAAAGTCAAATTGGCTGTCTTTTGAAGTCTCTACATCATCATGTATCATCTTCTTTAACTTGCTCACTCCACGAATATAGGGATAAAGACCAGGGTGCACCAGATCACGAACTATATCATTTGATTTTGGATGATAATCAATTAGTGTCTTCTGACCAAAGTCTGTGATTTGATTTTTTAACTTCGCAATGAGTTCAGTTGATACTTTATTTTTGGCATAACAAACACCCTCCGTTATTATTTTTTCCATGTGAACATTCCAGTATTTATGATGAAATGGGGATTCTATAACATGACCAATGAATTCCCTTGTCAACCAACTGTCAACAAAAATTGTAACTTTCAGCTCAAAAAATTCTGGTTCTGATTTAATAAAATCACAGCTTTCAATAATCATAACTTTTTCAGACTTACGGCTATTCAGATACTCAAAATCTTGAAGAAACCACTCATTTATAGATTGCTTTATTTTCGGCTTAGACTCATCGTCATCATATCCAAAAACAGCCTTACTCGCATGGATTGCAACTTCAATTGCATCAAGATACTCTTCAGTAACTTCTTTATACACTGAACTTACAAAAGTCAACCCTGGAGACTCCTTCAATCCAGGAAATGCAAATTTATCTCCAGCTAAGAATGTGTCTTCCCCATTATCATCGACAAATGAAAGAAAAGAGTATATAGCAGCCCCATCGGAGCCAACTGCTTCAACAACATCGTCAAATGAACATTTATTTTCCTGTTTCATATCAACCTGAGAATAGCTTTTTAAAGGATGTCATCATGGCGTCATTGCACATCCTCAAACCTGCTATAACCTGTTAAATTTAGTGAAATCAATGCTCGTGAATCAAAAAGCAACACCAAGTTTGATATTGTGGGCTCCAACAAATAAGTGCTTCAATTGATCCATAAATACCTTTCTGCTTATTGAATAGTCTATAATTGGGCAGGTAAATATTATATACAGAATAATTAAATACTTAAAAACTCATGTGAAAAAGTGAAAGAAAATCTTTTTGTTAGTGGAGACATTTTTTCTCTCTTTTGTGCCATGTCCATTGACCACACACCTCTCACCACGTGTGAGGTGTCGGCAACTCTCCATGACGACCCACCTAACTGCACTACTAGCTGGGCTAGTACCCCTTATTACCTGGAAACCAGTGAAGACAATGATACAAATGGCTGTATTCCTCAAGCAACACAGATTGTGAGGGCACGGCATCATCATTCATCAATAAATTAAACTTACAAGTTAACAGACAGACAACATTATTATAAAATTTTTAACTTATTTATATGGACTATGGAGTGCTATTATTTTCATAATAGCATTGTTCGAAACATTTTATTATTAAGGAATAGGATTCCTTGGCATGCAATTACGGAAATAATTACACTCGGCTTTTCATAGTGCAATTATTATCGGCCTGTAACCCTCGGTTCCTCCTTGTATGTAATTACTTCCATAATCACATTTCTAGGAATCTTATTACCATATATATAATAATATATACAGTGTTCGATATAATATGATTTGCCAAAGTAAGTAAGAATTACCATCGCAGTTCAGATCAACTAAACAGACCTTCAACTTAGCCGTTCAATCAACTTAACCACATTTGATAACATTCAAGAACTAGAGGCTGTGATCTTATTGCTTGTTTTGTCATCCTGGAGAGCAGAAAATAAAGCTTTAACATTTCCGGCCCCAAAGCCGCGACATCCTCTTCGTTCAATTATTTCAATGAATAACCCATCTTTGTCAAACAAACTCTCGGTGAAAACTTGAAGTAAATATCTGAAAAATAAGTATTGAAGTGACTTAATTAGGGATTGCAAATTGAAACACATAGAATTAGGGAAACACATATGAAACATATAATTAGGGATTATAATTTGTATCGGAGCTACGAAAAATATTAATATAGACATCTTTTCTATCTATCTGGTTTATATTTGGCCTGTGTAAAACAAGTTAATCAATGATCAATATAAATGGGAAGCCACCTGGTCTGAGATATAGATTTAGAAAAATATGTATGTAACTCTCTTCGTTCAATTATTATCTCCAAACCCATCAAGAAGATCCTCAACCAACACGACATCGACGTAACCTTCTCCTCCAACACCTCCCTCCGGAACCTCCTCACCAAGACGAAGACTACTCCTCCCTCCTCCCAGACTCCCAACACCATCTACGAGATCAGCTGCCTCGACTGCCCCGCCAAGTACAACGGACAGACCTACCGCCCCCTCCTCGACAGAATGAAAGAACACGAGAGTTGCTACAGACTGAACAACGCAGTTGACGACACTACAGACAGAGTGAAATCTGCTCCAGCTCATCACTGCATCACCACCGGACACAACATCGCCTGGAACGACATTCATCTCAAGTCCCTCCTCACTCCCACCTAGACCTGACAGAACAGGCTGCCATAGCCACTAGAGCAAACTATGAACAGAACAGACAGCGCTCCAAAGTGCAGCACCCTGTGGAACCCCATTCTCCCCAAGATCTCCTCAACCTTCAGACCGACTGACTCAGGAATCCTCTTCTCCAAATACTGACACCGTTTTTGTGCTTGTTTTCGTTATTTAGTGATATTGTATTCGATTATCCCGTCACCTGATCACTCACACCCTCCACCCATCCCCCACTCCCTGACAAACCTTGTAAACCACTCATTTCATTTTTAAGCACCCTCTCACCCTCCATCTTCAGCTGACGACGATAATCACATGATTTTCGAAAGCTCCTAAATTTTATAAACTCTATCGTATCATTGAACGTTTTAACTTGCTCCCTAAAATGTATGTTACTAGATAATTAGATATCTTCCTTAGAATATTATTATCACATCACTTTAAATGCAACTTATTGCAGAACAAATACTGCATCATCACATTATACAGGCTGATCAAATTTTATGAAAGAATAAAATAGATGAGCATGATATCTGATCAAACATAGAGTGAAAAATTTGAGGAAAATGTAAAATTGAATGAAAAAGTGATGAAGAAGGATTAGAGGCAAATGTTGTTAGCCACGTGTGCAGTAAAAACTGGTCATGTCATACAATACACTTTATAAGCTATCATAAAATCTTACCCATCATCATCTTGATCAACAATTATGCTATTCTCAAATGCAACTTTTACATCAAGGTCAAGTTCTTCAAAAGCTTTTTCTTTTTCTTCCTGAAAAGATGTCCTGCTTCAAAGTTCAGAGTTTACCAAATTAATGAAATTGAATGAAAAGAGAGTATTTCATATGAAACTAATATTAATTAATTTTTTCATGAGGGGATTAGAGGCAAATGTTGTTAGCCATGTGTGCAGTAAAAACTGGTCATGTCATACAATATACGCTTAGAGCATGGCTGGGAATGCGCTAATACAAATTATTACCCTCCCGTGGCTCAAACTCCAGTGTGATAATTATCGATATATGACTCCTTTATAGAACTACTGTACAGTGGCGGAATAATAGAGCAGAATATCGTTTAATAAATTGTTGATTTTATGAAGGAGCACTCAAAATCTATAAAAACGTTGAATTCAAACGAGGGTCGTCAGACCCGAGTGGAGGGAGAAATACTGTTTTGTCGGGTAATAATAAGATCGATGATATCGAAAATTGTCAAACTCGGCTGACGCCTCGTGTGATAATTTTCGATATCACACTCCCATTCGTTTGTTAATCGTTCATTATTGCACGAGGCGTAGACAAGTGCAATAATTTGTATTGTCGCACGAGGAGCAGGCCGAGTGCGACAATACCAAATTATTGCACGAGGCGAAGCCGAGTGCAATAATTTTATTAGCGTCATGACCATTTGCCATGCTCTTAGTGTATTAGCCAATGTGAGGAGTGCAATATTAATTATTATTGCACGCCTACAAGTACCCTCAAAATTGGCTAATACACTTTATAAGCTATCATAAAATCTTACCCATCATCATCTTGATCAATAATTATGCTATTCTCAAATGCAACTTTTACATCAAGGTCAAGTTCTTCAAAAGCTTTTTCTTTTTCTTCCTGAAAAGATGTCCTGCTTCAAAGTTCAGAGTTTACCAAATTAATGAAATTATATCTTGGATTAATAAATCATTCAGAGAGTATTTCATATGAAATTAATATTAGATGTAATTTTCATCATCATCTAGGTATCTAAAGATCTAATTATGATGATCGAACTGATTTTTGCTTAAAATTTCATGTTTAACATCATCTTCAGTGCTGAAATTGTAATATATAATTAATCAAATATTATATCAGTATAAATATTGCAAATAAAAAGTGGTGATTTACCAAGGTATAATATGAATATGGCTGCTTGATGATTCTTACTCCATTGTTCTTCAATTTGGTGATAGTTTCTACTATGCTATCTGTTTTGAATGCTAAATGTTGTACTCCCCCACCATTATTGGCCATCAAAAATTGTTCAATCTGATTTCTCCCTGAAAAGTTAAGACTATTATATTGGCTATCATATTGACTGCCTCAACAGAGGCCCAATTTACCTACTTACTTATATAGTATGAACAAATCATATTATTTTAATTCTAATTTTGGGCTGAAAGAAATGACATGCATAGAAATAAAATAGGTACATGTAGGTTTTGAAGTGAGCACTCCATCATTTCTTACAAAAAACTAGACATATGCAATTTTGTGAAGCGAAGCTGAGTGAAAATATACTACATTAACATTAAAATTTTACATGGGCGTGCAAGCACAAATTATTATATTTGCACGCCTGTGCAATTACAAATAACAAAATTTGCATGCCTGAGCAATTACTAGTTATAATCTTGTTCTATCTGCATACAGTTCAAGTGATTTGCATGGTAGTGGTACATACAATATAATATGTATTTCATAGTAATGCATAACTCATTCATAATTCAAGCTGGTGTCAATAATTTTTTCTGTAACCAAAAGCAATGCTTTCTATAAAAATTGATCTTACAAGATAAAATATTTATCAGCTAAATTGTAATAAAAACTTTGAGCATTGAAAGACAAGAATCTGCAAAAATGAAATGGAATTTAATAAAGGGGGATTGTCACTACTCACTGTCCCAATTTTTCCTGTCCAAATTTACTTTTTCTGAGTTTGGGACAGTTTCTTGTGACAATTGGGACAACTGGGACATTTGGGACAAACAAAAAGTTGAAGAAAAATGGTCATTAATCATTTTTACATTGATCCAAGTTTTTGAAATGAAAGTTATACTAAGTACATATTTTGGTTGTGCTTGTTTGCAGTGGTTAAGTGTTCCCACTTCCCTATCCCAAAACCTATGATAGGAAATACATAGTGGCAGTTGCAATGCAGCAAGTGCCACTATGTTATAGGCTGTAAGACAAAAAACAAAACTGCCACTCAAAAACACAATCATTTGAGCCCCAGATGTCTCTGTGACCTTTATCCCAATTTTCCAAAATGTCCCATTTGTCCCAAATTTCCCATTTGTTGCAGTCCCAATCCACTTTTAGAGTCCCATTTTTCTCTGTCCTATTTGTGCCATTTGTCCCATTTTGCATTCACTTTTTTAGTCCCATATGTTCCATTTTCTCTGTCCCATTTGTCCCAATTGTCCCATTTGTCACAAATGTCCCATTTGTCCCTACTCCCTGTCCCAAATTTGGGACAAGTGGGACAGTGACACCCCCAATAAATACGAATGAATTACCTCCCATGGTTATTGCTTTCAATGATTGGTTCAGAAAATGCAAAAACTGGTAGGTGATCTGCATAGTTTGCAAACATTTCCATGCCAGTACCATTGACCACAACTTTCATAGATCCAGATTCAGAACCCTGATGGTAGCATTTATCATTATTTATTACATCATTTATTACATCATTAAAGACCCTAATTACATTCAAAATTTCAGTCATCAGAGTATGTGTCATCCTTGTTGGGACCCATGCTAATCTTCTCAGTATCATTCCAATTTTAGAATAAGCTCATCCAAAGGTAGACAGGTCATCCATGTAAGAACATATTAAAATCAGCTGGCTTATAAACTGCAAGCTAAAACCAGCCAATTTTGACTTTTTTTACATTCCTAGCAATTATTTGAATTGCTCACTGGCTACTCAATTAATTAATTCTACAACATGAACATTGAGACACTAAAAACTGAAATACTACCTCACCTTGAAGTGATATTGCTTGAGATTCAATAAGTGAGAGTACCACACAGCATAATTTTTTGCAGTGAGTTGATGACAGCCAAAGAGAATGTGATCTAAACTGGAATCCAAGTTATCCTTGCAATAATTACCAACACTTGATTCATAAACACGGTGATATAAATTTGGCATTGGAGATGTAATATCAATGAAAGGTATCCCAGGATAATGCTGACAGTTTTTCTGTATACTAGAGGGTCTTAAATTATATTTAACCATTTCTGAATGGAACTGTTCCAAACACTCCACAGAGAAAGCAACATTGTTCACACTGTTTGTTCTATTGGCACTTTCATTCAACACAAAATAATCAGAGCTTCTTCTTAACTTACAGGAGTTTCGACTTTCAGTGATAAGATTGAAATTGAACTGTGACATCAATAAGTCCCTTGCTTTAGGCACACAAGAACACCCAATTTCTATGTACTTAAGAAGCATGTTGCAAACAATTTGGGACTCCTCTTGTCCTAATAAGCCTCAGATACCATTTGGAATCATCATTTGCTTCATAATCAATCTCCCCTCTCAGAATAATTAATTAATTAATTAATTACTTCTATATATACCCACAATGTGTCACATACGAAAACTTAATAATTTAAAATAACTTAATAATTTAAAATAATCTAAAATAAATAAACTGAAAACTGTGACACATGCCCTCTAATTGTAGGGAAAAATGAGATAAGGTAACTATTATATCCAGTTCACACAAGTTCAATTGTCTAGAGACAAATACCTCGAAATAGCACTAAATACCTCGAAATAGCACTCAGTAAAACAAGAAAATTCAGTAAAACAAGAAAATTAATATTTGCGCCAATCTTTACAGGACAATTAAATATATAACATAGCACGAAATATAGGGCTAGTATGCCTGCACCATCTCAAAGAGCTGTGAACAGCTTAAAGGGGCACAAGGGTACTCGTGCTGTTCATTGTGTATACCACAACTCAAGCTGTTCCACGTTTTAATTTTGTATAGCAACTTTTATTACTAGGTTTGATTGCTGTTGCTTAGGCAGGTACTTATCTTTGATGATGATGCAGACTACTCCAGCATTCATTTTATGGTTCTATTTTGAGAAGCCTTTGGACTTGTTTGTAAAGAGGATCATTTTACTATTTTGTCTTTAATATTCTATCAAATAAAATATAGCAAATCAATTTATTAATCAATCAACAAACAATAAATAATAAAATGGGCAACTATTAAAGATCAAAATGAGATGAGGGGCCAGTCAACCTCGATACCTACCTAATACTATTGAGTTTCATTGGGTGTAGATTCATCATTCACATAAGAGAGCTACAGTCCAACAAAAAAGAAAAAAAAAAGAAAAATTATGAGAGGCATGCCAACTTGCTTACATTATAATCCTCAGTGCTCCATGAAGTTGGAAGGTCCTTATGCTGAAGCCCTAGTAGAAGCTGCTTGAGCCTTGCACGGACAGAGCTAACATTATCTGAGTAATCAGTTACTTTCAGCTTTTTTACTATAGCATTCCATAAGGCAGCAGATCGATAGATAAATGTTTGAGAAGGTTTATCAAGGATTACTGTGGTCTGCTTCCTCTTGGAAATATTATAGCTTGTGTAAAGTGGGATAGGATAATGAAATTTAAGGATCTTAAATATTTCCATTATACAGTGATAGGTATAGAGATTGAACAGTGATAGGATATTGTTTGTCTGGAAAAGTGGCTTACTCGGTTCTTTATCAAAAAATGAAGAGTCTAATTTTTGGTCTTCAAATATTCTGCTTCTAGCACATGTTTTAAATTTGTTCAGAAACTTTTCCCTATCTCCAAAAAGAACTCTAATGCAATGCTTCTGGGTAATCCAGAGGGGCTGCAACCTACACATAGCAGCATCTCCCCATACTGATATACAGTAGGAGAGAGATGAGACTCAAAGAGAGTATAGTAGAGCTCGAATAAGTGTTCAGGAACATTTTTCTGTATTCTGTTGAGAATTGATGTTGCATAGGTAAGAGTTCTCTTTAGATTTGCAGTGTGGGGCTCCCAAGACAGCTTTTCATCTATTATAACACCTAAAAACCTTGTTTGATCAGTTTTCTTGACTGGGATATCATTTAACACAAGATTTTCTTCAGAACCAGTTCCCTTAAAGCTTTTTGGCTTAAAGTGAATGTAGTAGCATTTTGTCATATTTATGTAAAGTTTATTGAGAACCATATACCTGTTAAGACAGATTAAAATGTTAAGACAGATTAAAAGACACTAAAGAACCATACAATATGAAAGTTTGTTAAAAATAGGATGATGTTAAGAATAGGATGATGATTAATCAATAAATCCAAATAGATAAAATCCAAAGCACAAAGAATTGATTGAAAAGTTCCAATTAATGAACACACTTTTTAACAGCACCCTTTTTACATCCAGGATATATGTTAAAGCATGCTCATCTTGGACATGTTATTAGACACCCTTTCCAAACTCTAAATATGGTTAAAGATGTTTTTCTCATATTGCTCCAAGGATTTCCAATAAACTCCCACATCCCAGCTGAGAGATGGTTGCTTAGAGTGCTTTCACCTCAGGAGGCTGATGCACTTGAAGGGTCACAAACCACTCAGATCCCCTTCTTCAACCTATGGCTAATCACTAATCAACATTCATGACTGGCAATTTTACCAAATATTGTTGTTGTTTAAATACACCATTTCAAACGGCGTCATAGCTTTAGGGAGCAGTGGAGCTCCAGGGGTGTCTATGGCCAAAACGGAGTTTTTGGCTTGGTCACAGAATTGCATATTTGGTCAGAAAATGTTGTTATAGCTCCCACAATGAATGAATTTGTTATGAGAATGAAAACGTGATTTCGCAGATCACTTCTGCACTTTGTTTGCTAAACGCGTATATCCCTGTTATCGTCGCGCGGCGCGCTTCCTCAGGGAAGCGCGCGGCGCGTACATACACCTATGCGGGCTTAGGAACGCGTGGCGCAACGTTCCACATTTTAACATCACTTTGCGCTTTCGCCACCCAGTCAGAAGAAATTGACGGGTAATCGTAGGATGTTACCCTACCCTCGCGCGCGGCGCAACGTTGCTCATTTGGACAATAGACGTCACTTTGTCGACGACGTTGCCCGTTTATTTTTTCTGACTGGATGGCGAGAGCGCATAGTGACGTCCAAATGTGGAACACTGGAACTTGCCCTAAACCAGGGCCCTGGCTATGCGCACGGAGTCGTATCGACACCCCTGGTTAGGGGAAGCCCGCATAGGTGTTTACACGCCGGCACTTTGAGGAAGCGCACCGCACAACCAAACAGGGGTATACGTGTTTAGCAAAGGAAGTTTGAATTAGGATTAAAAATTTCACCTAAAACCAGGTGCTAACGCCGATCGGCGAAGTTAGGTGACATTTGCGTGAAGATTGTTAATTCTTGATTAAATAATACACAAAAATACCACAATTTAAATGTAAAAAGGACTTAAGAATTATGTCATTGAATCTTTCAGAATCACTACGATACTCCATAGTTCTTCATTTTCAGAAGGGTATATCAAATGTGAGAGATAAAAGTAAAAAGCTTCTATCTCAAAAGAACCTCTATCTCAGTAGACTCAAGAATTCAAGATTTTTGGAAGTTGATTTCGCTAAAATGAAAAAAATATGAACTCGACAACTGATATCATAAAAGTCAAACATCAATGGGAATTGTTCACCCCCCTCGTAATCAAGTTTAGTGATTGTTGAATTTTTACCCAGGTGTCTCGACCTTTTGAAGTGCGGCGTATCACATCGCGCCTCTGTGCTTTTTTGCTGCGCGTGACAGCGCAAAAAGAACTTTCGATGCAACCCGCATTAAAAAGCAACATAGCACCGCGCCTCAAAAGTTCGAGACACCACGGTAACAATAACATGTAACGTAATCATTCGTGGATTACGTTAAAAGTGAACGATCCCATATCAAATTAAAAATTGAAATGTTACTCCAACATAGCTTATCGGAAATAATTATCAGGGACATTCAAATTCGAAATTTTCAACGAAAACTCGAAATTTTCGGCTAAATTTTTCCTTTTTTCTTCCACGATTTGAAAACTTGAATTGAATACTTCAAATTCAGTGTTTTCCATGATGATAAATGACAAATTTCCATATTGCAGTTTTTAAGCATCAAAACGTTCAGTAAATTTACCTAAGAATTTTATTATTCGTGCGTTTGAGACGAAGTAAAAAAATTTGCGTCTGTACCCTAGAAATTTTAAGAGGAAATACTGGACTTAATTTTTGTCGGATTTGAAAATCAGGACATTAATGTTCACGCAGAGTTTCCCAGCGTGCCTGTTATGTTCGTGATAATTATGCCCGATTAGGTAATATGAAAAGCACATACATAATATGTATCACTTGCATAATGAGCATCGATATTTGATAACTATTCAAGCTGACACTGTGTGCACATAAACATTCAAGCATATTATGAATCATGAAGGAACATAGTATAGCATTCTAATATTTCAATATTTTAATATGTAAATATTAAATTTAGAACTTTATTGATCCTGCTAGTAGTTCAAGTACAATCGAAGGACTTTATTTTCTTAAAATACGCAACATGAGACAATAGCCAAAAATTCAGCTTCAATATTATCAAGAAGGGGGCAAGCCCATCAAGCCCCATCCCCCGAAAACTGAACCCACTATTTCGTATATCCATCAAGGGGTTTGAGGACCAGACATCAGAGCGTAATTAATTTACTAAATAATAATTTAAGCTGTGCCCGATAAAATATCAATGGTGAAATTAAGTAATATTAGCCAATTTTGAGGGTACTTGTAGGCGTGCAATAATAAGTAATATTGCACTCCTCACATTGGCTAATACACTAAGAGCATGGCAAATGGTCATGACGCTAATAAAATTATTGCACTCGGCTTCGCCTCGTGCAATAATTTGGTATTGTCGCACTCGGCCTGCTCCTCGTGCGACAATACAAATTATTGCACTCGTCTTCGCCTCGTGCAATAATTTTTATTAGCGCATTCCCAGCCATGCTCTAAGGTAATATTAGTTAAAATGAACATATCCTGTATGATATCAACTCTATCGAGTTGCGTTGCTTCTCAACTGTAAACACTAGGCAGTTCCTTTATGTTCTTGACGCATTCTTTATACTTGTCTTTAAAATCTTCCCCTTTCAGAACCAACAGCACAGAACAAGGCGTGGAAATATTGTCATTTGAGGGATTCTTTTACATGGATTTATAGCGACAAAGGCCCGACTTATCGAATCTTGGGGTTGACCTCTTCGCCGAATTCTACGTAATAGGCCTTACGCTATTATGCGGTGTGCATCGCGTAATGTATTAAGCATTTGCGAAAACAGAATACTGAATACAAGAGTTACAGAGGTGTCGCCACATCGAGAATTGAGAATTATTCTGAAATTTCCGATTGCGCGGCGCTATATACTTATATACGAACGTGAATATACTGTTGAATCAGTATCACGCACGTACAAATGGTAGTTTTGTAGAAATTTCAGACACCGATTTCAATTGTGGCGTCACCTCTGTCACAGTGCTAGACTTTCTCGGCATGAACTAGGTCGGGACACCCCCGTAACTGATATGTGTGCTCGCAGTTCCTTAGCAACAGGTCGAAAAACGGGTAGAAAGAGCTCAATAAAGACCCTTCTTGGCTTCACAATGTCATATTATGCTTTCAATCTTCAAGAAAGATGAGAAAAATATAGTTCCTGTTGTGAAAACCATCCAGACTACGAGAAAATTCTACCTGTCCTTTCGTCTTGTTGCCTCCGGCCTATGAAGACACGTATGCGTAAGAAAGTAATGCAGTGCAACCACAAGGTCGCCACTTTGACGCGCACTAAATTAGGGTGCGCCCTTTTTTCAAAGTTTTTTAGGCACTTTGACTCGATTGTAGATCTCAGTGAGCTGATCACGAGGATATCAAGTTTTTTGAAATTGGAAAATGTCTTCCTTTGCCTCTGGGCGTTTTTCTGTTTCGTGACGTCACATCACGTGACCTGTCACGTGATCCGCCTGCTAGTACTTTGTGCGCGCTCAGGATTCCGCGCGCGCAATTGTAATTCTATGCGCGTTCGCGGATCTGAGTTGCCCGTGTCAATTCTGTGCTATCTATGGCATTGGCAAGACTTATCTTAATTGAATAAATAATAATGGAATTTTGGAAACCAATCTATGATAGACGCAGATAGCAAATAATTTAAGAATCAGCAAGTTTTGCCATTGCCATTTTCAAGCTGATAATTGCGATTACTTGGAAAATGGGAGCTTAAGTTTATACATTGAGAGCTGGGAAGTACATTAGTACTATACAGGGTTAAAATTGTACATCCCAATCAGGAGTCAGGGTGCATGTGACTGCTGAGTGTCCCCAGTCAGATCACATGACAAAGCAGAGGACACTCCCTCAACCAATGACCGAGCAGAACAAGGTTCTCGTGACTGATAGAGGAGGATCAAGCAAGCAGTATCTCTTTGACCATGACGAAATCCAGTTAATTGTGACCTAGTTTGTTATATTTTAACGAGTAGGCCCTCTACCTAATTTTATTTCATCGTTCGGCAGTCTTGAAGCTTATTCCGATCCCGAGATCTGTGAAATGTGAAACACTAAAAAATCCGTTTTATTGTTTTGTTCTTTTTTAATGATAAGTATATGGAAGTATCAGTCATGAACTTGAAGGGATTATGTCTGGCGTTGCTAGACTCCCTGGGTCTGATAAAGTCGGACAAAGCGGATTCAAATTGACGGAATGTCGCTCGGAATCATGGGAATCGAGGTCTAATCTTCTGTTCTTCTGTTGTCCGAGATTGCGAATTCGTACTCTTCTGATTTAGATGATTGGGAAACGGCCAAGATAAGGTTTGAAAGTTCCTCAGGATTGTGAACCGTCGCTCAAAATCTGGGCACCATGAAATTTTCTGATACAAATCTACTAATCTACGATAGACGCAGTTAACAGATGATTTTAGAATCAGCAAGTCTTGCCAGTGCCATTTTCAAGCTGATTATTGCTATAACTTGGAAAATGGAAGCTTAAGTTTATACATTGAGAAATACATTAGTACTATACAGGGTTAAAATTGTACATCCCAATCAGGAGTCGAGTGTCCCCAGTCAGATCACATGATAAAGCAAGGGACACTCTCCCTCAATCAATGATCGAGCAGAACAAGGTTCACGTGACTGATAGAGAAGGAGGAGGAAGCAAGCAGTATCTCTTTGACCATAAAAGGTCACGGAGCCGACATTTCATCTCGCGACACTTTATCTTACGACATTTCATCTCTGACACTTCTTCTCAAAGTACGAACTTTCATCTCGTACTGTTTATCGATTGTATCTTAAAGTACGACGTTTGATCTCCAGGGTGCGGCGTTTCATCTCAAAGGGTACGACAATTCATCTCTTACTGGAACTTGATTGTACTGTAAAGTACGACATTTGATCTCGAGATTGCGGGGTTTCATCTCCAAGGCTGCGACACATCATCTCTGGGGATGACACCTTTTATCAGGTTAGGAAACATGATCTCAGGGTACGAAAATTCATGTCAGGGTACGACACTTCGTCTCAGACTACGACATTTCATCTCTGGATAAGGCACTTCATCTCAGACTGCGACACTTCATCAGGGTACGACACTTCAAATTTTGTACTTCATCTCATGGAAGTGGAATGACACTTCTCATCTAAGACTGCAGAAATTTCATCTCTCGGTACGACACTTCATCTCTCGTCACGATTCTTCATCTCAGACTGCGACACTTCATCTCTCAGTACGACGACATTTCATCTCTGGAGCATGCCACTTCATCTCAGGGTAAAATACTTCATCTCAAGGTACGACATCTCATCTCTGGGTACGACACTTCATCTCAGACGACGACATTTCGCATCTCAGGTACGACACTTCATCTCTGACTGCAGTCCACTTCTGTCTCTGGGTACGAAACTTCATCTCTGGGTACGACAATTCATTTCAGGGTACAGCACTTCATATCAGACTGCGATTACTCTCTCTGGCGGGTACGATACTTCATCTTGACTGCGACACTTCATCTCAGCAAACACTTCCCAGGAGATGAAGTGTTGCTGTCTGAGATGAAGTGTCGTACCTAGAGATGAAACGTCCCAGTCTGAGATGAAATGCCGCTACTACTAGAAGGGGGATGGGCCAGCGAGGGCCCAGGGGGCGCCCAGGAGAGGAAGCTGCTGGCCGAGACAAACGCCTCCGAGCTCCCAGGCGCCCGGATGGGACGGGAGTCCCGTTCCTCCCCGTTGCCATCCTGTCGGAACAGGACGGCGATGAAATGCCTTAGTCTGAGATGAAGTGTCGTTCCCCGAGAAGAAGTTTCGTACCCTGAGATTAAGTGTCGTTCCCAGAGATGAAGTGTCGCAATCTGAGATGAAGTGTCGTACCCGGAGATGAAGTGTTGTACCCAGATATAAAGTGTCCTTCCCTGGGATGAAGTGTCGTACCCTGGATGAAGTGTAGTTCCTTGAGATGAAGTGTCGTACCGAGAGATGAAATGTCGCAGTCTGAGATGAAGTTTCGTACACAGAGATGAAATGTCGCAGTCTGAGATGAAGTGTCGTACCCCGAGATGAAGTATCGAACCCTAAATTGAAGTGTCGTTCCAAAAGATGAAGTGTCGCAGTCTGAGATGAAGTGTCGTACCTAGAGATGAAATGTCGCAGTCTGAGATGAAGTTTCGTACACAGAGATGAAATGTCGCAGTCTGAGATGAAGTGTCGTACCCCGAGATGAAGTATCGAACCCTAAATTGAAGTGTCGTTCCAAAAGATGAAATGTCACAGTCTGAGATGAAGGGTCGTACACTGAGATGAAGTGTCGTACCCTGAGATCAAGTTTCCTACCCTGAGATGAAGTGTTGTACCCAACGATGAAATGTCGCAGTCTGAAATGAAGGGTCGTACACTGAAAGGTGTCATGCCCAGAGATGAAGTGTCGTACCCTTTGAGATGAAACGTCGCACTCTGGAGATCAAATGTCGCACTTTAGAGTTCAATCAAGTTACAGTAAGAGATGAATTGTCGTAATGTCGTATTTCCTTTGAGATGGAACGTCACACCCTGGAGATCAAACGTCGTACTTTAAGATAAAATCGATAAACAGAACGAGATGAAATTTCGTACTTTGAGGAGAATTTGTGTCGGAGATGAAATTTCGTGAGATGAAGTGTCGCGAGATGAAATGTCGGTTCCGTGATCTTTTCATGGTCAAAGAGATACTGCTTGCTTCCTCCTCCTCCTCCTTCTCTATCAGTCACGTGAGCCTTGTTCTGCTCGATCAATGGTTGAGGAAGTGTCCCTTGCTTTGTCATGTGATCTGACTGGGGACACTCGACTCCTGATTGGGATGTACAATTTTAACCTTGTATAGTACTAATGTATTTCTTGGCTCTCAATGTATAAACTTAAGCTTCCATTTTCCAAGTAATCGCAATTATCAGCTTGAAAATGGCACTGGCAAGACCCGCTGATTCTCAAATCATCTGTTATCTGCGTCTATCGTAGATTAGTAGATTTGTATCAGAAAATTTCATGGTGTCCTGATTTGAGCGACGGTTCACAATCCTGAGGAACTTTCATACCGTTATCTTGGCCGTTTCCCAATCATTTAAATCAGAAGAGTACGAATTCGCAATCTCGGACAGAAGGCCAGATCTAATCCCCTGACTATGGGATTAGATCTCGATTCCCATGATTCCGAGCGACATTGATCCGTCGTTTTGAATCCGCTTTGTATGGACTTTGTCAGGAGAGTCTGGCAACGCCAGACATAATCCTTCAAGTTCTTGGCGACTGATACCCATACTCATGATTAAAAAAGAACAAAACAATAAAACGGACTTTTAGTGTTTCGCATTTCACAGATCTCGGGATCGGAATAAGCTTCATATCAAGACAGCCTAATGATGTAATAGAGTAATAGAATTAGGTAGAGGGCCTACTCGTTAAAATATAACAAACTAGGTCACAATTAACTGGATTTCGTCATGGTCAAAGAGATACTGCTTGCTTGATCCTCCTCTATCAGTCACGAGAACCTTGTTCTGCTCGGTCATTGGTTGAGGGAGAGTGTCCTCTGCTTTGTCATGTGATCTGACTGGGGACACTCAGCAGTCACATGCACCTTGACTCCTGATTGGGATGTACAATTTTAACCCTGTATAGTACTAATGTATTTCTTGGCTGTCAATGAATAAACTTAAGCTTCCATTTTCCAAGTAATCGCAATTATCAGCCTGAAAGTGGCAATGGCAAAACTTGCTGATTCTTAAATTATTTGCTATCTAGTATCTGCGTCTATCATAGATTGGTTCAGAAAATTCCATTATTCAATAAAGATAAGTCTTGCCAATGCCATAGATAGCACAGAATTGACACGGACAACTCAGATCCGCGAACGCGCATAGAATTACAATTGCGCGCGCGGAATCCTTCGAGCGCGCACAAAGTACTAGCAGGCGGATCACGTGACAGGTCACGTGATGTCACGTCACGAAATAGAAAAACGCCCAGAGGCAAAGGAAGACATTGTCCAATTTCAAAAAACTTGATATCGTCGTGATCAGCTCACTGAGATCTACAATCGAGTCAAAGTGCCTAAAAAACTTTGAAAAAAGGGCGCACCCTAGCACTAAATCTCTAATCAACTAAACACAACCATTTGAAGCACACTCACGTGTTAGAACCTATTGCAGCACCAAGATCTGATCGAGCAGGCACGAAAACGTAGGGGACTTTACTCTCCTCACATAACACTGGTAGATGGGATATAACATCTGAAACACAAGGAAATATCTTAGATGGTCATGGAAAGGATTCCAATGAGCGCCTCTATCATTATGTTATCAGTGACCTATTTTATAGTTGAGTGCCCTATTTTATTATTGAGAATTACAAATTCATTTTGTAGGGAGACTCCCGGGAGTCCTACAGGAAAACCTATGGGAGTCCCCCGGCAGTACTAAGGGAGTCCCCCGGCAGTGCTATGGAAGTCCTACGGGAGTCCCCCGGGAGTACTATGGGAGTCCACCAGGAGTACTGAGTACTGACAGTGAATTAATTTTAATTAATTTGTTGCCTGGCCTCTTCGCGCACACCATGTATACTCCCATAGGACTCCCATAGGTTCTCTCGTAGGTTCTCTCGTAGGACTCTCGTAGGACTCCCATAGGTTCTCTCGTAGGACTCCCGCATTTATTCGCACGTATGACCTTGTACGATATCACATATAACCAACTCCTGGTAAACTGACCTATAGGTGAAACATCTCCGGCAATGATAGCAAAGCCTTTCTCTCCTTTTCTGAGGGCTCTAGCAACTTCCTTCGTGCCTCGCCTTACTAACTTCGCCTGATCAAAGAGGGTAATATCAACATATCTCGTAGTACATAAAACGTTGTTAAATAGTAATACGAACTTCCCCTGAAAAATGCCGTGTTTTTCGGGAGTGTAATAATCATTCAAAATGCATCGTTCAACTTTTATGTATTGCTATGTTAATGTGTGCAAAAACGTTGCGCGCACCCTAAATTTTGACAATATTAAAATTTTATTTGGTACTAGTAGCGCGCTGCAAGCGTACTTTTCCGCGTAGTTTACAACCCCTACTCAGAACCGGTGATGACAATTAAATGCGCGTTTTTATCAACAGGAACCAACACGCCGTACTTTTTCACCATTTTTGCACGTATATTCAACAACCTAGATATCATATCATGTATATGGTTCAAATTTGCGAATTCGTCCAAATCAACTGATAGCACGAGTCAACGCGCAATGAAAATGAAATACCAATGCCGCATACTTTGTGCCTCAAAACAATTCTATGATACTTTGAGAGCAGCGCAGAGGCCGAGGCGGTTGTATAGCTCGATGGATTTTATCTTTCATTTTACATCGGACTAAGGCAGCCGAGAAATTTTTGAGATTCCAAGGAATTATCAAATGCTCAGAGAGTATAACTAAACCAGAACATTTTAATGAATCTGCGGGGATTCATTTATCTCTATTTTACGTTTGCATGTTAACTCGTCGAAATATCGCTGCAACGGCCATTAGATTCATTACATTCTTTTGATCATAACGTCATTTGATCGTCGGTTTCCATCAGATCAAATTATTCTACCACTGTTTACATGTCTCAGACATGGCAGCTCGGCATATTAACGTTTTGACCATTCTCAACCATACGAATTATGTCATCTCTATAGCCCTATATTGTAATAGTTGACGTACCTTGATCGCTGCTTTAGAGCATTTGTAAAGTTTTTTGCTCAATTTCCGAGGTGCCAGAGGTCGAGCTATGGGAATGGTGAGAGCACATTTCTTATCGTAACTCATCGCTTCCTCCGTTGTTGTAGCGTCCATTGCTGTAGCGGAACCGTTAACTTCAACCATGCTCAGACAGGAGGCATTTTGTGAGGGGTGCTATGTATCATTGTACAGTGTACAACGTAATAAAACCTGTTCAAGAAGATCGAGTACAAGGATCATCATACTTTTAAATTATCGTTATTAAGCAGCAAATATCTTAAATCTTTCATAAGCCCGCGTTTCCCAAAGTCATTAGCAATCAACAGTTTTTTGTTTAAGTAATCAACAAGTTTAAGTAATCAGAAACATTTAAAATCAAATGCATTTAAGTGATATGAAGTGAATTTCATATGAAATAACTGCAAATAATCAGACATAGGTAATGTTCGGTATTCAGGGGTCGATAAACGCTTGCTCATTGCTGGTAATTTAAATTATCAAAATCAATGACCAAAAATGCCAATCACAGGGAATAAAGAAAATATAAGCATTCACTTACTTTTTCAAAAAATTGACAATCCATTTATTTCATTGAAAATAAATCTAAAATATCTTCTGTCTTCCCCCTCCCTCGATCAAAGATTTCCACGAAGATAGTGAAAATGCAGTGAAAGATCATTAAAAGCGGCATTTATTCTTCAAGTTAAGTACCGTATGTTACTCTAAGTTAAGTACTCTACGTTAAACCATTGCATTAAATGAATAAGAGTGTCCTACATGCACTTATATTACAGCGCTGAATTTTAGGCAGGTTCGCTACGTTTCTAGGTTCGGTAGGATTGCGCGGCAGAGTCAGCGCATGTCGCGCGAATTCTCGCACTAATCACAAATTGCATTTGACTTGTGTAGACTGTAGAAAGTGTTTTTAAACAAACCACGTTGGGTTTTGTTAGTCGAGTACCGAGTGTGACTCAAGAAAATCTATTGGCACGAAAAATCATGCAAAATCGAGCCGCGCAATCGTACAGAACCAAGAAACGTACTGAACCTGCCTAAAGTTCAGCACTATTAGCACAGCTCACGTACCACGCTGCATCTTCTCATCACGGGGACTGCAGTAACTGTCAAAATATTTCAAATCGAATGGATGGAAAATCGCCGAGTCATGGCAATATAAACAGGTCCAAAAGGGTGTACAACTGTCAAATGATGCTTTAAATTTTAAAACAACAAGTAGTTGATACAGTGTCTGACCGCCACGTTATTTTTCATATCACAGCTTTTGCAATGAAGGGCGCTAAAACAGCCACATTTCATACCTACAGTCTACACAACCAAATTCCCTTTTTTGGCCTTGAGAACCAATAATTTCCATTAATTTCTCATTGTCTCGGATCAATCTCATGGTACTATGTATGTACAGTCTTCTCCTCTCCAACAGTCTTCTTCTCTCCAACAGTCTTATTCTCTCCAACTCGTATCACTTCTTTGTCTTCTTGGTAGAGTGCGTTAAGGCCGACACTCCCAGGGAAAACGTACTCACTGTTTGCAGGTCACCCATCGCTCCAACCCGAGTATTGTACCTGAAATGCATACAATAAATCCCTGAAATGCATACAATCAACCCCTATTACCCTATTTGATCGATCCGTGTACAGACAAGTGCATTAGGACTAGGGATACCTATATTTGATGATCTACCAGCAATCAGGATTTACTAAAGATTATGAGAAGGAGAAATAGTGCCCCAGGCTTCCCACGTGAGTAACGGATTAGAAAGCAGTCAGACTGCCCCAGGCTACCCACGTGAGTAACGGATTAGAAAGCAGTCAGACTGCCGCAGGCTGCCCAGCCCACTACTCTAGGGTATTGTGTCCTATAATAACTTGGGGAATCAATACACGATTACAAACTTTCCTATTTCTTATTAGGATTTGTGACGCAAAAGTGCGTCAAAGCTTTTGAGGGACAGAAAACGGTACACCTTTAGCAGTACAACACGATGACAGATTCATAATTCTATCCCATGGGACATAATCATACCGCGAAATTATGTCTTGTGAGGTTATGGATTCCTCATTAATTGTGAGGTAATGGATTTGCGAGGTAATGCTAGTGGATTCACGCTTTCCGAGTAACATTTTACCAAACTGAACCACTTAATTTAGTTGAATAGAACTGGATTACATGTTAATGACGCTTATGAAGTTCTCAGTTTTCTAGTTTTGAAGTGCAGTCAAAGCATAATACTTAATTGTTTGTATTTAATCCCATTTCAAGAACCACAGTTCCCAATCTTTGTTTCTGTGGATTTGTGTCAATTTCCCAATAGGGATAAACACTTGCACCATTATAATTTTGGGTTGTGGCAAATGTTGTTTGGGTTTTTGAATGCCCCGGCTCGACAACTTTATTTCTGGTGGTTTATTCGCTGACTAGCTTCTTACCAGGCAGGAAGGTGTAACTCCGAACTATTTATTCATTACAGACTTCTGCTGGGACTCATGTTTTTTAAAGCGTTCTTGGATCAAAAATTAGTTTACAAACAAGTTTTTGCGAAAATTGTATATGTACAACCTTCAACTACAAAAGGCAGTTTATCTCTTTGTCTTGAGTCGTGGCGTATTTGGGGTTGATGGGCACATAAAATGTAGCAGGTACTAAACTTGGACTCCACGGATTTGAAATGTGCCGGGATTAGCACGCGATTAGCACGCGATTAGAACGTGATCAAATTTTCTGGTCGTCCTCCAACAGGAAGTGAAAAGATAGTAACCCCAAATTTTTAAAATATGTTGTTTTCTTACGAGGTCCAAGTTTAAACGTTTAACTGATACGTATGCGACTCAGTCCCATGTCGACGTATCTAGTTAGGACAAATGTTTTTCTAGTGGCCTCATTCATTTTGAAATAATTGTCGTTTGTAGTAATTAGACAATTTATCGTTAATTACTATTATATTAGTACTAATTTATTCCCTTCCAATCATAGGCTTACGATGTAATAACGAAAGTACCACCTATAATCTATGCTGTTTCATCGTGCATCCCTAACCATCCCTATAATACTGTAACTGATCATCCCTAATAACTGATCATCCCTAATAAATGATCATCCCTAATAACTGTTCACACCTAATAACTGTTCATCCCTAATAACTGATCATCCCTTATAACTGAAAGCTAGGAGAAAGGTTCAAGTCCAGAAATTTTATAATTCAATCAGGTTCGTCAATGTCCCAGTTAAAAGGTCACGTGGCCTGGTCATTCTGCGTTGGTTGCCGACATCTACTTCTAATGTTATAACTACCGATAACCACCGACAACCACCGGTAACTACCGCAGAATATTCTAACGGAAATCTAAACCGCTCAGTCATTTGAAAGTACTTGTAAAATTGATATTACTGTTCCACGAATACCGGAAACTTTGCATCTCCTAGAGTAGGTTACCATAAACAGTTTGAATGGGTTTAATGGGTACAATATTTCGTTTAGAGATACTTAGGTAATGGTAAGGGCCATGTTACTGGACAGTGGACTTTACTACCGGGTGGCCCAAAAAACATGTTACATTTTCAAAGCTTGATAACTTTTTCTGTGTTTGGAGTTTCTTGATGAAATTCTGGGATGTCATAGAAATGGGTTGTAAGTTTTTGCTCCAAAAATTTGAAATTTCTTACTCCAAAAAAGTCAGAGTTATCATCGAAAATCTGGGGTTTTCCGACTTTTGAGACACAAAAATCTGGTTTTTTCAACTTCTGAGACGCCAAAATTCACCAACATTTGAAGAAACGTCATCCGATATTTGCCAGACCTATTCTGAAATTTTCAGTCAGATAACTAAAAAAACCTCGGATATATGCCCATTTTTGTAACACAAAAAAGGGACCGTAAGCAAGATCACATTCCACAATGCAGAGATAAGCATGATGTTTGTTAACTACTGATTCACAGATTGTGTTTATTTTCCATTTTTTCGTGTTTTCAATGAAAATTTCACAATTTCGGGAATTTTCGGAGCATCATGGAACTGGAGTTGAAATTAATTTTTTATCCCGAGTCTACTTTCATACGCGGAAATATGGCAGAAAAACCGGTTTTTCGTTGATAACTCAGACATTTTTGGAGCTAGAAACTTCTAATTTTTGGTGCAAAAACTTACAGCCCATTTCTATGACATTCCAGAATTTGATTAAGAAAGTCCAAACACAGAAAAAGTTATCAAGTTTTAAAAATGTAACATGTTTTTTGGGCCACCCGGTACATAACAGGCATTTTCAAGAATTTGATATACGTCCAATTATCCATTTTAATATTTGATTCATCTGCATTGAATGTTGAAACGTTACTGGCGTGAGAAATAAATAACTAGCACTGCAAACACAGCGCACCGCAACGAGTAACGACCGGGCTGCGATTGCAATTAGTTTCATTAGGTCACTGGTCAATTTCTTTCGACTATCCTATCATGTATGGTCTATACACATTATAATTTAGATAATATGATACATTGGTAAATTATATCATTTTTTCCATTTTCAATTTGAGAATTTGGAATCAAAATCCCATTTGCTTTCGGTACTGTAGCTAATAATTCAAAATATTAAATACCGAACCCTCCCATTGTGAGAAAATTAGCGCTGATGTTGTCTTCAAAATCCCTTCATCGTCTTTTTAAGCTTATGATCAAAAAACTCAAGAATCTTTCCAGCGCTTGAATATCTATAAGCGTAGTTCACTATTTCATATTTCGTAGGATGGGAATTAAACTATTAAAAGAAAGCTTTTAAGAAAGTGAACATATTGCAATTTTAGATTGCATTTCCACAATGCTCTAATAAAAGACGTATTCTTACATACTTAATGAATGGTTTATTATCCATATCACGCGATTAGTCACTCACGGTTTTATTTCCAGTTAAATACTAAATGGGAACTATAAGTAGTTCACTCTTTGTATCCTGAAACTTTTCTGTCTCAAAGTAGTTATAAACATATGTAAGCATTAATAAGTACCCTTGTATGCTCTTTACTGCAATGCGTGCTCATCAGTTAAAGAGTTGTAGAAAGTGTTGTTGAAACCTTGAAACAATGATTCAAAACAATTCTATTGGATTTTCATTTTCCAGGTACATTACCTTTGAAGGGTCCGTCCAATCTTTTGTACTTTCTAAATTTAATCGCTCGAAATCTTCCTTAACTTAACTTTTCTTTTTCAGGGAAGTCTGACATTACATTATGTAATTTGACTGAACTTATATTTTATTCTGTCAAACGTGCGTGGCTTTTTCATGCACTGCGTAATCGTGCGCGGTTCGCTGCCAACTATTTACAGTTTTTTCCTGAAAGGGCAAACTGTCTAAGCTTGGGCTTCAAAACCCTATTACTAATTTACTATCCCTTTTAACAACCCTTTGCAGTTTACCTGACACTCGAAGTAGGAAGTAAAAAGTTTTTCAGAAGGTGAAAGTGTCTATGCTAAGCCCCAAGATCATTTTTACTACCCTTTCGACGATTTGCTTTTCACTGATGAACACACATACGTGTTGAACCATTTTTATATCACTTTAACAATTAAATCTTTTTTACAATCATTTTTACTATCATTATGTATAGGTAGTACTTGGCTAAATCCGATCAATATTAGAAGAACAAGTCGCAGTAGTGAAGTTCCTTATGGCTTATCTATATAAGCCAACCAAATTACGAAATGTATATTTTTTGGGTATTTTTGAGATATCTCTCCCATTTTTGCAGGAGCTACAATCGCGCTAAATAGATCACAGTTCAGAGAAACGTTTAAACTGTTACTCTTAAACTATCATGGACTAAATTGATGGGCAATCAACCGAATAAGCACATGTCAGTGCTCGATATGTCAAAGGAGAGTAAGATACACAATGAGTGATATGCAGATGATGTGACGTCATTGCCATAGCTCTAAGTGGTGCGTTGGTGAGTCATGGCTTTAACAACTTGGGTGAGATACTGAGCTACCTACCTCTCGCTGTTTAGAGGATCTAGCACGGGTTGAGATAGGAGGGACTTTAGTTGAGCTTTCAGTATCTTCACTGTCTTTCCTGTAACGTTGCTGTCTGTCTCAACCTTCTCTTCGGCTTCCAATCCTGCCTCCTTAGCCAGGGCAACCAACTTGGCTTCTTTCTTTTCAGGCCTAGTGGGGTACCCGTTAGAGTTAAAATTAAGTCAATGATTTTAGAACGCATCACCGCGTTAATAATAAATATCAGTTAAAATATTATTTAAGGAACCAACTTCCCCGCAAGTCACTTTTTTGTAGACAAAATGTTTTTATGTTCAAGTTAACTATGGAAACGCATTAAAGCATGTTTATTTTGAGTTGCAACAATCATTAGTTTTATAACGGGGATGGTTACTAACTCTGCTATATAACCCCCTAACAAGACTTCCTCCTTAGCATGTCTGGGTATTTGCGGGAGGCTGACATATCGCTGGGGTGTCTTCTGACTGTCATGTCAGTGACAGGGACCCTGGGTAACGGCGTCAGTTTCTGCCACTTCCTCTCCCGGGAGACTGTCTCGCGGAAGGCGCTCTACTTCAAGTACCTCTACATGATGGTCACACTCGCAGACTTTCTGGTCTGTGCCACGCTCTTCCCCATGATAGACGCCACCTTGTCGCCCGGCAGGGCGGGCCTCCTGGCCTCGTCCCCCGGCCTGTGCGGTGTCTGGGCTGTCCTGGGGGCCACAGTCCCCCAGATGACGGTCTTCCTGATTGGGATGCTGAGTGTGTCGCGGCTGCTGGTTATTATACGCCCCTATACCTCACTCTGTGTGCCAGTGTCCTACCTCCTGCCCTCCTCCGTCCTCTGCTGCTGGGTCTCCTTCTACTTCTCCCTCATCACAGGAGACGTGCTCTACCCTAAGTACGAGACGGACTGGCTAACTTGCCAGATCAGCCAGTTCTCACCTACTGAGATGGACCAGCCTGTGACCACCCATCAGTTCTATAAAGTGCTCTACCTCCTGATGATACCCATGAACTTCATCCCTGCCTTCTCCATCTTCCCCATCACCCTCTCCTTCCTGCTGTCTCTGGTGATGCTGAGGAGGAAGATGGCCAGGTCCTCCAACATTGTGATAAAGAAGAAGAGAGAAGCAGCTAAGACAGTACTGGCCCTTACTCTCGTCTACATCTTGTTCAACATACCCTTTACAGGGGGCATGATGAAAGCCCTCAGCACCGTCATTGAAGGACAGAAGCAGTTGGAAGTCGGCAACACCACAGCCAGACAGTTCCTGGAGAGGAACATGTTGCCAGAAGACAAGCCCTTCGTCAAGAACTACCTGATCCCCATCAACATGACCCTCATCAGCCTCAACAGCCTAGCTAACCCCCTCATCTACTACTACAGGATGACACAGTTCAGAGACTGGCTCAAACGACTCTTCATCAAGTCGTTGTCGAAGGTTATTATCAATGCCAGAAAGGCATTTAGAGCGTTAAAGTGAACGTTTTATTTTTCATCGAAACAGACTTCATTAACATTAAATGTTTAAATTTATCAAGGACTCACTTCAATTATCCAAAATTAATCTTCATTCATTTATATTTAATCATGCGTGGTGATCACCTCGATTGTTCTATGTGAAATCAAAATCAATTATCTTAAAATTTTCTTTAAATCATGACTATTACCAATTTGAATGATATTTAAAATGGGTGGAACATCTTGTGTCATAGCGCATGGCACATACCGGGTCTGTAGTCGCTCTATCTTGAATATCTTGCGAGCCTGTTGGAGGGGCGGTCTCAGGACTCGTAACCGAGTCAGATCTATCGGGAACTCCGACATTTGGGACGCTACTTTCTTGTAGGATTTGAAATCCTGGGGATAGGGAAATCGTGATTTGCTCCTGTGATTCATTCTCAAGCTGCAGATCAATCAGCTCAGTGGATTGTGTCAAAAACATGTTGTGTCAAATACGATTCAAAGCAATACAGCAATTTTTGGTTTAGTGACATGTGGCAATCACAATTTGTTCAATTTATAGTTAAAGCTCAGTTCAGTGACAAGTGTCATTGAAATATGAACAAATTGACGGAGAACAGTAAAATGCAAAAGTTCAATACCACCCACGAATCCCTGATGAACATGAGAACGTTTAGTAACATAAGGGCAATATTATGATCTTTCGGGTCTATTTTATTACTGTTTTTCAAAAACTGACAAGGGTTGATCAGATTGCAGCACATCCGTACTGTGGTTTACAGATAAAAACTTCAAAATACCCATATAATGTACCTTGGGTCCGACAATGGCGATGCTGAGGCCGGGGTTGTCAGCCCTTGCAGTCCTTCCCGACCGGTGGATGTAGGCCTCCTTGGTCTTTGGTAGTTGGTAGTGCACCACTGTGTCCACCTCTGGGATATCCAGACCACGGGCTGCGATGTCAGTGCAGATCAGACAAAAACAGGGGGTAGGAGCGGGGTAGGATGTGATTAAAAGGGGGTACAAGGGGCTAGAAGGGGTATGATGTGGACAAGGGGGTACACAGGGGTACAAGGGGGCTAGAAGGGGTAGGATGGACAGTAATTACAAGAGGCGTGGAAGGGGAACGATGATACAAGGAGGCTAGAAGGGGTAGGGTAGGTAGAAGGGGGCTAGAAGGGGTAAGATGGGTACCCTCATTTTCATTGTTAATATTCATAGGATTGATTTTTGGGGATTGAGGACAATTAATCAATGAACTATCTAACTTTGCCAATGTGCTATAATTTGTCATTTCAAATTGAAAAACTTGGAGAATGAACCATGAAGACAGAGTTGTCCCTTGCATTTTGTGGTGATTGGCTGGGGAGAGCAATTAAGCTATTATCAAACCATGCGAGGAAAAGAGCGCAATTCTAGTTTTTGTCTGAATTTTATTGCAGTTTTTATAAGTTAATTTATAACTTTATAATAACCGTAAATGAAGCTTCCTGCTTCCATGAGGTATAAATCAGCAAACCACTGCTACGATTAATTGATTTGAGGATAAGAGCTAAATCACGACTTTTGAAATCTCGGAACATCATACTTCCAGACGCGACATCACCAGTGACTACCAACACGGTATTGGGTCGACCGAAATTTGAAATTCGTATTATAAAGTTATAACGAGCAGTCATGAAGTTAGCTGACACATAAAGTTATGATTCAGGGAGCGGTCATGAAAATTTCGTTAACAGCTCAGAAGGGGGACAAGTAGTTAGCAACTTAAGGTGCCCGAGAGTGATTCCTAGATATTTAATCCAATTGTTAAGAATTTTACAAGAATTTTTACAAGAATTTTAAAATATAATTTGTGACAAAAGCAATGTCATTCAAATCGCACACAAGTCTGTAATATTATGTTAATCGGGGATGATAGTGTGATTTGGTGATGTATTTTGGTGATTGGAATTGATTTGGTGAAAAGTCATCAGCGTACTGATTCGAGGGAGCAGACGAAAGCATACAAAAAAAGGAGCCAATTTTTGAATACTATAGAAGGATAATGGGAATGACTAGATGAGATTGGGGATCGTAAAATGTGGGCACGTACAGACCAAAGAGCCAGCAGAGAGAGATGCCGAAGAGAGAAAAGAGCTGATGCCGAAGAGAGAAAAGAACTGATGAGAAGAGCTGAAGTAACAGGAGTAATCGTGCAGGAAGAGCAAAGTGTAAGAACTCACGAAGACCTGGAGAAGGAGAATGAGAAAAGAAGAAATGGATAGGGTTGATGTTGTCCCCCGAACTCTACGCATGCCCCACGCATGGGACACAGTTAAGCCCAAATCGGTACGCAGCCAGGTGAGCATCGGAGGCACCTGCTTCCCACATATATGTGCAGGTGGCTGGATCACTACCAGCGCAAGTCCATTAAACACCCCGGCTTTTCCACTCCCAGCCATCTGGGATCCAAACTGAGTGGGACACTTAGACAACATCAGGCCCTAAGTGATGAGGATTCAGACGATGAAAAGAGCAGACAAGGCTGGAAAAACAAAGAGCAGAAAGCGGAAAGAGTGTAAAAACTGAGATGAGAGATTGAAGGTGGAATCACAGGAAATCTAAGAAGAACTTTCACCTTGCTGAGACAGTTCTTTTTGTACTTTAGAGTGCTCTTGTACATAATTTTGATTGCCCTGGTCATGATTTGTATATGTCTCACAAGTGAGTCATTATTTGATTCAGCAGGACCTGGTGGATACTTGTCCTGGCTATCTGAATGCCATTAAGAGGAGTATCACCATGGTTGATGTGTCGAGACTGTTGATCAGTGATGCCATCTTATGCCTATGTGATGTTGTTAGTGGACACAAAAGATTATGTTCAGGATGTGTTCTTCATCTTCGATAGCTGAGGTGTCGATTCCTTTTGATGAGCAGAAGTCACAGATCCTTTCTGCTTTAGGAATGTTTTTGTGCCTTAATGACGCAGTAGCAACCACCAAATATTTGATCCGAGACCAAGCAATCAGTTAGCAAATTGAAGCATGGGTATTTCACATGCCCTGGCACCACTTATCTTTGCAGTGGCAGTTCGAACTGCAGTTTGGAGTGCGCGGCGTAAGTTTGCGCAACCTACAGACATGTTATTTATATGTCTTGATGCCGCACAAACCAACACCGCGCACACAAAACTGCAGTTCGAACTGTCACCGTTGGTATGTCATTAACATGCCATGAACTAACCAGTGCAGCGTTTTCACACTTCTTGAACTTCTCAAGGAACTTGAAGCGCTGGCGTTGTTGCAAGGATGAGTGGAGGGGGAAGACAGGGAGCCCGAGCAACTTCATGATATGAACCTGCAACACATTGTCTATAAATGTCATGGGATAAAATGGTTAAGGTCAGTGCGGGTAAATTACTAAATTAACCACACACTAGTCTTAATACTGTTAAACTACGCCGTATTAGAGAGGATTTAAATGAGAAGGGTCAGGCGATATAGTTGAAAATATCAGTCACTGACAAAACTTCAAAATACTAAAAACCGGATTTACGTAGTGATCACTGATCTCGCTTTCAAACTTTACCAAAATGCACGTGATTTCGAAGGAAAGGCACATATTATAGCCGTATGTATTACCAAGTTCATAACGCCGTCTATGGCATTGGCGAAGACGAGTGTTTTGCCGGGATGATTGAGAAGGAGGTAGTAGAGATGGAGGTCCTTCTCCGCCACGTCACAGAGGAAGTAGGTCTCAGTGAGGTGTTCCGCCGTACCCTTCTTCTGCGTCAGGTCCACCTTCTCCACCTTTTATGTGGGACTTTTAAAGGAGTGGTATTTAATTGGGAAATATCAAATCTTATTACTCATATCATTGTTATTGTTATTGTTATTGTTATTGTTATTGTTATTGTTATCCTTGTATCTCCACCTTTTCCCGGATACCAATGTTCCGGACCAGCAACTCTACCCCGGCCGTCCCGCGCTTCTCAGCGCGCTTCTCCTGTTTTGTTTTCTTCTTTTTCTTCGCTCCTGGAGGGATGTGTCGAGTTTGAATTGGTCCTGGATAAGTTTTTCATGAGTTCGTATGTCTGCAGTCTGTATTTCATGCCTACAGTCTGTAGATAAGACATTAGATTTGTAGATAAAACAAACATTACATCCTCTTTTCTGGAACGATTTTCTTACTTTCCTCAAGACGGTCGATAGTGAAGGCCAGAGTTGCTGAGAAAAGGAAGGTGTTCCTTTGGTCTGGTTTTGGGAGTCGGCCGATTATTTGAGTAACTTCATCAAAATGTCCGTCCTCCACCATTCTGGAAACATTTGTTCGCTTACTGTAAGCTGTAAGGTTTGATCATAACGCAAGGAAAGCAAAAATGAGGAGCTGTTCATTGCAGCGAAGTTTCGGGCGAAGAAAGTATTGATTACACTTCCTAAACAGTCAGTGGCTTGATTACACTTAAATCCTCCGATTCCTGTCATTGGCCGTACGGCTGTTGGAATAGAAGTAAAACCGACAAAATAAAAAATAGACTGATTCAGAAAGCAACATTAAACTTTGAAGAAATAGACGTTTTGATTGTTGGAAATTCAATAACACAACAAACCTGTCAGCTTCATCCACAACGAGGAACTTAAGAGATGCGAGATCCTGCAGGTATTCGTGCTCCTGAATGAGCTGCCAGAGCCGCCCTGGGGTAGCCACCAGGATAGGCGGCTTGTAGGAGAGGAGGCGTTCCTGCTTAGGAGCCGCTATGCCACCCACTATCGGCACAATCCTAACACCCGTGTATTTGGAGGCTGCCACCAGATGCTCTGTCACCTGGTTAAAGTAATGAAGTCAACCAAAATTATGATAGGCATCGACACCGGAAATGTTGCAAAATGTATAAAATTGCCTTTCAAGATTTAGTAAGCAGAAATACGATCCTAACCTGTAAGGCAAGTTCTCGAGTGGGACAGAGCACCAAGCCTTTGACAGATCCGTCCCCTTTCATCTTCATGACCCTTTGTATGAGAGGAATACCAAAGGCCAATGTTTTACCCGACCCTGTTTCAGCAGCCCCAATAACATCCTGAAAAGCGCTTGACATTTAAAATGGGAGTGGGCTCATGATGTCGCCTTGATGATTCTTTAGAAATTGTTCTGACCTACTGCATTCATTTCCAATGGAGATTTATTAAAGAAGAGTGAGCAAAAACACCAATTTTGCCGTAATTGAATCACATTTATCAGATCATAAGTCTATTGTTGAGTTAAAAGTAGGTACCTTGTACTTGAGAAGACCAGCAGGAATACACGCCTCTTGGATCGGAGTTGGTTTTGAGAAGCCCAGTTCTGTAAGAGCTTTCACTATCGGATCACACACATCCAGTGCCAGCCACTTCCCTCCTTTCTCCTTCTCTTCGGGAGTTAACTGCACAGCTTCCTCCTCCAAGACAGCTTCCTTCTCCAAGACAACTTCCTCCTCCAAGACAGCTTCCTCCTCCAAGACAGCTTCCTTCTCCAAGACAGCATCCTCCTCCAAGACAGCTTCCTCCTCCAAGACAGCTTCCTTCTCCAAGACAGCTTCCTTCTCCAAGACAGCTTCCTTCTCCAAGACAGCTTCCTTCTCCAAGACAGCTTCCTTCTCCAAGACAGCTTCCTTCTCCAAGACAGCTTCCTTCTCCAAGACAGCATCTTCCTCCAGTAATTCCTCGTCTGACTGCCTCATGTCCCCGGGCTTCTCACCAGATTGTCCCATGTCTCCAAGCTCCTCAGCCTCATCTGTTTGTTTGATTTCTTGGGGTACAGTCATGGGATTTGGTTCAACAACTCCCTCGGATTGTACTTCCGGTTCTTCTTGAGCAGTGCTGTCCACATTCTCCCCTCAGTATCGATCTCAGGCTCTTCACCATTGGTGGATTCTACAACCACCTCTTCAGGCTTCAAAGTATCTTTTGAGACCTTGACAAGCCCATCAATTGATGCCTTTTCCACCTCTGCGTCATCTTTCTTTGTCTCAGCGATATATTGATCAACCTCTGATTTCAAAACCAAAAGCTCCTTCTCATGCTTCTTCTGGGCTCTCTTTTGCTTTACGTTTTGCCTTCAGTTTTTCTTTCCGGAGTTGTTCTTTTTCTATGTCTGGATTTTCGAGTCTTTTCAGTTTGAGTTTAGCTTGTCGCTCCTTCCGTTTAATCCTCAATTTTTCTTTTTTCTCCTCAATTTTGGACTTTTTGTCTGGAACATCAGTCCTAGTGCAAGGGGTGTCTTGGTTTAAAGAATTGGAATCTTCGTCATTAGTATCCAACACATTCTTGGAGGTAGCCGCATCATCGTCTGTCTTTGGATTGGATTTTGGGGCTTTAGTTCTTTTCCGCTTGCCAGGACGTGTAATCTGAGATGAGATTGACGGTTTAATGACTAGCACCTCTCAGTTAATTAAACTACGTTGAAATAGGTTTTCGAATTTCGAAAGCCCCCCCCCCTCCAAAAAACTATGGAGGCCTTAGCCCCCCACTACCTCGACAAAGTGTGTAATGGCATGTGAACAATTAGTGGCAAAATAAATTTTACTTTGATATTTGCAGTTTTTCAACATGGCAATCACAAGTTTTTCCCCTATAAATCCGGGCATATATAAGGCAAAAAGCGGCTTTGCCAAATTACAACACACTCAGCAACTTACAAATGCTTCTGCATCGTCAAGGACTTCTAGGCTAGCTAGTCCCATGGACATGAGATCCTTCTCGTTCTCTATGTTCACTGAACTCCAGGCATGCTCTGTTTCCTTGTCTGGAATGGGTTACTTTTTAGGAATCGGTTCTATAGGAATATATTCTATTTGCTTAGTGCTGAGGATTCAGAGTAACCAATTCTAGCATTCTACTACATTGAATTTTTGTTACGAGTAGAACTGAATTCTGTACATTCACACACAAAATTCATAGTGCACTAACCCTTATTTTTGACATCTTGATTGCCCCCTTTGAGTTGCTGTAGCTTCTTTCTCTTGGTGGAGGAGCTCTGCGTGTCAGGTCTCTTCCTTTTCTTCTTTCTTGCCTGCTCATCAGTTTTTATCCGGACTTTTGGTGCACTGTCTTCAGTCGTCATTAGCTCAAATTTGATTGACATTATTGAGTTTGGGTTTCAAAAATCAACGTATGGTTCGAACAGATTTCTGGGTTGGCCCTTATGATAAACATGGAAGTTCTCATTACATAACATGGACACCGTCGCAATCCTATTTAGTAACAGCCATGGCCGAGCAAGTTCTGGAGTAATATTTCATAATTCATACAAGTCATCAACATGACAAATTTCCTGTGGCTATGCAACCAAGTAGCACTGTCCTAATTCTTATCAAAATTCCTGAACCAATGATAATCAAGATTCGAATAAGATAAAAATCACATTCTGTTGACAGATTTAAGCCACAAGGGCAGAAGCGGTAGCACTCTCGTATTTCCAGCTAGGAGGTAAGACAGCTTTCTTCTTGTAGTATCTGGCCAGCTTGTGGATCCTGCTCTCAATCAGAATCAGTCGGTATTTGGAGTCCTTATCCTGTCTGTTCTTTTCCAGATGCTTCCTGATTGCCACTGCTTTCTTGATCAGGTGGTACAGATCTTCTGGAATCGTGCTGGCCAGACCTTTAGCTCGCAGAATTCTTAGGATCTTTGTACCCGTCAGATGTTTGATCTGAAACGCGCATTTTATTCAAAACTACTTGAAGGGTGTAGAAACGGGTAAAAAGTGCACCATGATACTACGCACAAATGACCGAGTGTGTCATATTGCATTAGAAACTGAGGCCGAAGGTAGGGTGCGCCCTTTTTTCAAAGTTTTTTGGGCACAATTCTTCACTGATAGATCTCGATGAGCTGATCACGAATATATCAAGTTTTTTGGAATTGGACAACGCCTTCCTTGTCCGCAGGGGCTTTTTGTGTTTCGACGTCATGTCACGTGTCATGTCAAGTGACCCGTCTGCTAGTACTTTGTGCGCTGGTTGCTTCCGCGCGCGCGATTGTTATACTGTGCGCGTTCGCGGATCTGTCGCAGTCTGATGGCAGAGTAATCGCAGGCATTACTTAAACATGGTAGTGGTGCTATAGGTCCAATGTCAACTTTTAAAGCTTATAGTCATACTGAAGACGTTCAGAAGAAACGCATGAACTAATCGGGTTTGTTTCTTAGTTCAATACTGTAATAGGCTGATTCAGCTTGGCGGATTGAGTTGGCTCAAAGATGGCATCATCAAGTATACGAGAGAGCAAAGAATCAAAATGATTTAATGATCAGAAACTCATATTACCAATACCTCAGCGGATCCGCTTAGTTAAGCGGATCCGCTTAATAGACCAATCATATTATCTAAGCGGATCGCTTAACCCAGATCCGCTTAAGATGGAACTGTGTCACGGCAATTTTTCTGAATTTATAATCGAGATGATTTTCAAAAACAGTAAACGCGACAATTTAATTGTCATCACCGGTTCTGAGTAGGGGTTGTAAACTACGCGGAAAGAGTACGCTTGCGGCGCTACTAGTACCAAATAAAATTTTAATATTGTCAAAATTTAGGGTGCGCGCAACGTTTTTGCACACATTAACATAGCAATACATAAAAGTTGAGCGATGCATTTTGAATGATTACTACACTCCCAAAAAACACGGCAATTTTCAGGGGAAGTACGTTAATCTATTTAACAACGTTTTATGTACTACGAGATATGTTGATATTACCCTCTTTGATCAGGCGAAGTTAGTAAGGCGAGGTACAAAGGAAGTTGCTCGAGCACTCAGAAAAGGAGAGAAAGGCTTTGCTATCATTGCTGGAGATGTTTCACCTATAGGTCAGTTTACCAGAAGTTAGTTATATGTGATATCGTACAAGGTCATACGTGTGAATAAATGCGGGAGTCCTACGGGAGAACCTATGGGAGTCCTACGGGAGAACCTATGGAAGTCCTATTGCTTGTAACTTATACAGTATCCCTGGTGTGTTCGAAGAGGCCAGGCAACAAATTAATTAAAATTAATTCACTGTCAGTACTCAGTACTCCTGGTGGACTCCCATATTACTCCCGGGGGACTCCCGTAGGACTTCAATAGCACTGCCGGGGACTTCCTTAGTACTCCTGGGGGACTCCCCTAGTCGGTACGTACCGCGGTAGGTGCCGACTAGTTGGGGTCTAAGGTTCTCCTGTAGGCTCCAATTATCAAAAAATAGGTCATCAATTGGAATTCACCTAAACATAATGATAGGTCACTGGAATCCTTAACATAATGATAGAGGCGCTCATTGGGAATCCTTTCCATGACCATGTAAGAGTAAAGTCCCCCTTGTTTTCGTGCCCTATCCGATCATTTTGCTGCAATGTTCTGAGGGAGAGTAAAGTCCCCTTCAAATGGTTGTGCCTGCTGATCAGATCTTAGTGCGTGTCAAGTAGGGTTCTAACACGGAGTTACTTCAAATGGTTGTGTTTAGCTGATTAGAGATTTAGTAGGTGTCAAAGTGGCGACCTTGTGGTTACTGGATGGTTTTCACAACAGGATACGTATTTCATAGGCCGGAGACAAGAAGACGAAAGGACAGGTCTTTTTATTGAATTTCTACCCCGTTTTCGATGGTTTTCACAACAGGACTATATTTTTCTCATCTTTCTTGAAGATTGAAAGCATATGACATTGTGAAGCCAAGAGAAGGGTCTTTTATTGAGCCATTTGTACGTGCGTGATGACCTGTTATTCGTTCGTAACAAACCACGAGCAATCATTTCAGTAATTCTCATTTCTCGGGGGCGACACCTGACCTAGTTCATTCCGGGAAAGTCTAGCACTGTGAATACATTACGATGCACACCGCATAATAGCGTAAGGCCTATTACGTAGAATTCGGCTAAGAAGTCAACCCCAAGATTCGATAAGTCGGGCCATTGTTGCTATAAATCCATGTAAAAGAATCCCTCAAATGACAATATTTCCACGCCTTGTTCTGTGCTGTTGGTTCTGAAAGGGGAAGATTTTAAAGACAAGTATAAAGAATGCGTCAAGAACATAAAGGAACTGCCTAGTGTTTACAGTTGAGAAGCAACGCAACTCGATAGAGTTGATATCATATGGATATGTTCATTTAAATAACTAATATTACTTAATTTCACCATTGATATTTTATCGGGCACAGCTTAAATTATTATTTAGTAAATTAATTACGCTCTGATGTCTGGTCCTCAAACCCCTTGATGGATATACGAAATAGTGGGTTCAGTTTTCGGGGGATGGGGCTTGATGGGCTTGCCCCCTTCTTGATAATATTGAAGCTGAATTTTTGGCTATTGTCTCATGTTGCGTATTTTAAGAAAATAAAGTCCTTCGATTGTACTTGAACTACTAGCAGGATCAATAAAGTTCTAAATTTAATATTTACATATTAAAATATTGAAATATTAGAATGCTATACTATGTTCCTTCATGATTCATATGCTTGAATGTTTATGTGCACACAGTGTCAGCTTGAATAGTTATCAAATATCGATGCTCATTATGCAAGTGATACATATTATGTATGTGCTTTTCATATTACCTAATCGGGCATAATTATCACGAACATAACAGGCACGCTGGGAAACTCTGCGTGAACTGATTTGCAGATCCGGAAAAATTAATTCCAGTATTTCCTCTTAAAATTTCTAGGGTACAGACGCATTTTTTTATTTCGTCTCAAACGCACAAATAATAGAATTCTTCGGTTAATTTACTGAACTTTTTGATGCTAAGAACCTGCGATATGGAAATTTATCATTTATCATCATGGAAAACATTGAATTTGAAGTATTCAATTCAACTTCAAGTTTTCAAATCGTGGAAGAAAAAAGGAAAAATTGAGCCGAAAATTTCGAGTTTTCGTTGAAAATTTCGAATTTGAATGGTCCTGATAATTACTCCCGATAAGCTATGTTGTTTATAAATGGAGTAACATTTCAATTTTTAATTTGATATGGGATGGTTCACTTTTAACGTAATCACCTCGGGGGAGGGGGTTTACGAATGATTACGTTACATAATATAGGGTTTTAAACTTAACAACACTACTAATTACAATTAAATTTGAGGCAATGGGGGCCTCAAATATGATTGTAGCACTGATGATGTTCTGAAAGTACTTTGCTATTTTACAATCAGCTCGTGTGTTTCATTAAAGTGTTGTGAAACCTGGCAATTGACAGTGACAAAGTATAATATTGCTACCGTGGTGTCTCGAACTTTTGAGGCGCAGTGCTTTTTTAATGCGGGTTGCATCGAAATTTCTTTTTGCGCTGTCACGCCGCGCTTTAAAAGGTCGAGACAACTGGGTAAAAATTCAACAACCACTGTAAACTTGATTACGAGGGGGTGAACAATTTCCAGTGATGTTTGACTTTTTATGATATCAGTTCTCGGGTTCATATTTAGAAAGTATTCAGTCCGCTTTTTATTTTAGCGAAATCACCTTCCAAAAATCTTGAAGTTGAATTCTTGAGTCTATCTGAGAGATAGAAGCTATTATCTATCTCATTTGATATACCCTTGTGAAAATGAAGAACTATGGAGTATCGTAGTGATTCTGAAAGATTCAATGATATAATTCTTAAGTCCTTTTTACATTTACATTGTGGTATTTTTGTGTATTTAATCACGTAACGTTCGACGGTCGATCGATTGGAATTGGTCGATCGATCAACTCCGTTTGAACAAATGATGTGTTTTACTGGTCCCTCATGACTTGAATCGTGTTCAGGTGATCAATATTTAGTTGTTTTTCTACAAGCTCAAACACATCAGTCGATCAAATGAAGTTGATCGATCGACTAATTCCAATCGATCGACCGACGAACGTTACGGGCGCCTGACAATCTTCACGTTGCTAAACACGTATATTCCTGTTTGCGTACACACCTATGCGGGCTTAGGAAAACATGACATAGGTGTGCGTACGCGCGCGGCGCTTTCCTACGGTAAGCGCGCAACGCAAACAGGGATATACTTCCCTAACCAGAGGCATCGCGTCGTCTCGAAGCAAGGCGCCGCGCGCGCGTAAAACTAGGGATCTGGTTAGAGCAAGTACGATCTATGACCCGCTGACACCAGCCGCGAAACGGCTGGCGTCAGCGCCGCGCGCGCGCGGCGTTGATTTTCGAGAAGATCTGCCAGCGTCAGACAAGTGTGTCCGACATGGATAATGACACAATGTAGGACAATCAATTCCTAAATCCGCAAATTTGCTAAACACGTATATCCCTGTCTGCGTTGCGCGGCGCGCTTCCCCAGCACAGGGCTATAAATTCAGGGGCATCGGAGCAAATTTGACCCCGGTATTTACGGGGTCAAATTTACCCCCTATTTTGAAGCGTTGCCACGCCGCGCGCTCCGTTGATTTGTTCGTTTTACATTTGACTGATTTCTTCATTTTCAGGATTCGGGTTGGATCAAAGATTGAGTTTGACCAATCATTATCCAGTATTCACTCCTCACTGAACACCGAGCTGTGATGTGCTATCAATATCACCGTATTTTATGTGCCTTTTCTTGAGGTTGTTTTCAATAATCAATTTAGATCATTCATTTCATGCAGATATCTGTTAGTTCATGCTTTTATAACTATCTTAATTTACTCATGTTATTTATATTGGATGGATTGTCATCAGTCATCGGTCCCAATTCCATAAATCATTCATTTTGGAAATTTATGTGCTGGTTCCAATGAGAGTGGGTATGATTCAATTCAAATTATTGGAAATTGACAAGTACCTACAGAATTGCGTTTTCAATCAATATAGATGTAGATTGAATATTGATTTGTATTCTGTTTCTTTACTTGCTTTAAAGTAAATGGAGAAGTCAAAAATTAAACTGTCACTTATACTCATTTTTTGTTTGTCTGGGTGTTGTGAAATTCGTCTGAAATGATATATGCTACTTAACCCTATATTTCATTTTATGATACGGAAGGAGTTTGAACCTTTGTCATTGTTTAGAAGTCTCTTCAATTCTGAGCTGCAAATGAAGTTATGACGTGATTTTTGATTTCATTTATCTTTCAGGATCAGGGATCTAATCAAGTAATATTATGACCTGGCAAGCTATGATTTCAGGCTGCTATAAGCTGCAATTGTTGGCATAATTATTTTCGAGTGAATTTCAATTATTTGAAAGCTAATTTTGGGTTTTTCCAGTTGCTTTGGCCCAAATCATCTCGATAATTTACTGACAAGCTTTCATATAAGTACCTTGCATATAATTCTGGAATTGCCCGTTAGCTAATATGCCAAGAATTACAGCTTACCGGTGATTTGGCAATAATTCTAAATTGAAAGGTATTTCATGAACGGCATGGCCCATTAGAGTCACATTTTTTCAAGTAAGGAGCATATGCGATATTTCAGACTCATGAAGCAAGTTTTAACCTTTTAAGGCTTTAAGGTTAAGTTGAATAGGCGTAGAAACTTGTACCTACCTATTCAGCTATTCGATTTCACCCTTATGCTACCTTTTTTATTGCACATTTGCCAAGGTGCTTTCGACTGATGAGCACACATACGTGTAAACCAATTCTAATGCATTGTAGATTTTGTAAAAAAATTGGGGTAATGCAATGATGATATCATCACTTAATAAGGTCCGGGAGTATTCTAACTTTCACCATCAATTCAATTAATTGTTACTCATACTTCGATGCTTTGATTACCATACAGACTGCTGCGTTTCCTGGTACCTACATTCCCCCTGAAGATAATTCCCCTTATCCATTATGCAGGATCTAATTCCTTATGATTCACCCTAGTGTTGTGGTCAACAGATTTATTTGTCAGATTAGCAGATTAGAGCATAAAAGCATAAAGATTACCTAAGTACCTACATCATACATGACAAAAGTTGTTAGGATTTGTACCTACCTACCGTTCTTTCAAGCGATTTGCTGATGTCATTTTGGATTTTTATTGTTTTATAGGTTGGTACTTAATATTCACTCTTGAGCAAGCTATAGGTTAGGTTCTAATTATTTCTCAAAAGGTTATTATTACTATCAAATATTCATAAAGCATGTTAGATCAGGCTGGTTATCAAAATCAGTCCAATCTTGATGTTTGGGAGCCTGTAAATGAATGAAAAACTCATTTTGTTGCACAAAAATAAGATTTCGACCCGTTTTGACCTACCATTTGCATTCACATCCGGAATAACTCCATTAATTTCATCAAGTTTCCTTTATGATTTGAGCCCATTTACCAATTGTCGAACTAACTTGAAACTTTTAAACTTACAACACAACACATATTAAATTAACTAACTGAGGACCCTGAAATCCATATCCGAAGTAGCCCCTCTCTCATTGACATTACTGTGTTTGCCCGTGGCATACCGGGTGTGTAATGTCACAGAGTGAGACTTCTGAGGAGAGGGCGGCTGGGGACTCAGTTAGCCTACTGTTACAGGTGAATGACACATGTAATGATGAAAGCAATGGCAATATGGAAAATGTCAGTAATGATGTTGATGCTATTGTAGCAAAGGCTGCCAAAGTAGTGCTGAAAAAGACAAACTCAACTGTCCTAAGAACTGACTCTAATGCCTTCATCAATCAGGAGATAAGTACCAATCATGTTATATCTTCGTTTAAGTTCCCCAAAAATGCATCAACTGATGATATAGTTAGTACTGATGCTGAACTGATTGAATTTGATTCATTCAAGTATGTTAACAAAGACTCTCTTGTTAAAGCCCTAATTTACTTCATAAAGAGTTTTGATCAGCTAAATAAGGATTTGTCATCAGGGTCAGAGTCTACTGGTAGTAGAACTGAATGTTCATGTAAAATGATACAGCAATTTCCTCAGATCTTTGTTTCGAAGAAAGTGTTTTGGCCAATGATAATGATCATGATGTTACCCCAGCCTTAATAGATGCATCTAGTTCTGATGAAAGCAGTGAAGATGAGAGCAGTGAAGATGATGATGATGAAGGTAAAGATTTGACAAATTTGGCTGATGAATATCACTCCAATGATAAGGTTGATATCATAGATAAACGTGTTGATAAACTTTATGAATCCATGGATGAAATAAAAATTCTCCTGAACAAAGTCTTAAATTGTAGAAATGATGACAATTTGTTAGATACTCCTCAGATCAATTCCATGGCTACAGACCTTGCAACTGTAGAAGATCATAGCCCCAGGCCCTCCTATGCTCAGGTAGTCAACCCATCCATAAGTTGCACCCCAGATATTGTACAGGTTGACATACCTACCAGAAAACCTGAATTAGAAATTGATCCAGCTCCTACTTCTCAAAAGTCCAAGGACAGTGAGATACTATTAGTGATACCAAGCCATACTGAGTATAAGACTACTGAGAATATGCAAGCTGTGAAAAAGGTCCTTGAGAATAAGCTGAAAGATACACAAGTTGAATTTATCAGAACTAATCCAAGAAGTATGAAAATCATCATTGGATTCAAAACTAAAGCACTGAGGGATGCTGGAAAGGATAAAATTGATGCTTCCAATGTACTTGAAAGTTTCCATTACCACACAAAATCTGGCAGTAAAATGTTACCAAAGATATACCTACCAAATGTGTTAGAAGATGTCCTGGAAGGAGTGGATAGATCTGGTGATCAGAATGTTACAAGAATGAATGAAAAGAAAGTGATAGTTGAAAAAGTACTGGCTAAAAATCCATGTGTGACTCATCTACACAGTTCTGGGCATACCTTAGAGGTTGTTTATGTGAACCACAATGCATCGAATGGACGTATTTCAATTGGCCTGAAAGTATCTCCAGCAATAAGACTTGCCTTGCTCAGTCAACAAGATGGGAATATCTACCTTGGCAACAGTAGATATCAGATTAAAGACAGGTATCATGTGAAACACTGCTATCATTGTCAAATGATTGGACATATTTCTAGTGAGTGTCCCAATAAGAATGGAGATCCAACGTGCATGTATTGTATGGGCAAGCATAGATCGTCAGCTTGTAATTTCAAGGACAACCAAGGAAGCCATTGCTGTGCCAGATGCTTGGCGTCATCCCAGTCAAATGATGCTGAGAACTATAAATCTCACAATGCTGGTGATGTTAAGTGTCCTGTTATGATAAGAGAAATGGATCGGCTAAAAGATAACACTGAACTGCTTTCAAAAAACGTAATGTGATAAGTAGTGCAGAATCAAAAGGAGAAATCAATGTTGGGTGCTTCAATGCACAGTCAATGTGCAACAAAGTTCGAGGAGTTCTAGAGATGCTGAATGACCATAAAATTGATATCTGTTGTATAACTGAAACCTGGTTCAAAGCTAAGGAATGTGCTAGATTTGCTGAAGTGCATGAGGCTGGCTTTGAGGTTATAAATGCTCCAAGGAAAGGAAGAGGAGGAGGACTGGCTTTTGTTTACAATTCGTCCAAACTCAAACCTGTTGCCAACAAAGTGCTGGGCTTCAAATCTTTTGAAGTAACTGAATGCATTGTGAAGACTACTACCACACAAATTCGACTTTGTAACATATATAGAACAACTCAAACCAAATCAAAAATGAAATATCAAGAAACAAAAATCACTGCCTTCATGGATGAGTTTGAGCAATACTTGGATGACCTCATCTCAAAATCAGGTTTCCCAATAGTTTGTGGGGATTTCAACTTCCACGTAGAAAAGACTGATGATTTGCATTCAAAGCAATTACTATCACTTTGTGAAAGCAGAGGCTTCACACAGCATGTAGTTGGCCCCACTCATTATGCAGAAAGTACCCTTGATCTTGTCTTTTCATTGAATTCCTCTACTGATCAAGTTCCAATCAATAACCTTCAAGTTTGTACAGACACTGGGACAAGTTCTGACCACTACCTCATAAAATACAGCTTACCTGTTGAGGTATGTCTTGATAGGAAAGAACCACTCATAGAACACAAAAAAGTAAGAGAATTCAGTAAAATTGACATTGGAAGTTTCAGAGAGGATCTCTTTTTCTCACCAGTTAATTTTGCAGACTTCGAATCTGTTGACCATGCTGTAGAACTATACAGGGACACATTAAATGACTTATTGAATGAACATGCACCAAAAGTTGAGAGAAAATTTAATCATAGTCGCTCACCATGGTGGGATGTGAAATGTCAACAAGCTAGAACTGATGCCAGGAGAGCTCAGCGAAAAGCCAAGAAAAATCCAGAAGATATGGAACTTCGTGAAATCTACAATGAGAAGTGTGTTGATAAAGCTATAATCATTGATAAGAGAAGGAACAAATATTATGATGAAAGGTTGTCAGTTGTTAAAGGTGATCCCAAGGGGACATATAGGGTTATCAATCAGCTACTTGGTCGTGAAATGGGCACTGGCAAATTGCCTAATGAAAAGGATGATATTACTATTGCTGAAAACTTCAGTTCCTTCTTTAATAATAAAGTTAAATCAATCTATTCTAGCATTGAAGAGAAAATAGATAAAATTAAACCAAGAAACGATGTACCAGTTGAAGACAGCACTACCAACAGTTTCTCCTCATTCAAGGAAGTGACAATTGAAGAAGTAATGGAGTTGGCTCAAAATCTTCCTGACAAGTCTTGTCCACTTGATGCTATCCCAGTCTGGCTTTTCAAGCAATGTCTACCAGAGCTTATCAGAGTTATCCATTACATCATCAATGAATCTCTTAAAAGTGGTTATTTTCCAGATTCCTTCAAAACAGCTATAGTAAGACCAAGTTTGAAAAAAGCTAATCTTGACAGTGATGTCTTAAACAATTATAGGCCTATTAGCAACTTGCCCTATGTCTCAAAACTTCTTGAAAAAGTTGTCCATAATCAACTTGTAAAACACATTGAAGACAGTAAGCTTTTTAGTAATTTTCAGTCTGCATACAGAAGGTACCATAGTTGCGAAACTGCAGTGTTAAAAATCCAAAATGATATTCTACTAATGTTGGACAAAAAGGAAAATGTTGTCCTCTTGTTGCTTGATTTGAGTGCAGCTTTTGACACAATCAACCATAAACTTCTTCTTAAGAAGCTACAGCTGAAGTATGGTATTGTGGGTATGGTCTACAATTGGATTCAGTCATACTTGTCAAACAGAAAATTCAAGGTCATGATAAACAGTAGCACTTCATCTGAATGTTGTATGGAAATAGGTGTGCCACAAGGATCTATTCTAGGACCTCTGCTATTCATTTTGTATACCAAAGACCTTGAAGATATCATCACAAAGTATGGTCTTTCAGTCCATCTCTATGCAGATGACACACAGATTTACTTTTCCTTTGATGTTCATAGTCCTTCACCTGACCTTACTGCTATAAAAAAGTGTTTTGTTGATGTTAAAGCCTGGATGACCAATAACTTCTTAAAGCTTAATGATGAAAAGACCGAATTCATAGACATTGGATACTATGTTAGTCCAATTGAATCCCTTGAACTGAGTGAATCTGCTTCAAAAATCTCTGTTTGTCCTGTTTTAGCTACAAAGAACCTTGGATTTTATTTTGATCACAGGCTTAGCATGGAGGATCAAATTAATCACATTTCTCAGATATGCTACCTGAACTTAAGGAATATTAGACGAATTGGAGCAAGACTGACACATGATTTGAAAGTGCAACTTGTTCATGCACATATACTGTCTATGATAGACTATTGTAACTCTTCATATGCTCACATCACAGAGAAAAAATCTTCATAAGCTTCAAAAGATTCAGAATAATGCTGTCAGGTTTATATTCAAGCTTACTGGTAAAAGGAAATGGACATCAATAAGTCCTTATTTGAAGGAATTGCATTTTCTGCCTGTTGTTTACAGAGTAAAGTTCAAGACTGCACTATTAGTGTTTAAATGCATAAACAACTTAGCACCTAAGTACTTATGTGATCTTATATCAGTGAGAGACACAAAAAGAATTAGTGTTAGACTAGACAATGACTTTTTCCTTTTAAAAATACCTTCTAAATCAAACTTTTCGAGGACTGAGGCAGCATTTATATATAATGGTCCAAGGACTTGGAATAGCTTACCTTACTCAATCAGATGTAAAGCTGATATTTTAGAGTTTAAAGTTCATTTAAAAACCCACTACTTTAACCTAGCTTTTAGTGAGACTTGTTAGATGATTTATCTAAGCTGTTTTGTATCTGGCCTATCATAGCTTACTGGTACTATGCGTATAGTTATAGTAATCTCTAGGTATAATTTGTGACTCTGTGGTCTTCTGAGTTCTTAGTTCTATAAGTTTGTCACGCTTAAATGGCTAAAATATTTCCCTCTCTGATATTTATTTGACGATGTCTAGGCGTGTAAGAAATGTTTTAATTTATTTATTATTTATTACAGCTGAAACAGTAGTGACATTTGGCTAATTTATTCTAAGGTCGCCTATCTCTTGGGTCTTCAGTCATAGGTAGTTTCGCAATAAAAAGCATAATTTCATTGATTTGAAATCGTTTTCTCCCATTGAAACCACAAAATGCTGTTTTTTGTTGCATAAAGCTGGAATTGTCCATTTTGAATTTCAAGAATCGATGACCACTGTGGGTTGTGTATGATCATTATGTCAAAATGGTGACATTTGTCTCAAATGGGCAACATTTAGCTATGATATGCTCATTTTAGTTATTTGAAATTTAAATCACATATCGATAAAAGCATTTTTGAACTGTAGTTCCAAGAAATAAAAGTATAATTCGCATATGCATTCGGAAGACCAGAATTGATCAAGATGTTCGATATAAATGAAATGAAACTTACTATTTTCTTGATTTCCCTGATTTCTTGATTCACTGAATGCCCAGCGATGGTTTTTGGTAACTATGCCACCGTCTTTGCATATATATGATTATTTATCCTTATACTTATAGTCCTTGATGGGAGGCCCCATTAACAGATTTTAAATTTGACTAGGTGCCTGCCAGATTCTTCATTATAACCCAGAGAAAAATATATGTCAAGTTTTGTGCTGTAAAAAATTATAATTGAATTTAATTGAATTGAATTTAGCAGACAAGCTCTTGCACCTTTTGCTTTGGTAACACTTAACACATTACATTTTCCAGTTTCATTATCACACAAGGTACAAGTTAATCTCTTGTATTATGGCACCTAGTACTGGATGGTTAATCCAGTTCACCTGCGGGCATTAAAAGGAGTGACAAATAACAATTATACAATCCCTAGGTCTATGTTATAGGTCCATAAAATATCCTTCGACAAAAATTACTCATATTGCTATATTGTATTTTCGTTTTGACGCCAGTGACACTTCACATTTTTTCAGTATAATTTACTTGATTGGATATAATGTTTCTCCAATTTATATTTCAATTGTTGACTGCCCTATTTTTTATGAACTGAATTATTGCACTCAGCTTTGTGCAATTGTTTCTATAATCTCATTTCAAGGAATCCTATTACTGTTTTTGATTGATTGAATCCCATTCACTAATCGCTTAAGAATTTTTGAAAATATGATTGATTTTGAATGCTTAATGATACTTTAATTTACTCTTTGAGACTAAAAATTTTACCAACTACAATGTGAACAGGAATCATGGCAGTTTGGATCTGCAATGTGGACTTGAATGAGTGCACATGATAAATCAACAAAGAGAACAATACTTCAATATGGCATGAAAATCTGAAAGGTGCTCCACCGAAACTGAAAAGAAGACAAGAAGCGTTGAGATACCTCACAATTCAACCGGTAAGAGTATGTACTTGAAAAATATATTATTGTACATAAATAGAAAAGTGTAAAGAATTTTTAATACGTTGCAGGGAATTTAACAACCATTCATTTACCTACGTTAGTTTTGTACCTAATTTATTAGCCCATATGTAATGTAAGTCACTGATTAGGAGTGAGTGAATAGGTACTCACTACCTGTATGTATAAGATTATAGAAACGGATTGTCAATTCCAACTCAATTTTAGAGTTGAAATCTATTGGATTAAGAAATGTTTGACGATATAACATGGGGGACATGTAAGTTTTAGTTGGTCCTAGATCATTTTTTAATGTTTCATGATAATTTAGGCTTAGAGAATATATTTGAATTCGTGTGCTGTAAAAATTAATAATTGAATGATCATAAAATTGTCATTTTCAGTCATGAATAAAAATTAATTATTTCAAACGAGCTTTGCACCAGATATTTTAAAATATTTTGAGTTTTTTTCGGTACAATCGAAATTTTTGGTCCCTCCTAAAATACATTATGATTTGCTGTCACGCTGAGCACCTCAGCGTGAATATAAATATGATGATAATTTTTATAGATCATAAATTAGTCACTTTAAAAATTGGCATTTTCGATGTTTGAGCATGGTATTTAGACTATTGGAATATAAGATATATGAGGCATACTTGGGGCGGAGTTTTGAGAGTTGAGACCAACATGGTCTAACAGGCATTTGAAGCTGCAAATATCCTAGCATACCTCAAATTTGCAAAATTATCTGTTTCTGCAGCCGTGCCCTAGCAAATAAAAGGGTCTAGGTATGAAAATTTACAATTATAGCCTCTTGACAACGAAAATAAACAATTGATACGGAAGTACTGGTATGATATAAATATAATATATCTTTTCATATTATTTATATCGTGTAAATGAGGGATCGTGGAAGTTCTCTCGACTTACCTTATTAGCCTTTATTTAGCCGGCCTTTTTAGCCGACCCTTTTTTAACCGGCCCCATGGACAAAAATCGAATCATTTTTGAATCATTCTAACCGGCCCGGCCCCTTGGACAAAAAATTTTCAAGAAAATTTTTGGATCATAATTAGTACCGATCATGATTCCATTCGTCATAATTAGAACGCCTCGTAATTTCTATCACTTAAGTAGTTTGTTCCAACTGCATCTTAAACTAATTTCTGTAAATATAACTTATTGAACGATTCAATTGCCAAATTGGAAATGTAAAATCAGTTGGAAATGACAATTCAAAGACGCGGAATTTGTGAGAAGCCCTGACAAAATCACTCTTGAATTTCCCAATAAGCATCCCTAATTCTAAGATTTAAATTACTCTCTGTTACTATGAGATGTAAGCATATCCCAATACCAGTGGGTATTTAAAGGTATACGTATTTGGCTATTTTAATTGACCCCAATACCAAAATTACATTATTTTGAGCGGTTCAAACCGACTATTTCGACAAAAAACTCCAATTCTTTATCAAATTTAATCAAAATTCTGATATTCTTCATTTCTGAAATCATAAAACAATGACCTGATTTGTTTTATCACTTCCTATTCCATGACTTCTTTTATAGGACTTTCATCGACGCGCGGTTTTATAGGGAAAATAAGATGATGAAATGCCTCATATCCGGTCATATCAAGAATAATTTCTTATATTATCTGACTTTTAATTTAACCGGTCCTACTTTAAAAGTTTTAACGGACTTTTTAACCGATCTCATTGAAAAGTGAACTTTGTTCTACTTATAAGAGCTTGGTAAACAAAAGGGCCGATGATGTTCTTGATAGCGTGCGCATTGCGCAAGCCTGTCCCTCACTGGATATCAGCACACTGTTCTGCTCTTCAGAGCTACAGTATGATATCAGGTTTTTTCATCATCATTCCCACTGCCCAAGTGCCCATCATATCTCTGCCAAAACCTTTATTATGTTTGAGGTGCCATACCGATCCTAAGGCACTATAAAAACCATATAATAACCCAATTTCCTTTCCCTTGCTCATTAAGCTCATTTTGACTTACAACCCATTCAAGAGGTTGAAGTTTTAACGAAATAACTGATACGAGAGAATTGTATTCAGAAGCTTTCGAAAATCATGTGATTATCGTCGTCAACCCATGATTATTTTTACTTAATTTTTGATATCTTTCAGTGACTTAGTACTGAAAGAGTGAAGCTCTGAAAGCAAAGATCAACAGATGGAATGGATTGAATAAAGATGAAACACTAAGAGGTGGGTTTCTCATAGTTTAAGTCACTCAATTAACTTTCAATTTGGCACTTCCGATGGCGGACATTTGTCAGCCGCGGACTGTCAGAAGATGATTCTGTGGATTGGATGCAAATTGGGAAAATCCGCACACGGTCGATATGAGCGATTGAGTACAATGAAGTTTGGAAAATTTAACCAATTTCTTGAAAGTGACCGAGACTGATTGAAATATATGATTGAATAGAGAATGGTTGATTAGTTAGGGAGACTTTACCGTTCTATGATGCCAAATTGAGTCAAAATACCGAAAATTAACATATAATAACCCAATTTCCTTTCCCTTGCTCATTAAGCTCATTTTGACTTACAACCCATTCAAGAGGTTGAAGTTTTAACGAAATAACTGATACGAGAGAATTGTATTCAGAAGCTTTCGAAAATCATGTGATTATCGTCGTCAACCCATGATTATTTTTACTTAATTTTTGATATCTTTCAGTGACTTAGTACTGAAAGAGTGAAGCTCTGAAAGCAAAGATCAACAGATGGAATGGATTGAATAAAGATGAAACACTAAGAGGTGGGTCTCTCATAGTTTAAGTCACTCAATTAACTTTCAATTTGGCACTTCCGATGGCGGACATTTGTCAGCCGCGGACTGTCAGAAGATGATTCTGTGGATTGGATGCAAATTGGGAAATCCGCACACGGTCGATATGAGCGATTGAGTACAATGAAGTTGGGAAAATTTAACCAATTTCTTGAAAGTGACCGAGACTGATTGAAATATATGATTGAATAGAGAATGGTTGATTAGTTAAGGAGACTTTACCGTTCTATGATGCCAAATTGAGTCAAAATACCGAAAATTAACATTTACCCAATTTGATTTCTATCGACTCAAATTTATTCAAAGACAACTTAGGAAAGCTCCGTGTCTTTCCAACTAGAATTGAATCGTTTTTCCCTTAAAACTGCAAAATTTGACTAGGGAAGACGCGAATTCACTCCCAGCCTAGCGAAAATGGCCTAATAACTTTACAGTGTGAGGGTTTGGGTCATGACATGATCGGGGCCAGATAGACGGGGAAGCTGTAATTACTGTCTCCCAGTGCATGATTTAATAAACTGTCTTTCAAGGTTGGAAACTTAAATCCTATAGGTAAGTCATTCTGCGTCGTCTTCCAAGTGCGAAATTTGGTCTGAGAAAAAGTGGATGCATTTTCCAAATTTTGGGAAAATGGCTTTTTAGAATGTTTAATGCACTGAAAGTGATTCCAAATGGTTGGAATATGTTTGTATAGATGATACACGAGTTCTAGGACCGTTTTTGGAAAATTTGGCCATCACTGAAAGCCGATATTGGCGAAGAAGGCCGAAAATTAAAATTGCTCGAAATTGATTTCTATCGGCTCAAATGTGTTTATAAACATCATAGAAGTCATTCTGCGTCGTTTTTCGGCTGAAAATTGCTTTATTGTTCCCAAAATGGATGTATCCAACTTATCCAAGTGCGAAATTTGGTCTGAGAAAAAGTGGATGCATTTTCCCAATTTCGGGAAAATGGCTTTTTAGCGTGTCTAATGCACTGAAAATGATTCTAAATGGTCGGAATATGTTTGTAAAGATGATACATGAGTCCTAGGACCGTTTTTGGAAAATTTGGCCATCACTGAGAGCCGATATGGGCGAAAAAGCCGAAAATTAAAATTGCTTCAATCGGCTCAAATGTGTTAATAATGAACATCCTAGAAGTTAATCCACGTCGTTTTTCGGCTGAAAATTGCTTTATTTTTCCCAAGAGTGGACGCATCCATGTGCGAAATTTGGTCTGAGAAAATGTGGATGCATTTTCCAAATTTTGGTTTAATTTATTTTGCATAGGGTCAGTGAGATAAATTCGGCTGAACTAAAGGTCTGAAGATCAATAAGGTTAAGGTAATTCTAATATGTCAACTCATATCCAAGGGGAGTGCCAAAATTTTATTTATCGAACGCCTGTCATGAAGCTTTTCAATTTATTTCTACTTCAATATAGATGCGGCTGTTGAACTGCACGATTTTGTTTAATCTCAATTTACTGGTGAGAATCTCTTGTGCAAAGTTTTGTTAACAAGCTTCCACGGGAAGCTCACTGAAATTGCCAAAATATGTTCAAAGATGCCTTCAAAAACAGTCTTTTTGTGGGAGTTCACTTAGATGCACTTGAGAAAATTTTCAACTTTTGAGAAAATGGTTTAGTGCGTGTTTTAAGGCCTGAAAATGATCAGAAATGGTTGAAACATGAAAGAATAGTAAATACGAGTTGCCCTAGGCGATTTTTAAGAGTTGGGCCCCACAATGGCCGAAAAAGGCCCAAAAATGCCGAATTTTAAAATTGCCCAAATTTGATTTCTATTGACTCAAATGTGTTTGTAGACATCCTAGGACACATTCTGCGTGGTTTTAGACCGAAAATCGCTAAAACTGGCCGTGAGGCGATGCATCCAAGTGAGAAAATGGACTTGAGAATGGATGCATTTTCAACTTTGAGAAAATGGTTTTGTGCGTGTTTTGGGCCTGAAAATGATCAGAAATGGTTGAAACATGAAAGAGTAAATACGAGTTGCCCTAGGCGATTTTTAAGAGTTTTGGTACCAATGGCCAAAAAGGCCGAATTTTAAAATTGCCCAAATTTGATTTCTATCGACTAAATGTGTTTGTAGACATCCTAGAAAATCGCTAAAATCCGGCCGTGAGGATGCATCCGCGAGAAAAATGGACTTTTGAGAATGATGCATTTTCAACTTTTGAGAAAATGGTTTTGTGTGTTTAAGGCCTGAAAATGATCAGAAATGGTTGAAACATGAAAGTATAGTAAATACGAGTTGCCCTAGGCGATTTTTAAGAGTTTTGGTAAATTTTGGGCCCCACAATGGCCAAAAAGGCCGAATTTTAAAATTGCCCAAATTTGATTTCTATCGACTCAAATGTGTTTGTAGACATCCTAGGACACATTCTGCGTGGTTTTTAGACCGAAAATCGCTAAAATCCGGCCGTGAGGCGATGCATCCAAGTGAGAAAATGGACTTTTTCGGCCATTTTGGGGACCAAAATTTACCAAAACTCTTAAAAATCGCCTAGGGCAACTCGTATTTACTATACTTTCATGTTTCAACCATTTCGGATCATTTTCAGGCCTTAAAACACGCACAAAACCATTTTTCTAAAAGTTGAGAAAATGCATCCACATTTTCTCAAGTCCATTTTCTCACTTGATGCATCGCCTCACGGCCGGATTTTAGCGATTTTCGGTCTAAAAACCACGCAGAATGTGTCCTAGGATGTCTACAAACACATTTGAGTCGATAGAAATCAAATTTGGGCAATTTTAAAATTCGGCCTTTTGGGCCTTTTTTGGCCATTAGGGGCCCAAAATTTACCAAAACTCTTAAAAATCGCCTAGGGCTACTCGTATTTACTATACTTTCATGTTTCAACCATTTCTGATCATTTTCAGGCCTTAAAACACGCACAAAACCATTTTTCGAAAGTTGAGAAAATGCATCCACATTTTCTCAAGTCCATTTTCTCACTTGGATGCATCGCCTCACGACCGGATTTTAGCGATTTTCGGTCTAAAAACCACGCAGAATGTGTCCTAGGATGTCTACAAACACATTTGAGTCGATAGAAATCAAATTTGGGCAATTTTAAAATTCGGCCTTTTTCGGCCATTGTGGGGCCCAAAATTTACCAAAGCTCTTAAAAATCTCCTAGGGCAACTCGTATTTACTATAATTTCATGTTTCAACCTTTCTGATCATTTTCAGGCCTTAAAACACGCACAAAACCATTTTCTCAAAAGTTGAGAAAATGCATCCACATTTTCTCAAGTCCATTTGCTTACTTGGATGCATCTGATTTCTATCGACTCAAATGTGTTAGTAGACATCCTAAATTTTGGGCCCACGACTCTTTAAAACCATGTAGAGTAACCTATTTTGCCCCCTATCATGTTCCAACCATTTTAAGGCCTTAAAACACGTATAAATTTTTTTTCTCAAAAATTTTCCTAAGCTGTATCCACATTTTTCGGAGAGGATTCTTCGCCTTACGGGCGGAAATAAGTGATTTTCGGTCCAAAAACCACGCTGAAAGCTTCCTAGGATTTGTCCAAATACATCTGAGTAGATAGAAATGATTTTTGGATAATTTTAAAATTCGGCCTTTTTGGGCCTTTTTTCGCCCATTGTAGGGCCCAAAAGTATCTAAGACTCTTAGAAACCATTCAGGGCAACGTTTATTGGCTATTCAGTCATAACACAGTCATAATTCAGTCAATCGAAGTCACTTTTAAGGAAATGAGAAAATTTTCTCAACTGGATCCAGCTTAATCGCTTATAATAAGCGCGCGCGGATTTTCTCAAATTGCATCCACCTCGCGGAATCATCTCCTGTTTTGTGGATCGCCGAGCAATAATTCTGAAAAAAGTGCTTTTTGTGAGCGCATTTCGTATAAAATTTTGAAGCCGCGCCGCGCGCGCGTCTATAGTATATGGTCAATCGGCCGGAGGAGTGGCATTTTATAGATGGTGTGGTGCCATTCCTCTCTCATCCTGTTGCTCAACCAATTGCCTGGGGCACCAAATTGGGGAAGATCTCGATTAGGGCCATACTCGATTGAATATTAACGATCATCTTCCCTTTTCAGGTTTTAGGCAGTTCTCGTAGAGAGAATACTTATGGGTTTTCCATCGACCAGCATAAAACCACGAAAAGCCGTAAGCTTTCGACATATTGTGACCTCCAGATTGCTCGCCCACCTGCTGCAATCACTCCTGTTGCATGCTGTTTTTAGCTCGGATCACGGCTCCATTTTCAGCAGGTGATTAATTCTTTTATTCTGATTGCAGATTGAAAAGTACCGCATTTCAATTTTTGTGCTTGAGGTATAATCAACTTTAGTGTATCTATAAGATTTGGATCACACTTGATTGTGTAAGACTATTCATTGAAGCATTGACTTGATAATGATGAATACCCATTACCTATGCTCCTATGTAGGTACCTCTAAATTTCATGAGAAATCTGCAGGGAGTGACTTATCATATGAAAAATTATTAAGCACTAAGCAGTTTATATAGGAATTGCTCACGATATTTTTATTGCCTTCACATTTCACAACTTTTGAGTCGTATAAGTATAGCGAAGAGTAAAGAAAGGAGACCTTATTTCATGCCAATATGCCACACGAAGTATTTTTACGTTGCGTTTCTCAGGCATTTTGTTCGACATTGTTTCAATAACCACACATCAAGATGTGCGATGGGTTCACAAAGAGTGCCTGGCACAAATGTGAGTGCACTATTGGCAGATAAGATTGTTATCATGCTAATCGTACGCAGGTTTTACAGCAAAATCTTTTAATCTTTTAATTATGACCTCAATGTACATTTTAAATATCTTTGAGTCTTGGTACATTGCATCGAAGATTCTTAGCTATCCTATCTGGCAATGGTGGGCTGCAATGTACACTTAACTTAACTAACTTGGTGAATTTTATCCGTTGAGCTGGAAGTGCCATCAGAGTTCCGACCACCGCGTTGGTGAGTGGTCTATCAGAGAGTTGACCAGCTGCAGCTGTACCCAGCGAACGAAGGCTCGTCCGGTCTCAGAGAAACGTGTCGAAAGTTTCTGCAGCTTTCACATTAGTACCCTATTCCATAACTTAGTCCTGTGTACCGCGTAAGGATGAAGTGTCATGAATTCGGGACTACATTGTGGAGAATCTTCCACATCGTCAGAATGACATATCTCTCCCCTACGCCGCAGTGGCACGAGAGCTCAATTGGGAGCCTTTCCCCAATATATAATAGGTCAACTTGTATGAAATGCAGGTTTAAAACTTCTATGTACAAAAAAAGTTTTTTTTAAAATAACCAGCATTTCATGCTAAAAATTGACGGCTAAGGACACCATACAGCCCACCATTGCCAGAGAAAGGATAGCTAACAACCTTCGATGCCATTTACCATGATATTTTAAAGGCATGTAGATGTCATAAGTAAACATTTTGTTATTTAGTTGCGCAATTTTCAAACCCAAGGAATTATTTTTGCGTGCGTTCTAATTTTCAATACTACTTCTCCTCTTCAATTACTTATGTAGTAATATGCATGATGCAGAGGTATAGTCTCTGTACATGATGTTATTGATATCTGTTTGGCACACTACACCTTTTAGCCGGCCTTTTTTTAGCCGGCCTTTTTTCTGGTCTTTTGGACAAAAATCGAATCCTCTTTGAACCGTTTTAACCGGCCCCCTTGGACAAAATTTTTTCTATTGGTTACCAAGGTCAAGGATTTTATGCTCTAAAATGGCCAATAAAACCAATTTTATTAATAAATTGCATCAAAGAACCAAATACCGGTCTAATTTCTGCGATACAGGTCATTATCGTGTCATAATGGCGTTCAAGAGAATCTAACACTGTAAGGCAATTCATAAAAGTTTCCTTTGACCTAGATTTACTGGCCTTAATTTGACCGGCCCCACCTTGATTTACCTTTTTTAACCGGCCCTTTGGACAAAATCTCAAATAAGTTTTTGTCCTTAAGGATAGGATTAATAAGCAACAAAGGCCATGTGGGCCCATCGCATATCCTGATGTGCTCTAATACGAATTGGAAAAACGCAGAGTGAACTTTACTGTTCTATACTCCTAACCAGGCTTTCTTAACGCCGAAAAGAAGAAGGGCTGAGTCGGGTACTACACAATTTTGTCCGGAACTTACCAAAGTATGATAAATACGACTGACCAGGTGGATAGACTTCATGGTCAGAGCAGCTTTGAATTCGCTACTACAACTTAACAATTGTGAAGGCAAAATATCGTGAGCAATTCTATTGGTGCCTTTGATATATTCTAAAAGCCATGAAATTGCAAAAACTTTCGATGAGTATTTGTGATGTGTCTGGTTTTCTAACTTGTGTCATCTTTTCCTGCCATAGTTACATAGCCTCCAGATCATACTTGCAATAACTTCCAATTTTTGTATTTCAGAGTTTCCGTTTTCCTGGCAGCACTCAGTTTGGTGTCACTGCTGTTGGGTGTCCCGCAAGCTGCTGCAATGTCCCTGGCAGCACTCTCTTCGAGGTGTCATTTGTCACTGCCAAATGCTGCTCGGTGTCTGGTGTCCCCCGAACTATAGTCTTATGTTCTTGAATTATAGTCTGATGTCCGAACTATAGTCTGATGTCCGAACTATAGTCTGATTTTCGAACTATAGTCTGATGTCCGGTACCTCCTTTTCATGATTCCGTTTAAGAATGATGTGTATCGAATCAGTAAGTTTTATTAACTTTTCAAGAGTCAGCCACGTAGCCAGAGGGGATGCAGGGGATGCTCTGCCCTGGTTGACCAGCATCCCTGAAAAACTTGCATCCTCTGTGATAATTGGTCAAAATGGGTTGCTCAGCATCCCCTACATTTCGGCATGCATCCTCTGGCCGAAAATTCTAGCTACGTGGCTGTCAAGAGTTTAAGTTTATGATACGATCATACCAAAATTCAATTCCAATCGTATTTGTTGTGGTTTATCTTGCTGAATTTATTTTTGGCGTGTGCTGGATAATTATTTTTCGCTGAAAATATGTTGAGTGTAAGTGAAACTTGTGTTATGGTGATCGCTGTTCATGATATCGCATTTATTTGAAATGAATTTGACTCTATATATTTGGCTTTGAATCTGTATCACTGTTAATATTTAATTGAAAGTAAATGTTGTTGTGGTGCTGGATGATGGAACTATGATCAAATATCATTAAATTGACAAGTATGATCACCAATAACCAAAGGATAATTTATCATGTATGCCGCCTGTAGTGTTGCTGCGTAATTTCTACATACCTTCGAACGTGCCCTGTTCAGCTGCGCGTCAATATTGGCGCGCACAGCACGTACGCTCACATTTGCCTCTGAATCCATAGGTGTGTGTCCCGTAGGGAAGCGCCGCGCGCGTACACACACCTATGCGGGCTTAGGAATCCGCAAATGTGCAATGTACGCGCCGCCCGCTTTTTTTACGTGCTACGGTGAAGCTAGTAGGTTTTACCCTACCCTCCGCCGCGCGCCATTTTTTCCGCTGGTCTGCAACACGACCTTGAGACCTTCCCCTAACCATGGGCGTCGCGCACTCCGTGCGCGAAACCAGGGCGCTGGTTAAAAAAAACACGACCCTCTAAATTTCCGAGTGTTGCGCGCTAGGGATGGGTGAAATCCATCTACGGTGAAGCGCGCCGCGCGAGCCACACAAGGATATACATGTGTAGCAAGAAAATCAAATGAACTCATCCAGCGCAAAAACGTGATTTTAAAATCACGCCTCTCTGCTGAGATTGGTGAAACACTGATCTGAGAGTGCAGAAGTGATCTGAAATCACGTTTTTACTCCCATAACAAGTTCAGTCATTGTGGGAGCTAAAACAACATTTTCTGACCAGATATACAATTCTGTGACCAAGCCGAAAACTCCATTTTGGCCAAAGACACTCCTGGAGCTCCACTGCTCCCCAAAGCTATGATAATGTGCCGTTAAATGATGTATTTAAACAATAACGATATTTGGTCAAATTGCCAGTCATGAATGTCGATTAGTGATTAGTCATAGGTTGAAGAAGGGGATCTGAGTGGTTTGTGACCCTCCAAGTTCATCAGCCTCTTGAGGTGAAAGCACTCTAAGCAACGAACTCTCCAGCTGGGAGTTTATTGGAAATCCTTGGAGCAATATAAGAAAAAGATATTTAGAGTTCGAAAAGGGTGTCTAATAGCATGTCCATGATGTAAAAAGGGTGCTGTTAAAAAACTGTGTTCACTTATTGGAACTTTTTAATCCATTCTTTGTGCTTTGGATTTTATTTATTTGGATTTATTGATTAATCATCATCCTATTCTTAGAGGGGAGATTGATTATTTAAGCAAAATGTTAAAAGCAAATTGGAAAAAGGGTCCCAAATTGTTTAAAATGCTTTTTAAAAACATAGAAATTGGGGTGTTCCTTTT